>OU015751.1:75161791-75173926 GCA_907169655.1 Acomys percivali | reverse complement strand
CCCCCACCCGCACCCGCACCCCCACCCCCGTGCTTGTGTTCAGGAGGCCCTACTTCATTTGACAAAGGTCCACAAGTGTAAAAGTAGTGATGACAGCAACTAAGATGGCAGAGAGCAAACACGCGCATATTGTTGTCACTACCTTATGATATTTTATTGTTAGTTCCCATTAATCTCTTGCTTTTTCTTGTTTATAAATTACACTTTGTAGCACAGCTCTATGTGTGTAGGGAAAAGCTGCACATATATGGGACATGGTCCCCAAGATTTCAGGGCAGAGTGAGGGATCTTTCATAAAAAGATGAACTCCACCTGTCTGGTTTTAAAAAATAAGTTCTAGGAAATAAATGCAAGCCCTCATAGGAATAATTAAGTTAAGTTTCTAATTTATAGTAAAAAGTTAACTGTTTATAAACTTAATTTTATAATGTAGATGTGACAGCATAGAAAAACTAAAGGCCCAAATACCCAAGATGGAACAAGAATTGAAAGAACCAGGACGATTTAAGGATTTTTACCAGTTTACTTTTAATTTTGCAAAGAATCCAGGACAAAAAGGATTAGGTAAGAATATTTTAAAATTATACTTGGTGTTTTACATATATTTAAATATATTGATAGTATCACCTTTGCAATAGAAACTCATGGGTTTTGAACATAATGCTATGAAAATATCAGCTATTAGAAAACACCGAGCAGTAACGGGGCACGGTGCAGCCGAGGATCACTTGGATGTCTTACATGAACCACTGAGTTATTAAAGCACAGAAAAGAGGTGGCCCTTAGTGTTTTCTGACATCTTTTTTGTTCATATGTGCTCAAGAAAACTTTGAGGGTATAGGATCTATAAAACACTGTTACAAGATTGCCTGATAACGTCCTCTCTGTCTTCTTTCCTTTTTCTTATATTTGAAAACTGTAAGAAAGGGTGAAAGAAAATGGTCATCATTCACAGTTCACAGTGCATCCCGTTACCCACTGTGTCACCTCACTCATTAATAGTTCAGATCAGCCAGGTTGTACTCAATGCAGGATGCATCCATTTGCTTTGGGGCCAGTTAGGGGCCATGCAAGTAAAAAGTGAAATGCAATTTACAAAGTTCCTAAAAGCCTAGACAACAGTAGATAACACAAAGTAAATAAAAATAGAGTCCCAAGGAAGAGAAGGAGTAATTAAAGCCAGAGAGATAGGAACCCGCTTTCTGGGTTTTGGGAGATAGCAGCGGAGGCTTTGTTATCTGGCTGGCTAGAGGAAGGGGCAGTGAAGGGCTGCGGGCTCCCACGCCAGAGGTAGGTTGAGAGTCTGTGCAGGAGAGGAGGCACTCACTTGATTTTAGAGGCAGAGTACATTGGTGAGACTTGGGAAGGCTAAATTAATAACCACAGACTTCCTTTGAAAATGGGACAAAATGAACTGGAGTGTGTGAGAAATAAGACACAAAAAGTTTGGTGATGATGGAGATCTGGTTTAATGTACCTTTTAGTGTACCTTATAGTGTGCCAAGTCTTTGACCTGTACTGCTTCAGGCACGCTGAAGAACTTTATTCTTTCATTCAATAAATTACTACTTCCTGGAGCCAGGTACCCGGTACAGAATTGAGACGTTTTTGTTCTTACTCTGCAAATGAGGAAACTTAGGCACAATATTTTAATAAGATCACACATAGTATTGTGGATGTCAGATTGATTAGGAATGAGTTTCTTAGTTACATTTTCTGCCCTCACAAGATATAAAATAAGTGGTGTTTTGAGTAAATACATAGTTTGATATTAAAATGAAAATCAACATTTTATGGTTATTTGATATTAATATGACAATAACTTAGACTTTTAGATTAGAAAAAATTATTATGAGAAAACAGATTTTGAAAAAAATGTGGTTGTTTTCTAGTATTAAGAAGAAATACTTTGTTAATGAGTATAGAGTTCGTTTTGTCATGAGCATTCAGGATGTTGTTTAATAATGAGTCGACTCCACATTTTGCTTCTCAAGGTAGAGGCAAATTCCTTGTGTATATGCGACACACAAAAGTCATTTGTGAAGCTCCCAGACTATAGCCTTACAGTGACATGAGCCCTAACATAGATGGGGGGTTTGTTAACAGTGGTGTGTCTGTGTGGATTTATCAGTTGTCCTGAAGCAGGAATGGTAGGAGGGGAGGGGCCGGGAGGGGAGGGAGGAAGGGAAACAGTTTCCCTTTGTTATGCCTCCTGTTAGGTGGCAGGAAACATGGTGACTTGTCTCACTGAAGAGCTTAATTGACAAGGAAAGTCTTTCTGAAAGTCCACAAGTTGGTGGAGTTTATGGCAGGACAGTAAGTCCCAGACAGACGGGAGAGAGAGAGTGGTGGCCCCAGCAGCTGTGCTGGTGGTGAGGGCTGGTGCTTCTCCGGCTTTCCTCTTCTGTCTCCCTGCCACCCCGTTCTCTCCTTTCTCTCCCATCTGCTTCGGTCGCTGCAGCTTCTGATTGGTCTGTGTATCTTAAATTTGAAAGACATTTTTGTAAGCCCTGCATGAAAGCGTAATCTACCCAACCTACAGGCCCTGGTTAGGGACCTGCTTTTGTTTTTACTTTTGTGGAAAGGCAAGGGACATGTACAGTTTCAGGAAGTCCCTTTGCTGTCACAGAGTGTGGTTGTTGTTCTTTACACAGTTCTTTCCGAGCTTTCTCATGTGTCCTGTTGAAAACAGAGGAAGTGTAACTGAAGACCACCACTGCCCCGTCCTTGGCCTTTCCCAGCTCAACACTCCAGCTTCTTTAACTCTCCTTCGTTTGAGAGTTCCTGGTGCTGTCCCCCAAGCACATGGCCAGGTTGTTGTTGTTGTTGTTTGTTTTTTGTTTTGTTTCTTTCAAAGTTGAGCTTTAAAAGTTGGACCAATCAATCTTCAGAAGGCTATGGGAGCTGTTGGTCTTGCTAATTTTGTCAGAGAATATGCATTATCTATAACAGCCATGCCATTTTAAGGGCCATACTGCACCTTTGCTGGAAGATGGCCGGAAATGCTCACTGGGTGGGGGCAGCAAAGCACAGCCCTGGCGACCGGTGTTTGACCCAGTACCCCACAAGGTGGCAGGAGAGAGCCACTTTCCGAAAGCTGTGCCCTGTCACTCGCATGCTGTGGCACTCTTATACTTGCATTCAGACACACACTAAAATAAATTAATCTCAAGAAAAACCTATTAGAATAGAATCTGAAGCTTGTTTTTCTTCTGAGTTGTGGTTCTACATCTGTGCAAATGACTTCAAACCTCATGTTAAAATATTTTCTTTAAAGCCAGATTTACCTGTCTGTAAATCCTAGCACCCACAGCTGAGGCTGGGGCATTGCGAGTTCCAAGCCACGCTTCATAGTGAAACCTTAGCTCAAAACAAAAGAACTTGTTTAGAAAGAAATTACAGTGTTTTTGTTGGTTTGGTTGTGGAGGGTTTGAGAGTCTCTTCCTGTGTGGCCTTGGCTGGCCTGGAAGTTGCTAAGTCCATCTAGACTGCCCTCAAACTCACAGTGATCTTCTGCCTCTGCTTTCCTAGTGCTGAGATTACAGGTATGCGCCACCACCTCTGCTTAAAGCCATAACATTTGAGAGAGCATGTTCATGTGTATCTCAGGTGGTTCTCATAGCAATCCTTGAATGACATGCATGCTCTTCTAGGACTCTACCAACAGTGCTGCCCTGGGCTGCTAAAGCATGCTCTAAGGTAGATCCTAATGATTTTTAATTCAAAACTCCCTGTTTTAATATGGCTCCCTTTCACCTCTATTTTTGTTAATCTTGGATTTGATGATCTTTATCTTTTCAAAGAACTATTTATGTTTTATTGATCCTTTGTACTGTTTATTTTTTTTGGAGGTCAAGAACCATGTATTAGAACTTGAGAGAAAAAAATAACACAGAACAAGGCAGAGAAGTGTAAATCTCGGCAGGTGCCTGGAAGAAGGAAGGAGAGAAAGTCATGCTTTCTTAGTTAAGAGTCTACAGTGATGATCTAAGAATAAGCAGCATTAAGAAGTGGGGCCAGGGGCTTCAGAGAAACCCGGTGCCAAAGAACCATGCTTAGACTTTTGCCATTACTCAAAAAAGAAGGGGGAAAAATAAAAATTAAACTTTCTGAGTTAGAACTAAGATGCTGTTGGCAGGCTTAGCAGGGAGCTGAAAGCAGATGCCTACCTTTTCATTTCTAGATCACCTACTCTTTTTTTTTTAACCTGAAAAAAATACATGCATTTGTTGACTGATGTAGAATCTGTGTGTCTGTGAGAGAGAGACAAGACAGAGGCGTGTGGGATCGAGAGGACAACCTGTGGGAGTCAGTTCTCTCTCCTTCCACTATGCGTGTTCGAGGGATCAAACCCTGGGCTGAGCAAGCTTGGCGGAAAGCTCTTACAGTCACTGAACCGTCTCACTAGCCCTATTTTACTTATTTCTGTCTACCAATGTTAGGTTTGGCCTGTTTCTCCCCCCTCATCCCCCTCCTTCCTCCCAGATCCTAAAGTTCATGATTAAGTCATTAAATTTAGAGCTCTGGTTTTTAAGTAAGAGAGTGTGTGTGTGTATGTGTGTGTGTGTGTGTGTGTGTGTGTGTGTGTGAGTGTGTGAGAGAGACAGACAGATGAGTATATACAAGGCACATATGGAGGCAACCTGTGGTAATCATTTATTCTTAACATATAGGCTTTGGGGGCTGTGCTCCTGTCATCAGGCATGCTGGGACAGTGCTCTTACTGTTTGACTCTCTTTTTTTTTTTTAAATTAAAAAAATATTATTAATTTATTCATATTACATTTCAATAGTTATCCCATCCCTTGTATCCTCCCATTCCTCCCTCCCTCCCATTTTCCCCTTATTCCCCTCCCCTATGACTGTGACTGAGGGGGACCTCCTCCTCCTGTATATGCTCATAGGGTATCAAGTCTCTTCTTGGTAGCCTGTTATCCTTCCTCTGAGTATAACCAAGTCTCCTCATCCAGGGGACGTGGCTCTTTGACTCTCTTGCTTTGCCTGGAATCTTTGATTTTTCAATGTGGGCACTTGGAGCTATAAAATTGCTTTCATTGATTGAAGTCTGTAGGTTTTGATATGTTTTGATTTTTATTTGATTCTAATAAATCTAAATTGTAATTCAGTAGTGTTGTTTCTCACCCGTATATTTGCATATTTCCTATCATTTCTCCTGCTGCTGATTTCTTATTTTTGCCATCATGATTGGTTTATGCCTTGTTATGTAATTTGTTTTAGAGAGAATGTCATGGTCTGCTAGAAAAATGTATATACTGGTCTGTAGATGAAATGTTCTCAAGGTTCTGTTAGGGCCATTTGATCAATAATATCATTTTGACTCAGTTTTGTTTGTTTTGTCTGAATGACTTGCCTCTTGGTGAGAGTAGGATATTGACATGAGCCACTATTGTTGAGATTAAATCTGTGTCTTCAGATCCAGGAGAGTTTGTTATATAAAATTGGTTTAGAATAATACATCTAGAATTATGTCCTATATAGAGAGAGGGAACACTACCAAATTTATTTTACGAATCTAGTATTTTCCTGATAGTAAAACTAGTAAAACACAATGATAAAAGTAAAACTTCACACCATTTTCTCCAGTGAACATAGATGCAGAAATTGTCAACAGAATACTTTGAAACTACATTCAGGAACACATTAAGATCATGACCCAGTGAGTCTTACTCCAGAGATGGAAGGATGGTTATCATATTCAGATTAGTAAGTGCAATCAACCATGTAAATGACTTCAGGACAAATTACATAATCATTTCAATAACTGAAGAAGAGGCAGCACTGAAAGGAAATCAAATATCCTAGATGGTGGCAAAGCGCTCCAGGACCCTGCATTGGCAGGATCAATGCTGTGCGAATGGCCGAATCACCAAAAGTAAGTCTGTATGTTCAGTTGCTTCCCATCGAAATTCTGATGTCAGTTCTTTACAGAACTAGAAAAGACAACCAAGAATTCATGTGGAACCACAAAAGACCAGGAATAAGCAGTCTTAGGAGAAGGAGTGACAGCAGTGCCCCAACTCAATTTATACTGCGGAGCTACAGTGGTAGAGACAGTCTGGCACTGGCGTTGGACGATAAGTAGTCCAGCGGCCTGGCATAGAGGGCCCAGAAGTAAACGGACAAAACTGCCCACCTAACTGTAGACAAAAGCATGCCATGGGGGAAGGGTTCAATCAGCAAAACTGCATGTCCACTTGCAAAAGAAAGAGATTAAGTTCATCTTTCTCCTGTATAACAATCAACTTGAACTAGATGACAGAACTTAATTTAAAACTAGAGATTGCTAGAGGAAAATGTGGGGAATGCACTTCAAGTGTAGCCAAGAATTTGCTGAACTGCTTGCTCTCCAGTGTCACATGAATAGCCCCAAGAATCAGCAGGTGGGACCACATTACATTAAAATGTTTCTGCACAACAAAAGAAACACATCCCACAGAATGGGAGAGAATCTGACCAACTGTACTGCAGACAGAATTTACCAACTACAGAAATTAACACTAAAGAACCAAAGCGTCCAGTTAACAAGAGTTTTTTTGTTTTTTAAAAGAAGAAACAGCCAACAGTTGTTTTTAAATGTATTGAATGTCTCTAGTCATCAGAGAGATGCAGATTAAAATTAAGTTGATATACCATCTCACCTTAGTCAAAATGGTTATCATAAAAAAATAGAGCAATGCATCCTGGGAAGGATGGGGAACAAAGAAGAACTTTAATACATTGTTGGTGAGTGCAAAGTAGTGTAGTTATGAGGTCAATATGGAGGTTTCCCAAGAACTTAAAATACTGCCTGCCACGTGACCCCGCTGTCCCACTCTGGGCATATACTCAGAGGAGGATCTGTGTCCTCCTCAGAAGATAATATAGATCCATGTGTTTGGTACTTTCGTTCAGAACACCAGGGCGCGGGAGAGTGGGTGTGACGAGGAGAGCTGACGAGCGTGCAGAAGGGCGCACAGGACATGAAAGGTGTAGAGAGACTGGGTGGCAGAGGTTAGAAGGGACATCTAGGGATACCAGGAAGATGGGGAGGCTAAGAGAAAAACCAGCTTGATATCTAGTGCATCATTTACTAATTTAACAAATAAAAGACGTGTATTAAAGTATTGCTATATTGTTTTGAATTGCTGCCTTATCCAATATGAATTGATCTTTTCTCATTACACTTTGATGTCTATTGTATTGTGTTAGATATTACAGCAGTTATCACTGAAGGGTGTGTATACATTCTCATCGCTGTCTTGCTCCCCCCTTTCCTAACCCTTACTTGCTTATCTGCTGTTTACGAGATGTTTCTCTCCTTTACCCTCATAGACTTGTTCTGCTCCTCAGTGCATAGAGCTTGTTCAGGTGCCGCTGTGGTACTCACTAGCTTAGTTTTCATACGTTGTGTCAGTTTGGCTACTATATAAAGCTTTTCCCCTTTCCACTAATCATGCTAGATAATTTTGGAGAGTATAATAATCTTAGTTGGAGGATTGAATTTTAAGGTTGGTTTTCCTAGTTCTTTGAAAAATGTCATTAAGTCTGTACATAGTATAGGTGATTTGGGATATTTTAAGCAAATGTTGTTCATCTAATCTATAAACACAGATCTTTCTGTGTGAGTTTCATCATGGTCTATAAATTTTCATTGCACAGTCTATCTTCTGTGGCTAACTTTAGTGATTTAATTTTATAATATAGTAATTAGGATTATTTTTTATTTTATTATTTCTTTTTCAACAACTTTATTATTATTTCAAAACTGCTTATTTTTGCATATTGGTTTCACAACTTTCCTGAGTCTTTTCTCATCAATTTGAATAGTTGTTAGTGAAGTCTCATTGAGAAGATCTGGCTTCTGGGTTAGAACAGAGGCAAGTGCCATCAGCCTTAGCAGGCTACAGAGGTTATATGTTTTACGTGGACACAGACCTTCAGGATGGCGGCTCACTAAGCCATCAGGTGTCAGAGACACCGGTGAGTGTGGAGGATTTTCTTTAGGAGTGTGGTAGACGGGGATAGCAAAAATTATGAAGTGACAAAGTGGCGTGTGTTCACAAATCACGTTTGCTGCACAAAGGCAGAAGTGTAATTTGGAGGTGGTTTTAGAGACTTAGGGTAGTAAACATGTTCCTGTGGGAGGGGCTACTTGAGTTCTGTTACTGGAAAATGACACCAGAATTTTGAGTCCTTTGGGAACAGCCAGATCACACAGAGCAGAAGGAGGATTAAGGCACATGTTTTTCTCATATGTGGAATTTAGCCAATAAAATGATGATGAATAAAATATATTCATATATTCAGCAATGAAAGTATAAATTCTGATGTGAAGCTTCACAGTTTAGAATAGGTAATTCTGAATGTATAGAGATTCACTGACGTGTGTAGACCTTGGGTCTGTGTTCTGCTATTCCCCTTTCTAAAGCTTCTTTCCCACCCCATGGTCCCGTTTTCCTTTCCTGGTTACTCCAAATTATATACTTACATTTGAAGATTTGGAGCTAAGAACTATATATTTGAGAGAGAACATGATGTTTGCCTTTCTGGGTCTGGGTTACTTCACTCGTGTGTGTGTGTGTGTGTGTGTGTGTGTGTGTGTGTGTGTGTGTATTTTAGTTCAATCCATTTACTTTCAGATTTTATGATTTAATTTTTCTTTACACTTTTCCGTAGTGTATGTACTACATTTTCATTACCCATTTATTAGTTGAAGGACATTTAGGTTGTTTCCATTTCTTGGCTATTGTGAATAGAAGAATGAACATAATTGAGCAGGTATCTGTGGAGTAAGATGTTGGATCCTGTCTTAGACAATGTTTTATTGCCATGAAGAAACCCCATGTCCACAGCAGCTTTTATAAAGAAAAACATTTAACTGAGGCTGGCTTACAGCTCAGAGGTTTTTTTTTTTGTCCATTATCAGCATGGTGGGAAGCATGGGGTGCATACAGGAAGACACAGAGCTGGAGGAGCTGAGAGTTCTGTGTTCAGTCAGTGGGCAGCAGGAAGAGAGGGAGAAGGAGAGAGAGAGGGAGAGAGAGAGGGGGGAGAGAGAGAGAGGGGAGAGAGATGGCCTGGCGTCAGCATTTGAAGTCCCAAAGCTCACCCCCTGTGACACACAATTCCTCCAACAGGCCACACCTACTCCAACAAGGCCACAGTCCTAATCCCTATCAAGTAGTGCCACTCCCTAAAGACCAAGCATTCAAATATATGAGCCTTATGGGGGACATTCCTAGTTAAACCACTCCATTTCATTTCCTGGTTCCCATATCATAATGCAAAAATGCTTTCAGTCCGACTTCAAAAGTCCCCTAGTCTATCACAGTCTCGATAATGTTTACAAGTCCAAAGTCTCTTTGGAGAGTCATGGCAGGTTATTAATTGTAATTCCCTGTAAAATCAAAATGAAAAAATAGATCACATATTTCCAACATGCAATGGCACAGGGTATACATTACCTTTCCAAAGGGGAGGAAAGGGAAAACACTGGACCAAAGCAAGACTGAAAACCAGCAGGACAAACTCCAAACTCTCTATCTCCATGTTGATGTCAAAGAGCTCTTCAGATCTTCAACCCTCAGCGTGTTGACTGCAACACACTTCTTTCTCTTGGGCTGCTTCCACACCACTCGGCAGCCTTCCTCACCAGGTGTCCCATGACTCTGGCATCTCCACCATCTTTGGGTTTCCAAGGCAATCCTGGCTTCACCCTCACAGCTTCATACAATGGCCTCTCTGGGCCTCCATGAAGGTTCGGAACACTCCTGACGCACACCTGGCCTCAGTGGCTTTTCTTGGTCACAGAAGGAAATTTCATAACTCCTTTCTTGTATCCTTGACTCTAAAGCCAGAACCATGTAGCCGAATCTGCCAAGTTCTGCTGCTTGCTGGAGCTGGTCATGGCCCCCTCCTTCAATTACAGTGGCATCAGCTTTCTGTTTTCTGTGGTTCCCTTCACTGTTTAAGCTTTCTTTTAATTCCTTTTCACAAGTGCCCTGAGGCTACCACTCCCTTCATTAAGTTAGGATCAGGCTTTCTTTAAACCTCCCCTTTCCCTGAGCTGGATTTGCTCTCTTACACTTCCTGACGCTCCTAGTCACTAGCAGCCCCAACAGAGTCCGTACCAGGCTACCTTGCTATCTCCTCTACCAGTGCCCTTTAAGTAAGAGCCTTCAGTTTAGCCTCAGCTAGACTTTTCTGACAAGGGCAAAAGGCAGCCACATTCTTTGCCAACATATCAGGAAGAACTATCTCTAAGTTACTTACTACCATTCTCCTCTGAAACCTCTTAAGCCCGCCATCACAGTGCCACTGTCTTCCCTGCTCCTAGTAGCATGGCCTGCTAAGCCCCACCTAAAACGTTCCGCTGCCCCTAACCCTGAGGCCACATTCTGCCAGCAACAAGCATTGTCAGGCCTGTCACAGTAATATCCACCTCCTGCATTTTCTGTCTCAGTCACTGCGCTTGTTGACAGCATGACTATGGGAGAGCAGAGCCTAAAGTGAGGCGCACTCAAGCCTGATGCAATAGCTAACTTTACTCAGAGTATCGGCCAATTTCTGTTCTGGGGGTATTCTGATGGTTAAGCAAGGTCAAATGAACAAAGTTCACCTGAGTTCAAGCTCTGTACAGTCACAATGACAAGGTCACATGAGTGTAGACTTTATACAGTCATGAGGACAACTGGTGCTTGGAAACATCCTCTGGATAGTAAGATAATGAAGTAAACCTACTCCTCTCTACTGCACTTGGCAGAGGCACAGAAACACATTCCCAGAACAACCCATGCTTGGAAAACAGAAGTTACAAGACTTTTGCCTTGTTTCCTTGGAGTTACCGCCCAAGCCTTCAGAATTCTCATCATACAGCTTTCTATTGCTGTAAAGAGACATCGTGGCCACAGCAGCTCTGGTAAAGGCAAGCATTTAATTGGGGCTGCTAGAGCTTCAGATGTGTAATCCGCTATTAGCATAGTCAGAGGCTCAGAGGCACTCAGGAGGACATGGCACTGGAGGAGCTGAGAGTTCTACATCTAGACCCTCAGGCAGCAGCAAGAGAGAAGCAGCATTTGAAACCCCAAAGCCTATTCCCCAGTGACACACTTCCTCCAACAAGGCCACACCTACTCCAACAAGGATACACTTCCTCCAACAAGGCCACACCTACTCCAACAAGGCCACACCTACTCCAACAAGGATACACCTCCTGCTCCCTGTCAATTATCACCTCTCCCTAATGACTAAAGCATTGAAATCTATGAGCCTGTGGGGGCATTCCAATTCAGACTACCACAAGTCCTTTGGGCAGATGTTGAGGAGTTGTCATATGGTAGATTTATTGTTAGCTTTGTTTTGTTTTTGTTTTTTGAGACAGGGTTTCTCTGTGTAGCCTTGGCTGTCCTGGACTCACTTTGTAGTCCAGGCTGGCCTGGAACTCACAGAGATCCACCTGCCTCTGCCTCCCGAGTGCTGGGATCAATGGCGTGTGCCACCACTCCCAGCTCTATTTTTAGGTTTTTGACAATTCTCCACAGTATAATCCCTAAACAGTGAATGGGCGTTCTCCTTTCTTCAAGTCATTGCTAGCATTTCTTATAAGTTCTTTTCCTAATTTTAGCTGTTCTGACTGCAATAAGCTGAAATCTTAAAAGTTGTGTTCATCTTTATTTCTCTAATTACTAAGGGACCCTATTGTGGTCATTTTGGTACTGGGATGAGATACCACGACAAAGGCAGCTTACAGAGGAAAGCATTTCCTTTGCATTAAGTTTCAGAGGGTGATTCTGTGACCATCATAGTGGGGCCAGTGGCAGCAGGCACGCTGGCATGGCACTGGTGCAGGAGCTAAAAGCCTATACCTGATTTACAAGCACAAAACTGAGAGACAGTTAACTGGGCAGAGCAGAAGCACGTCACCAGGCATACCTTTAGCAAGGCCACGTCTCATAATCCTTGTCAGAGTTGCTAACTGGGGACCAAATATTCAAACATATGGCCCATGGTGGCCACTGCCATGCAGAACACCATGGGTCTTCCAGGGTTCTAGCATTTGTGATCTTCAGTTCATTTCCTACAAATCGTGTGTGCGTGTGTGTGTGTGTGTGTGTGTGTGTGTGTGTGTGTGTGTGT
>OU015751.1:75125409-75161781 GCA_907169655.1 Acomys percivali | reverse complement strand
GTGTGTGTGTGTGTGTGTGTGTGTGTGTGTGTGTGTGTGTGTATGTGTGTGTTTAAATAAATAAGCAGTGAGTTTCTTTTTATTATTTAAAAAAGTCTGAGCAGCGTTTGCCCTTCTTAGTCTTCGGGGCTTCCTCAGACTATCACATGGTTTTGACTTCACAGCTGAAAGGATTCTTAAGGTTCCTGCAGTGTGATTTTTCCTGAGGTTTGCCAGTCTCTCTTAAAAGCTAGGCAGCTTTAACTACTTGAATTCCTTGAAAAGACCTACCATGTCTTTGCGGTTACAGAACGGGTCTAGAATTTGTCACAATGGACATTGCCAGGGTTACTTCTTCAGCCGTCTCTGTTTCATGTCCAAATGAAGGACTTTTTATGTTGTCATTGGCAAATTAAAAAAAAAACAACCTTAGGTTATTATTACTATTTAATTTTTAAATTACTTTGTTTTCCCATGGTGCTAGGGAATGAACCTTGTCATGAATGTGCATTTTATGAGATTGATATACTGGGCCAAGAGAGCAACAGACTTGTGCTTAAAACACTCCTTCATTGCTGGTGGGAATGCAAACTAGTACAACCACTTTGGAAATCTATCTGGCGCTTTCTCAGAAAAATGGGAATAGGGCTTCCTCAAGACCCAGCTATTCCACTCCTTGGAATATATCCAGAAGATGCACTACCACAGGGACATATGCTCTCAAACATGTTCATAGCTGCCTTATTCATAGTAGCCAGAACATGGAAATAGCCTACATATCCCTCAGTAGAAGAATGGATAAAGAAACTGTGGTACATTTACACTATGGAATACTACTCAGCTATTAAAAACAAGGAATTCCCGAAATTTGTGGACAAATGGATTGAACTAGAAATTATCATAATGAGTGAGTTCACCCAGAAGCAACAAGAGTTAAATGGTATATACCCACTTATATCGAGACACTAGTCCAAGGGGTACGTCCCCATGAAAAACTTTACCTACCAGGAAAGTGGGTCAGAGGGGAGGACATCATATTGAGACTTTAGGTGTGAGAAGCCTGGGAGAATGAGGAAATAGAAGGATCCAGAGGGTCCTGGAAAACTACAGGCGGGTCTGGGCCCTGGGGTCCTCCTCAAACTATGGCAGCAGCCAAGGAAAATATAGGCAGTAAACTTCGAACCCCTACCCAGACTAGCCGATGGACAGGACATTCTCCACCGTTAAGTGGAGAAGGAGATCTGACTTTCACACAAACTCTGGTGCCCCATATTGGACCATGTCCCTTGGATGGGGAGGCCTGGTGGCACTCAGAGGAAGGATAATAGGTCACCAAGAAGAGACTCGATACCTTATGAGTATATACAGGGGGAGGAGGTCCCCCTCAGTCACAGACATAGGGGAGGGGAGTAAGGGGGGAAGCGGGAGGGAGGGAGGAATGGGAGGATACAAGGGATGGGCTAACAACTGAGATGTAATATGAATAAATTTAAAAAAAAAACCAAGCAAACATACAATAGACCTCGC
The DNA here is from genome assembly GCA_907169655.1 of Acomys percivali. NCBI lineage: Eukaryota > Metazoa > Chordata > Mammalia > Rodentia > Muridae > Acomys > Acomys percivali. The sequence continues at coordinate 75,160,275 of OU015751.1, read as the reverse complement.
AATATTTTTATGGTCTTTTGTAGTTGGGACAAGGTAGACATCAACTTTGGAGTGTAAGAATTTTAGGATTAGGAATTGAGCAATTCTTTGCATTTCAACCAATTTATGTGCATCTGGGATTCTTAACTGGGGCGTTTGCCCTCCAGAATGTCTTTGACTATCTAGGAGACATGTTGGTGTCTGATGATTAAGGCCTGTGTACTAAGTGGCCCATGCTCCATACACAGCCCCTACAGCAAATAGTTATTTGGCTCAGAATGTTGGAAGGTTCCGTGCTGAGCCTGGGGACCTTCACTCATGAGTACTTGGCAGTGGAAAAGCTCATGACTACATCTGCTTTCAGCATCAGAATGCCCTGTGAGGTAAGCCATGTTATTCTTACCCCAGAGGCCCTGGATGCTCACTGGAAAGGAAGCAGATTTCCAATGTAGACTTGGATCTTTAAGAGAAGTTTAATCTGTGGGACACTCAGAATGCAAATGGCTTCTTTGTTTCACTGTTCTTTTGCAGGGACATATATTCAAAGTGTGGAAGTTGACAGTTTATTTTTAATATTACAGATCTAGAAATGGCCATTGCTTATTGGAACTTAGTGCTTAATGGAAGATTTAAATTCTTAGACTTATGGAATAAATTTTTGTTGGTAAGTTAACATTTTCTGCCGTTTCTATTTTCTCTTAAGGTTATACTATAATTTAATATTACTTTATAACAAGGCATCTTTGATCTCAGAGCATGTCACGAACATAGAGTAAGAACTTTGATTACCAGAATTACATTATAAGAGTGTTACATTTTCTTATGTTTAGCAACAGCTGGACTAACTTTCCCCAACTGTTTCCATGTTTGAAGGCTTTTTGTTTTTGATATTTAATAGGAACATCATAAACGATCAATACCAAAAGACACGTGGAATCTTCTGTTAGACTTCAGTTCAATGATTGCAGATGACATGTCCAATTATGATGAAGAAGGTAGCAAAACATTTGCATTGCCTGAGCTTTCGTCCACTGTTTATATAGAAGTGATTTTCCTTTTCTGAGCTTTTACCACCCCAGCCCCTCACCCTGCCGTTTGTGTGTGTGTGTGTGTGTGTGTGTGTGTGTGTATGTGTGCATGCACATAACATGTGTGTGAGAAGGTGCACACAATTAAAAGGGGAAAATCTTATCTGTATTTGTCCCCTAGAAAGGCATAAGAATATTCATTCATCTTTTACATGCTCAATTTATTTTAAGAGTTACATTTTCTTATTGTATTTTATACTCATTTGAGTCCAGCGGGGTTGGTTTTGGGTTTTGTTCTCTCTTAGTCTCATCTGCAAACTCATGAAGTGTGCTGGATTTGTGTAATTTGAAACGACTTCAACTTCCTGGTGGTCCTAGTTGCATTCAGCCACTGTTCATAAGTGCACTCCACCATTTTTCCGTGTGTGTGGACAGCATGTGCTCCTCAGCAGCGTTTGCAGCATTTTCATAATTCAGCATTCTCAGTTAATTTTTCACAGTGGCCTAGTTCCTCATGAGAACCAAGTGATTTTTTTTTTCTTTTTGGAGATTTTTGAATGTAGGATATTCTTTGAAAATTCTCCCATGTCCTTCACCTCCTTATAAATGTCCTGGGCCATTTGGCTTAAGCAGTGATGCTTTGTTTTCTCCTCTCCGTTTCCATTGTCATCACGAACAAGTGAGAGGTGCTCATGAGGGACTATAGGGCTTGTTACAGTGTCATTAAGTAGCTATCTGATTTATAAAACCTTCTGAAAACCACACTACTGTATTATTGACTTATTGCTCAGAAGAGGTGTTTTCATTGATTAAGCAATAACTCCATTATAGAATAATGAATTGGAAGACAGGAATATATTAATAGAAGACATAAAGATTGAGTTTTTTAAAGATTGATTAGTGGGAGTAGACAAGAATAATATATGTAATTCTTATGAGGAAACTATAAAAAAGATTCTGTTGAAATGTTAGCTTTAATTCTACTTTTTTCTACTCTCTTTCCTCCCATTTGTTTTCTTGTTTTTTTATTCAGGAGCATGGCCTGTTCTTATTGATGACTTTGTGGAATTTGCACGCCCTCAAATTGCTGGGACAAAAAGTACAACAGTGTAGCACTAAAGGAACTTTCTAGAATGTACATAGTCTGTACAATAAATACAACGGAAAAATGCACAGTCAATTTCTGCTGGCTGGACTGAAGATCAATCCTCACCGTTCAGGCTGAGGGTTGAGACAAAACTTTAAGGATACATCTTGGACCATATCGTGCTCCATTCTTCTACTGGTGGTTTGGGCTTGTCTTCTAGTCTGGGCCACTCTAAACATTGATAATTCCAACATTGTGGATTTCATCTTATACCTGTGGACCATCCTAGCCTGTCTTCCCATAAGTCATAGAAGCTTGATGGTGATTATTTTGAGGTTTCCATTCTTGCATAAAGCACAATGCTGTCTTCATCAGAAAACAGTTTGGCATAAGAATTAAACATAATAATGAACACCACAAACAATTTATAAAAACTTGTTAAGTATATGCTTTGGGCTAGTTGCAAAGACTATGCTGGTAGCACTTCTAATGAGAGTGATTTATCTGAGTGTACCGGATCTGGAATGGCATTTGATTGATTTGGGGGAGTTTAATTTTCCTGGAAAACCACCTGTACTGTTTATGTGAGTATAATATCTGATGAAAGAAATGTCAAAATAACCAACACACGAAAAAAAAAAAATAGGATCACTTGGTGACTCCCTGACGCTCACAAAGGTTCTACAAAACACGTCTGTGGCTGTCTTACCTGTGTTTATGCACAGCGGCCCTGCAGCTGAGCTCTATTTAAGAAGTATTGTAAGAGACATGATGGTAGGCTCCACTCTCATCTGCAGCACACACCACGTAATTGGATTCATTATGCTTTTGAAATGCTTCTGTGCTTTTCGAATAAGTTAAACTATTTCACTTGTTTTGAATGTTTTGGATTGCTATACAATACAAATATACTAAATTTAGGCATGAGGGTTTTAGTTTTTGTTTTTCACAATTTTTGTCATCGCACTATGGAACACAATGCAGTTCACTTAATTTATAAGAAGATAGTGAGATTTAAATTTAGAAATATTGTGATGAGCCGTGAAGTTCAATCTCTCTCATACGGGCACTGCTCTTTCAGGTGATGGATAGTCCAGCCCTGATGACTGCTTACTGTGCTGAGATGGCTTCACTGCTAATCACTGTGGTTGCCAAATCTTTACTCCAAGAGCAGAAATTTTCAAACAAGTGAGCACTGGTGCAGAATACCTATGGATTCTGTTCTATAAATTATTTGAACTTTTGACTGTTTTTTGTCTCACTTGCATTTGCTATTTTCACTACAAAGCAGAATGCTGTCTTGATTGTTCTTTTTTTTTTTTTTTTTTTAATGACAGGACTCATGAATTGCTCTCCTGCTGAAAATGCTTGTTTCTCTGCTAACATACTGACATGTAAAAAGGGCGTATCCATAAATATTTCCATGAGGAAGTTAAAATGATGAATTAAATGTTAGGTGACTGGTCTTTGATAGGAACAGATTTTGCTCCTTGTATCCAGGCCCTCTGCAGGGTACCAAGGGATGCTCTTCAGGATAGCAGAACATTTATGCAGATGTGGAAAGGATTAAAATGGCTCTTAGTCACATAAATTGCAAATTACATAGAAAGCTTACAGTACAGATGTATCATTAATCCAATCATAACTTTAATTTAAGAATACATTTCTACCAAAACAAAGCTTAAGAGTAAAATTCTATTTGCGTTACAGAAATTGGTTGTTAAAAGAAAAAAGAATCTTGCTGTTTTTACTATTTCTTGATTTTATTTTTGTAAATATGGAGAATATCAATTATGAAAAAAATTAAAGATATATGTACATATATCTTTAAAAGTTTTGCATACCTATATTGTTTATTCCCTACATGAACATTTTGAGTTCTGGTATTGTTTTCAGATTGATTGATTCAGGTGTAATTCATTTTCAAATGAGAGCCTATTAGTTTGTCTCCCCGTCTCATAAATTTTTTTTTCATAAAATCTTAATATTCGTGTGTGGCCTAATGCTTTGGACTTTACAGATTTTATTTTTAAATGCAAGACTTTTTAACAAAATAGTGTTTGTCATCAGTTTGGTACTACACATTTACAATTACTGTGTAATTATAAACAAAACTATTTAAAGCTTTTCATATAATTATGTAGCAAAAAAAAAAGCTAAGTTTGTTCACCATGATGGCATCTTAGAATTACACAAAACTATTACTAGGGCTCAAAACATAAAATTGCTTTAATGTGTTTATTCTGAGGACAAATGTCTGGTTTTAGAGCATGTTTTGTACTAAAAATGCTTACACTGTTGGGGGAGGGGCATTGATGAGTGTGCAAGAGAAAGGCCCAGGCACACGCAGCCAGCCTAGCCACTTCAGTTCACGGGTCTCAGTCTTTGTTTGGGTCAGGTCTCCAAGCTGATTTTTTTTTTTCCTGACGAAAACCATAGGGAGAGTTTACTTTTTGCCAAATGTCAGAACAGGTACACATTTTTTAATGTAATGCTTTTTAAATAGCAAAATGTATAACATGAGAAGTACCCACACATAAAAATACTTGAGATCAAGGTTATCTTCAGTGACTATCATCTGCATATCTCTGTAAGTTCAAGTGTGTCTTTTACAATCCCTGTCATATTACCAACAGAGGCAATAAAAGCTTCAGTAAATTTGCCATGGCTAAATCCTTTCACATATTATTTCATTCAGTGTTTTAGTTTTTTTCACAAAACTAAAATATACTTGAAGATTTTTTTTTTCCAGTAAGAGTAATTGTTCATGGAAAGAGCGTTGTAATGGCACATTTCGGGCAAGGGAAGATGCGCAAGTGTTTACTACACTAATGTTTACAACTGTACTCAGCTGCTTTATTTATTTAATTAACTGTGTTAGTTGTATGCTGTGGCATTGTGAGTGTGCGGCCTTCATCATACTTTTTAAAAGTTTTAGTGAGTGAAATTAAATTCATTCAACAAAAACATTGGAAGCCTTTTATGTAATCTCTTCTGAACAGTTCTTAAACAAGGTATACTACTTTTTTTGGTCAAAGATCTGAGTTATTTATTTTTTCTTTGATGATAAGAAGTTTTAGTCACCTTGTTTCTGCCCTGCTTTGGTGTTCAGGTATGTTGATGTTAAGGAGGACTATTGGTTGGAAACCTGTAATATTGACATACAAATAGGAGCAAGTTGACCTAGTAGAATAATTTTGGAATTAAAAAAGGAAAATGGCGTTGGGAAAATTTATAATTGTTTACAAAGTATGCCTTTGTAAAACGAAATCAACTTTTAGAATTTATGTGGCTCTGAATGTTAAATTGTATATTTAATAGGAAATATTTGCCTGCCATCTCCGGGCTTTTTATTGTTATTGTTACCTTAAACTTTTAATAATATGGTTTATATTGAATGCTGAGATGTTTTGATAAGAGTTTATTGAATTTGATAATGTAATGATACGTGTTTTAAAATGTGAACCATTTATCATATATCTTAATAACTGAATTGTGTTTTTTTAATATAACAGATGATGAATAGGGTTAAATGATGGCTTACCATTTAATTGATATAAACTTGAGTGTATTTCTGAACCCTTTTATGGCTTCCATTTTTATAATCATAGAAATGATTTTTATTTCATAGGAATTTAGCGAAGTTAAGTTTTCATTTCCATTTACTTCATTTGCTTAACTGAATTCACTTTCTTTGTACCATGCTCTGAGGCAGAATAGATGGGTTGGAACTGTCACGTGTGGGTTTCTCGGAGCACTCTTGGCATCTTCGTCTCTGTGCTGCCTGTTTGGAAAGTGTCATTTCCTGTAGACCATTTCTTTGACAGCTTTGCCCCAGACTCAGTAATTGGTGCTTATGCAGCTTTTGGCTGATTTTTAAGATTCTTTTCTATTTTAAATTATGTGGCTAGGGGTGCGGAGTGTGCACACGAGTACAGGTGCTGGTTAGGGCCAAAAGAAGGCAGCAGAGCCCCAGGAACTGGAGATCTAGGCCGCACCTCATGTGGCCACTGAGAAGTAACAGGATCAACAAGCACTCTGACCTCTCCAGCCCCAGGTCAGCCTAAAGACCGAGCAAGAACAGCAAAAGGACTCTGTTAGTAAAGTGTGGTGACAAGAGCAGGTTTCCCACCGCCTAAACGGTGACAGCTTTCTATAGCGCACTTAAAGGAGAGCTACTTTGTGGTTGCTCACTTTGCTTTTGTCATTGTTTTGAGATAGGGGTCTCATGTACTCCAGGCTGTTCTCAAAATCACTGTGAGAGCCAAGGATGCCCTTGAACTTCTGGTCCTCTAGTCCCCTTCTCCTGAGTGCTGGGATTACATTGTGTGCTGCCACACCTGCTTTATTTAGAGCTGGGATCAAAGCTGGGTATGTTAGGCAAACCAAGCACCAATGACTGAGCGACATCTACCCTTTAAACTGAGATTTCAAAGCTATGTTTAAAAGTGTCCCATCACAAGCAAGCTGTATAAGTTACTTTCAGTTTGATTTTTCACAGTTCTGTTGTCCCAAGGTCACCAAGTAGTCCACAGTTAAACCTTGGTTTGTAAACTATGATGTAAGGTGTTTGAGTATCAAGTGCAGATGTCCCTACTTAGTTCAGGGCTTTACATCTTTATCTTTGTGGGTGGTGGGATTTTGGTGGTGGTAGTGTTATTTTGTTTATTTGCTTGTTTGGTTGGTGTTTGGTTGCTTTGTTAGTGTTGGTTTTGTTTTTGAGATGAGGGTCTCCCTGTGTAGACCAGGCAGGCCATGAACTCACAGAGATCCACCTGCCTCAGCCTTCTGAGGCTGGGTTTAAAGGTGCATGCTACCACATCATACTGCTTTTTTCTCTTCTAAATGTTTCATAGGAGATTTGTTCGGATTGGATTTTTCTTAACCTTGATTTTGCATTTTTGGAAATGGGGCACTGCTGGAGCCTAGTGTTGCCTCAGACTTTTAGTTCTGCCTCTCAGCTTTCCAAATGCTGGGTCAAGGATTGTGATAGCACGCCCATCTTTATGTGTATCTGTGCTTCATGTGCAAGGAGCACAGAAGAAGGCATTGGATCCTGTGAGACTGAAGCCAGAGGCTTGAGAGCTACTATGTGGCTTCAGGGAATTGACCTCAGTCCCTAGGGAAGAGCAGCCAGTCTCTTCCCTGCCTGGCCCTCCCAACAGTTCCTTCGATTGGTTCTTAATATTTGAGTTTTAAAATGTTTTGTTGTTGTTTTGAGGTGATCTCATGCAGCCCTGGCTGCCCTGTAACTGAAGATGATCTTGAACTCCTGACCTTCCTGCCTCTGAGTGCTGGGGTCACAGGCGTGAACCCCATGTCTGGTTAATGCAGTGCTAGAGACGGACCCCAGGGCCTGGGGAAGCACCGACCAGCTGAGCCACACCACTGTCCCTAAGATGTATGATTGCTTGGCTGCGAAGAGAACTTTGCCTCCTTAGCAAGTCTGCCAGCCAATGGGAAGACATGGAGATGAAAAGTGAAACCGGCATTAGCTCAGATGACAGCCCTTCTCTGAAAGAAAGCACCCACCAAGTTCAAAGAAAATAAAGAGTTTGGAACAAAGTAGAGAAAGCAAAGTTTGACTGAAACAAGTATTTGAAGTATACAAGGAACAGCTTAATTAACAAACGTGGAAGAAGAAAAAGTACAGCTGTTGTACATATAGGAAGTATATTTGTATCTAAAGGCATATTCAATGTAACTATTAAAATTTTATTTCAGGTTATGAAATAGAAATTATTGTCTGATAAAAAAAGTCCGGTGATACCAAGCCAGAAATTTTCTCCAAAGAAAATAGTGACAGTGATTGGGGATAAGTTTGGAGTGAGACAAGTGGCCAAAGCTCTGTGCTGGTGAGAACAGCGCTCTCATAGGCTGCCTTGCGCTCCGTGGCCAGTAGCCAGTGTGCACAGGGTGTAGAGATGGGCCCTTTACAGCCAACACGCTTTCAGGAATGTGGATCATGTCCTAACAGTCATTAGGGTTTCTGTTGAATCCCTGGGCTGCCCTGCAGAGCCTTAACAGCCTTCCTAAGCTTTTGTTTTGGTAGTTCTTCATAAACCCACAGGAGGCTGATGGTACAGCCAGCGGTAGCCCTGGCACCAACACTGGCACTGGCTCCTCTATAACCCTTGCACCGGGCACGAGTCAGCTGCTCAGCAGAGTCGAGAGTTGTCTCATCACAGTCAAGCTGTAGAACATTGCCACCTGACTGGGAATGTCCCCTGCGCTGCTCCTGCCCCTTCCTGGGCAACCATGCTCATCTGTCTGCACATCATGCAGCGTGTAGGTAGGTCTTTGTCCGCCTAGGTGCTGTGTGTGTTGTTCATGTGTGTGTGTGTATGTGTGTGTGTGTGCGCGCGCTTAATCTCCTGGGCTACTCAGTGCTTCCGTTGTGGAGTAAGCCAGACTCCATCTTTGTACTCATGTATGGTAGACATTTAATGCGTCTATATTTTTTAAAGTGATGACGCTATGAATGTTCCTGTTGTGTAGAGTCATTTTCATCTCATGTTTTTAGCACTAGAATTGTGGCTGTGCCATTTAGAAATGCTCTGCCACCACACAGCGTTGGTGTTTCTCCACACCCTTAGCACTCCTTCACACACAGGCCCATTCTGGTGGGTGCATCTTTCAGACTAGATTTCTTATCTCCAGGATGTGCCCTCTTAGTGGCTTTCAGACCTCCTGGGAGATTGCTCTAGAACTGGGAAAGAGGAGTAAAGTTAGTCTGGGCTACGTTCCTCCACAAAGTTAGACTGTTCTGAGACCAGTGCATGTGAGCAGTTCAGTGAGGGGCCTGCTGGCTGATGAGGCTGCCTGCGCAATGTGCTGTATGACATCGGTCTCTCACAAGTGAGGGTCATTACAGTGGTGGGGTGCTGTGCACTTTGCATTTTATTACTGTTTCCACATCTTTTACTTTTGAGGTAACTTTGAAAATTTGGGTTAAAGTCTTAAATATTTGGTTGTAGTTCTGTTGTTTCCACTGCCTATGCAGATATACAAGGTTGCCTCAACCTCAAATGGTCCCTGTTTGCAGGTTAAAGGGCAGCTTAGTCGTGCAGACAGCCCTTTTCAAGTATGTGTGAGGCCTAAGGCTACTATTGCAAATAAATAAAGCACAGCCAGCTATTAAAATACAGGCTGCTGTTCTTTCCCATGCAGTTGTGCTTTTTAATTTTCTAATGAAAAAGTTCAGACAGAAATCATGAAACAAAACCACAGTTGGTTCATGGACACTCTATATGCTGGCCACCAATGTTTAGAACCTTGAGTTATTTTGAAGCAATTCTGAGAAAGCAAAGTATTTAACTGGTCATTATTTCAGTGTAAGGATTTCTAAACATCACCATATTCTATTTTTCCATTTAATTATCAGTCGTTTTTTAATGTTAGTAACTAGTCAGTATGTAAAGCCCAGTATCTTTTCTTGTCGTTTTTGTTTTTTTGAGACATGTTTTCTCTGTGTAGCCTTGGCTATCCTAGAACTTACTCTGCTGGTCTCTACTCAGAGATTCATCGGCCTCTGCCTCCTGAGTGCTTGGATTAAGGGTGTGGGTCACCACTGCTCGGCAAGCCCTCTTCTCTTACAGAACATTCACGTCCATGTGGAAATAGGATCCATGCATTACATGTGTCTTTGCGAGTCCCTTCACCTAATACTTGCAGAGTTAATTTATTTGAGTAATCTGCCATGGCTTTAATTTTTTTCATTAAAATTTGCAATTTCAAATTTTTATGGTGAAATTTTGATGTAAATTTTAGTAAAAAATATATATCCTAACATGAACATACTTTGAAAGTTAATGAAATATGACATGAGAAGCTAGCATAATTAGGTTAGCAGACTTGAAACATCCAATGTAATATAGCCAGAAAATATAATGGACTCTTGATCTTTAAAAAGGTTATTACTGTATGTGTGCGTGATGTATATGTGTGTGTGTGTGGGTGGGTGTGCATGCCATGGTGTGTCCATGCCGGTCAGAGGACAGCTTTGTAGAGCTTGTTCTTTCCTTGCACCTTTACACGGGTCCCGGAGACCACTCTCGAGTCCTGAGGCTTCTGCAGCGCGCACCTTCACTAAGCACCGTCTCAGTGGCCCAGAGACTCCCAGATCTCAATAACCAGTTTCCAAATAAATGAAGGAGACATTTTGGTAAAGGTTCTAAGTGTCCAATTAGCATAAGGAAAGACATTTAACATCATTAATAGAATGTAAATAAGCTGCAGAGAAGCTACTGCCTACAAGCACTGATTGCTCTTGCCTGAGTTGGGCAGTGGCTGAGTTTGTAGTTCACAGCTTTGCACATATGACACCCTGGGTTTGATTCTGCACTGGGGTGGAGGTGGGGAGCCAAATGGTGCTGAGTCTGCAGAGAAGTGAGCTGTTGGATATTGTGGGTGGGATTGCAAACTGTCGCACTGGCTTCAGCAAAAAAGATGGGCTTTCCCTGAATGCATTAAACACAGAATTAGCATGTGACCTAAGAATTCTAGGTATACTCAAAAGAATGAAAAACACCTACTCATATGAAAACATAGAAAATATTAGAAGCATAGTAGCTAAAAAGAAGCAATGCAAGTGCCGACTGGCTAATGGCAGGATGTACACCTATGTAGCTCAATGGTACTTTTCAACAAGAAGGAATGAAACATAGAAGATGCTAATTTTAAAAAGTGTTCTTTGAAAAACATCCTTAGCCTTTAGAAAAATGCAAAATAAAAGTACTCTTGAGATTTTTACTCCAGATCAAATGTGTATCATAAAGAAAATGTGCAATAAGTGTTGGTAAAGATCTGGGCACAGAAGAGCTCTTATTCACTGTTGGTAGGAGGGTAAACCATGGCAGCCATTTTGGACACCTGTACAGAGGTTCCTTCCTTTAAAAAGTAAACATAGAACTACTGTATGAGCTGTGTATGTACCCCAGGCATATACGCAGGACTCTGTCCTACCACAGTGTTATTCCCTCTCTGTTTACAATAACAAGTCAATGGAAGCAGCCTAGACACATTGGACACTTCACAGATGAATGATGGATAGTGAAAATATGGCATATATGCATAATCAAAATTTATTTAGTTAAATAAAAATGAATCTGCAGGGAAACGGATGGATCTAGAAAATATTAAGTGAGGTAGCATAGGCTCAGAAAGAACATTTAAGAATCGTTTGGTTCTAAATGAGACCTCCATTTTGGTGATCATTTTATTCATTCTGTAGAAGTCATCCATAAAATAACAATCCACCAAAAGTTGGGACCTTGATACAGTTTCTGCTGCCGCAGCCAGCTGGCTCTGCATTTTCCACAGGCTGTTAGCAGCTCTTCCACCGCTACAACCTTCTGACTCCTAAGAGCAGCACATGGCTGCCATGTTTGAGATAGACTTGCTTTGTGGCTCCAGCTGACACTGAATTTTCCATCTTCTTGCCTTGTTTTTTTTTTTAATTATTGAGTTACAAGAGACTTTTAAAATACATTCTGGGATGAAGTTCTTTATTCCAGATATATTTTGTGTATAACTTTTGCATCTAATGTTGTGTGTGTGTGTGTGTGTGTGTGCGCGCGCGCGCGCGCGCTGGAATGTCTTCATTTTCTTAATCTCCTTCCTGCCCTCCTCTTGACTCCTTCACTCCTCTCTCTTCCTCCCCCCCCATACCACACCCCTTTCTCCATGCCAAAAACTAGTGAGGATCAATTGATAAGTTTTGTGTTGTATCTTTAGAGATTTTTGCCTAATTGAAAGTCACTAAAATTTCCTCCTGCTTTTCTATGTATTTATAGTTCAGAGTTTTATGGTTCAATTTAAGTTTTATGTGGTGCAGGAGACTAGATTCCAGCTACATTTGATCAGGCTGCCCCGCCCCCATCTAGTTATATTGATACCTTTGTCTATAGGCCAGTGGCCCTTTATGTTTCATGGTTTTGTTAAGTGAGTGCAGAACTGTCTTCATGTCCTCCTACAGCTGGAGCGTGGTAGTGCGCACTGCACAATGTCTTACAGTAAGGGACACGTGACGCCAGATACCAGTGATGCTGGTCTGGAAGCCCTGCTTTAAAGCTATACATTAAATTGAATGATACTTATAATTTTAGGAATAAAGAAAAATTTGTCCTAGAACCATAATATATATTACTTACTTAGATCTTTAAATTTTCCCGGTGGACTTTATGATTTCTTGTGTAAGTATTGCACTATCTAATTTTTTTTTACATTGTGAATTTGTTTTAATTTCATGTGAAATATTTTGTGACTAGTATATAGAAATAAAATAGATTTTTTTGGTCAAATTATCTTGAATCCTGTGATTTTGCTAACACCTTTATAAATTCTAATCTTAAATGAATCCTTTGCAATATACTACATACATCATTATAACATTTGTGAATGAAGATAGTTTTTCTTTTTAATCCATATGAACTTGTGCTTTATTGTCTTATTTTACTAGGTAGTATAATGTTGAATACAAGTGGCAAAAGTGTCCGGTCTTTTACACCAATTTAAAGAGAAAATGTCTATTTTCACTGTTAAGTGTGATAAGTGCTATGGACTCCATTTTTTCTAGTTAATGAGGGATGGTTTTTTTTTTTTCTGGGTGAATTTTTAATGTCTACTTAGACTATTATTTATCTGGTCTTTTTTCTCCCTGAAACAGGGTTTCTCTGTGTAGCCTTGGTTGTCCTGAACTCACTTTGTAGACCAGCTAGCTTTGAACTCACAGCAATCTACCTGCCTCTGCCTCCTGAATGCTGGGATTAAAGGTGTGCGCCACCATGCCCAGCTTGGTCTTTTTTAATATATACCACTGATTTACTTTTTTGGATATTAAAACTCTTGCATTTCTGGATCAAACACACTTTGTTACAGTGTGTCTTTTTTTATTTTTTTTGTGTCTTGTATCAGTTTGAAAACATTTTATTATGATAAGTTACCCACTTAAAAGTGTACGATTTTGACAGTTTTTAATATTTTCTTGAGGCTGTACAGTGATCACCACTATTAAATCTCTGAATATTTTCTCTTAAAAAAATGCTCTCTATAAACTGTCTGTTGACTTTTCCTCTGTACCTAACAATGGCTAAAGCATTGTCTCCGCAGATCCCATCCATGATGTACATTTCATATGAGTAAAATCATAAACACATGGTATTTTGTGATTAGCATTTTGCTCAGTATAATGATTCCAAGTCTTACTATATACTGTCTCGACTGTCAGTACCTCACTCCTTCTTATGACTGAATTATAATCATGATAAAGATATACAGTGCTCATGTGGGCATCAGTTGATTGATGGTCTGGGTTTTATTTTGGTATTTGGTACATTGGTGTTCTGCCTGCATGTTTGTCTGTGCGAGGGTGTTGCATCCCCTAGAACTGGAGTGACAGACACGTGTGAGCTGCCGTGTGGATCCTGGGAATCGAACCCCGGTCCTCTGAAAGAGCAGTCCATGCTCTTTACTGCTGAGTCATCTCTTGAGCTCCTGTGTTCAAATTTTAAAGGACAAATTGTGACACATGACGAAACAGTTTTAGTGAGCTGCAGACATGAGCCTTTTCACATGGAAGAGCCAGAGGCTGGGAACGAACAGCGCGTGCTTCATCCCAGGACTTGCTGCGGCACTTGAGGATCTTCCTGAAGAACTTCTTAGTACTGGCCTATCAGTTTCAGAGGTCGTAGCTTGTGAAATATCCTGCACAAAGCCGTGCAAGTCCTTCCCGACAATCTCCATGTCTATAAAATCAATCTGTAATGTTGTGGGCTCTGGTATCGATTGCTCTGGAGTATTTCCTGGCACGTGTTTTAAGAAGGAAACTGAAGGTGAATTAATCTGTCAGTGACACAGAAACAGCAGTGTGTGCTTGCCCTCCTCATGGGGTAGCACGAACCACGGCAGCAGTGAGCGCCAAGAGTGCTGAAGAGCTGACGGAGTTTTGCAAGGGAGACGAGAATCTCCTGGATTCACAAAGCAGTTGGTGGCAGTCAGAAGGACAAGTGGCAACGTGCCCCTCGTGGGCCCGAAATACCGTGTTGAAGAGGCTGAACTCAAAACAAGATCTCGGAAGATTTAAGCAGCACTACAGCTCTTCCTGGCCTCGGAATTGTGACAAGTGCAAGGCTTGGGAGTTGGGAACACAAATGATGGTTTTTAAACATGAAAAAGATGTGATTTTTACTGTAGTTCTTTGAGGCTCTACAGAGAATCTGATGGGTGATATAGAAAGCACAGTAGATAGTGGTGTCAGTACTTAACGTTTTCAGAGGGACGTTTTTACCTGATGGAGGGCAGCAGAAACAAATTGGGCAAACATCACATTATTTGAAGATGCATCTTTTAGACTCCATCATATGCTTTAAAGAACGTTGCTGAAGTGTCTGAAGCTACTCCATGGGCACTGACAGAAAATGAGTTAAGACCAGTGAAGTACTGTCTAAACTTTATGAGGTGCACCAAGAACACAGAAAATACTGGGTTAGATATTGAGGATGAAGTTCTTGCTGCAAAAAAATATGCTGGAAGCTGGGGCTGTAGATCTTCACCTAGGGACATGCTGGGCTACCAGACTGGCCACTGTTGCTGCTGCAGTCTCCCGGTCAGACCAACATGCAGGACCAGCCAGAGGATCCAAGCCTCCAGGTGGGAATAATGACAGCGATGATGGCCAAAAGACTTGAAAGGCTTTCTTACTATAGATTAGGTTGTGTTTGTAGAGCAGCAATGGCCTGTGTTATTCTGCGTAAGCTGTGTTTTCTGTCTGGATTTTCTGCTGACTGATAGGCTACTGTTTTAAACAACAAAACCTCAGGCATTGTTTAACACCTTCCCCCTTCTCCCTGCCCCTGGTTCCTGGTCCATGCCCTCTTTTCTTTTTCTAAGAATTTACTACTTTAGATCTAAACAGGCAACCTCCAAACATTTGTCTTTCTGTGATTGGCTTACTGTACAGCACGATGCCCACAAGATGCCTTCATGGCATGGCATGCATGGCGTGCATGGCAAGATTTCTTTCCTGTTCAAGGCTGAATAGTGCTCCACAGCATGTATATACATATACTACCTTTGCTTAGTTCTGCATTTGTGGATGAAAGAGGATTTTCAACTTGGCTATTTCTATGATCCTAGGTGTATATGTACCTCTTTGAGACCCTGCTTTGAGATACACCCAGAAGTGAGATTGCTAGAGTTTTAAAGTTTTTGAGCAATTGATGTATGTTTCTATAGTGGCTTTACCACGTTATATATCTTACCAACAGTACACAAGGGTACTAACGTTTCCAGTGTCTTGGACACTTATGGACACTTCCTCCTACCCTCTTTTCAATGTAGATATCCAAAGGATGTGAGATATTATCTTAAATAATGATGTGCATATGTGTGTAACTGTGTAGGGTTTGTATAGGTACCATGGGTGCCAAGGCCAAGGGAGTTGGTTTCCCTGGAGCTGTATTTCCAGGTAGTTCTGAGCCAGATGACATGAGTATTGGGAATCAAACTTGGGCCCTCTAGAAGGGCAGCAAGTGCTCTTAGCCACTGAGCCATTGCTTCAGTCCCACATTGTGGTTTTGATTTGCGTTTCTTCAATGCTGAACACATTTTCATATCTGTTAGCTGTTTGCACATAATCTTTGGAGATGTCCAAGCCCTTTTTAAAATTCTGTTGTTTTTCCTTTTAAATTTGTAGTGTGTGTGTGTATAAATTTGTAGTGTATATGTATATTCTAGTATTAAGTTTTTTTTCATTCTGATGGTGTGTGTGTGTGTGTGTGTGTGTGTGTGTGTGTGTGTGTGTGTGTGTACGCACATGTGAAGGCCAGAGGTTAATGTTGGCTGTCTTACTCAATCACTTTCCTACTTTGTTTTTTTGAGACAGGGTCTCTTACTGAACCTGGACCTCAGCAATTGGCTAGGCTGGCTGTCCATCAAGCTCCAAGGACACTCCTGTCTTTGCTCTCCCTCATGCTGGGATTATAGGTCTGTGTTGTTATGCTCAACAGCCATGCATATTTTCTTTCATCTGCTTTTTTCTGCACTGTTGGAGGTTTATGTTTTATATCCTTAGTCAATTTAACTTTGACATATGGTGTAAAGCAAGGTCCTAAATTCATTGTTTTGCATGTGAGTATCAACTCTCCCCACACCACTAGTTAAATGAGCTGCCATTTCCTTTGAATGCACTTGGCATCCCACTTGAGGACTACTGACCATCTACAGGAGGGTTTATTATGGGTCCTGATGCATTGTGCTATGCTTGTCTTCATGCTAGTGTCATTTCCATTGCTGTAACTCTGTAATAATACTTTTAAATCAAGAATTGTGAGTCCTCTTGTTTCTTCTAAAAAAAAGTTTCCACGACCAAAAACCAATTCCTTCTCCACTGTGCTTGTAGCATCTGCTGTTGATCTTGGCCTGCGTCTACGTCTGAAAGGCCCCACCAGGACCAATGCACTTGCCAAAGCTAACTCCCAGCAGCAGCTCCAAAGCTGGTGGGACATGGGTTATCATTCACAAATGTGTGGCTATTTCCTGGTCTGGTCAGCCTGGGAGCGTTTATTATTCACAAGCCTGCGGCCATTTCCTGGTCTGCCAGGGTTAATGGGCAATGCCTGAGAAGGGATCCTATGTAAGGAGTGGATCCTGGGCAGGCAGTGGAAAATGTATCATAAATTCAAGATGGCCATGCACACCACAGCCTGCATTCCAGAAGTGTGGTGTGTTCAAACGCTACAGGATTTTCATGAAACAGGGTTCTCATGAAACATGCATTTTATTCTTGTGATGGTTTTGTAAATGTGCTTTTCTTCATTTTCATAGGGTTTCTTGGGGGATGGGGAGGCTTTGACTATCTGTGTAACTCAGGTCCTCCTGTCCCTGTCAAGCAGTGCTCTGATGGCGTCTGACAGGTATATCATACCAAGCTCAGCCTTTCTGTTTGGATTGTTCATTGTTAATGTATAGAAATAGGACCAATGTTTAAATTTTTGTATCTTGCACCTTCTAAAAATATATATTATAGTGCATGTATATGGGTGCATGGGTGCACATGACACAGAGGACAACTCCAGTTCTCTCCACTGTCTCAGTCCTGGGGTTGAGCCTCCTTTTCCAGGCTTGGTAGCATGCTCCTGTACCTGCTGGTCATAGCTTGCATTTCTTTTTTCCCTGAGTTCATTGTACTAATGCGGTGTATGTATATGTGTGACTATAGGTTTTTTTTTTTTTTTTTTTTTTTTTTTTAAGAACATGCTCTGCCACCATGTGGTTGCTGGGAATTGAACTCAGGACCTCTGAAAGAGCAGTCAGTGCGCTTAACCCCTGAACCATGTCTCCAGCCCCAGATTGTAAGATATTTAGAGTTCCCCAGTAATAAGTAAGCTATCATCTGTGCACAGAGATAATCTTCCTCCTCATCTGGATGCCATGGTTAGGCGTTAAAACCTTAAAAGCATGGGTAGAAGTCAACATCTTTCTCTTCTTCTTGATCTTGGAGGAAAATCTGCCTTTCATCCTTGAGTCTGATGCCAGCTGGGTTTTTATACACAGCCTTCTTATTAGGGTGCGTTAGTTTTCTTCCATTCTTCTCTTATTCTTTTTTTAGACACAGTCAAGTGGTGAGATGTTTATACTTCTTCCTGCCATCAATTGAAAGAATTGATTTCTGTCTTGTGCTAATGTGCTCACTCATGATTTTATCATGGTGAACCATTTCTTCCTTCCAAGAACAATTTCCACTTAGGAGTTGTATGCCACCCTTCACTGTGCTGTTGGATGCAGCTTCTAGTATCTCCTTCAGGAGTTTTGTATCAGTAACAATCAGAGAACAGTCAGTCTCCCTGTACTCTTTGCTGGGCTGGGAAACACTCCTTTATTTTTGAATGAGTCTAAAGGTGACTGGCGTTAATTCTTTCATTGATGTTTGGAAGATTTCAATCGTCTATCTGGTCTCACTTTTTCTTTATGGAGATATTTTGGTTTCTGATTTAATGTCCTTAATTGGCCTTATTCAAATTTCACATGTGTTTGTGGTCTTGTGTTGGTAGTATGTCCATTTTTTAGTTGAGTTCTTTTTTTAAAATTTAAAAAATTTTACTATTTATACAGCATTCTGCTCCCATGTGTGCCTGCATGCCAGAAGAGGGCACCAGATCTCATTATAAAATGGCTGTGAGCCACTATGTGGTTGCTGGGGATTAAATTTAGGACCTTTGGAAGAACAGTGTTCTTACCTCTGAGCCATCTCTCCAGCACTTTAGTTGAGTTCTTTATATTTTCTGGTTACTACAACTCTGTCAGGTATAATTTCTACTGTCTTGGGAGTTGTTGTTGCTGCTGTTTTTACTTCTGTGGTGTTAGATACAGAACCTGGGACCTCGTACATGCTAGGTAAGCACTTGATCACTGAGCCACATTCCCAGCTCACCTTTGGAAATTTTTTCCTTTTCTTTAAAATAGATTTGGGAGGGGGGCAGGCATAGTGGTGCACACCTTTAATCCCAGCACTCAGGAGGCAGAGGCGGGCAGATCTCTGTGAGTTCGAAGGTAACTTAGTCTACAGAGAGAGAATTCCAGGACTACACAGAGAGATGCAGTCTTATAATTTGTTTTCTTCTCTCACATCACATATCCTCATTACAGTTTCCCTCGATTCCTCCCAGTTACTTTTTACCTCCCCTTCATCCAGATCCATCTCTTTTCTGTCTGAAACTAGAAAACCAACAGGCTTCTAAGGGATAACAATGAAACAAATATATATTATATAATAAAAACTAACACATTGATATTTGGTAAAACAAGAAAAATAGCCCAAGAAAAATCACCAGAAACAAAGACCCACTTATTCACAACCAGAAATTCCATAAAATTGTTGAACTTGAAACCACCATATATATATATATGAAAGAAAAATATATAAACATTTTAAATGGAAAATATAAGACAAAATTAAAGTACTAAGAATAAAAGAGGTAAAGTCCTGACACAGTATGAGACATGAGACAAGAACCTCCAAAGGCGCCATTGAGTTCATTCTTCGTTGGCCATCTACTGCCGCTGGGCACTCAGCCTGTCCTAAAGAGGAGGTGTGTCAGCCCGGCTTGGCTATGCACTCAGGAGGCAGAGGCAGGCAGGTCTTTATGAGATTGAGGCTAGCCTTGTCTACAAAGTGAGTCTAAGACAGCTAGGGGCTATTTCACAGAGAAACCCTTTCTCAAAAAACCAAAAAAAAAGGATTGGAGACAACTGAATTTTCATTTGCCAGGGTTATTAATTGGAGATGGCTTCTGGGTTAGGGATGGGTCATGTGTCCACTTCTTTCAGCTCTAGGACCCCATCTGGTGTAGACCCATGCAGGTCCTGTGCTGCTGCCTCAGTCTCTGTGAGTTCAAATGTGTATCAATCCTGTTTATTTGGGAGGCCTTAGTTTTTTGGTGTCCTCCATGCCCTCTGGTTCTTACACTCTGTCAGCTAGCTCTTCCACAGGGTTCCCTGAGCCTTGAGGGGAGGGACATGATGGAAACATGAGATTAAGGGCTGAGTGTACCAAGGTCTATCACTGTTTACACATTGCCTGATTGTCATCCTTACTCCATATCCCCGACAACATGAGTTGTCACTTGCTTTTATTGATCTTAGCCATTCTGACGGGAGTAAGATTGTAAAAGTAATTTTAGTCTTCCGGCTCAATTGTCATCTGGGAGGCTCACTACCTCCTTCTGTTAACCTAGGCCTAGTCCAGAAGCACCTAATCTCTGTACACTCTAACCTAGGCCTGGAATGGTTCAGCCTCTGAGACTTACTGCTTAATGAGCTCATCCTTGTTTTTTTCTGAGCTCTGGGCTGGCTGGTTCAACTCAGCTATTCTGGCTCAAACTCTTCTCCCAGCTGACTTATTTAATCTGGCTTCTCTCTCTTGGCCCTGAATTGCTTTGCTTGGCTTCAAACTTAACTCTCAGCAATCTGCTCTAGTCTTCTGGCTTCTTCTCATTTTCTGGCCTTTTCCATCATCAGCTGAATTCTCTCTATGCAATCCATCTCTCTATTACTGTCCTGGTGAAACTACTTCCTCACTCTGAAAAGGTGCCCCTTATGTACCTTCTTTTTCCACTCACTTCTCATGAGAGTTTTGAGTATCCTCTTCTGTCAAATCTTCTCTGATTAGTAATCTTTTCTGCCACTTAATTAGACATCACTTTGAAACATGGGTGCTTCCTTTTACAAACTAACTTTATCTTTGTTTGGGATTAAAGGCAGGTATCACCATGCCTAGTTCTAGGCTTTTCTTTACTGGATACTTGCTCTATACCAGGCTGGCCTTGAACTCAGATCTGTTTGCCTCTGTCTCCTGGATATAGGCATGTTTGTATTCCAGCCAGATCACACTGACCTAGAAAGTTTTGGATGTGATCTCTTGCCACAACAGCCATGTTCTGAAGTAACATTCCTTTATATAGGATGAAATCTCAAAGTACTGTTGATCTGCATTTCACTGATGACTAAGGACATTGAACATATTTTAAAATGTTTCTCAGTCATCTGACTTTCTTCTTTGGAGAATTCTGTTTTATATCTGTACGTTTTAAAATTGGGTTTTCTTGACGTCTAGTTTTCTGAGTTCTTTATAGATTTCAGATGTGTAGCTGATGAAAAGCTTTTCTCATTCTGTAGATGGCGCTTTGTCCAAATGATGGTATCCTTTGCCACATAGAAGCTTTTCAGTTTATTGAGTTCCAATTTATTAAATGTTGATCTTTAGTGCCTTAGCTAATGGTGTCCTGTTCATAAAGTCTTTCTCTGTGCCAAGGTATTCAAGGCTATTTCCCAACTTCTCTTCTATCAGGTTTAGTTGATCTGCTTTGTGTTGAAGTCTTTGGTAATTTGGGCTTGAGTTTTGTGCGGGGTGATAAGTATGGATCTATTTGGAGTCTTCTATATGCAGCTATCCAGTTGCATATAGCACTATTTGTTGAAGGTGCTTCCTCCTCCTCCTCTTTTTCCTTCTTCCTCCTTTTCCTTCTCCTTCCTCCTCCTTTTTCTTCTTCTCCTTCTCGTCCTCCTGTTGGGCATTGGCCCCCTTTGATGGCATGGGCCTTAACTTAGACCAGTCATTGGCCACTTCCACCAATTCTATGCCTTTATTGTCCCCGCACTTCTTGCAGGCAGGATAGATTATAGGTGGAAGGTTTAGTGACGGGGTTCCTGTTCTACCACTGGAAGTTGCCTGGTTACAGAGGATGGGGAGTTCAGGCTCCGTATTCTCCATTACTAGGGGTGCTTGCTAGGGCCACCCTCACAGAATCTGATAGCTTCTTCTGCACCAGGTCTCCACATTTGCCCCATACTCTTGCCCTCTATTTCTCCCTCCCCACCTGATCTCTCCTGTTCCCATTCCCACTGGTCTCCAGTCCGCCTGCAAAATCCATTCTAGTTCCCCTTCCCAGGGGATCCACGCACCCCACCTTGAGCCCTCATTACTTGGCCTCTCTGGATTTGTGGGTTATAGTATTATTATCCTTTACTTAACAGCTAGAATTCACTTACAAGTGAGTACATACCGTGTTTTTCTTTCTGGGTCTAGGTTATCTCACTCAGCATTTTTTCTAGTTTCATCCATTTGCCTGCAACTTTCATGATGTCATTTTTTTTTTTAAACAGCTAATACTCCACTGTGTAAATGCACCATGCTTCCTTTATACATTCACCTGTTGAGGGACATCTACATTGTTTCCAGTTTCTGGTTATTATGAATAAAGCTGCTATGAAAATTGTTGAGCAGGTATCTTTGTGGTAGAATTGGAGCATCCTTTGGATATATGCCTAGGAGTGGTGTAGCTGGGTCTTGAGGTAGATTGATTCCCAGTTTTCTGAGAAACTGCCATAATGATTTTCATAGTGGTTCTACAAGTTTGCACTCCTCCCATCAATGGAGAAGTGTTCCCCTTGCTCCACATCCTCGCCAACATGAGCTGTCACTTGTGTTTTTGATCTTAGCCATTCTGACAGGTGTAAGATGAAACTGAAATCTCAGCCATTTGAGATTCCTCTATTGAGAATTCTGTTTAGATATGTACCTAATTTTTTTTAAAAACTGGGTTATTTGGTATTATATTGAAGAGCTATGGAGAGAGTAGACAGCCTTATCCTGTTCCTGATTTTAGTAAAATTACTTTGTTCCTCTCCATTTAATCTGATGTTGGCTGTTGGCTTGCTGTAAAGTGCCTTTACAGTGTTGAGGTGTGTTGTATCCCTCCTTTCTCCATGACTTTTATTATGAAGGGGTGTTGGGTTTTGTCAAAGGCTTTTTTTCAGCATACAATAAAATGGCCATGTGGTATTCTTCTTTCAATTTGTCTATGTGGTAGGTTACACTGATTTTCATATGTTGAACCATCCCTGTATCTCTGAGATGAAGCCTACTTAATTGTGGTAGATGGTTGTTTTCATGTGTTTTTATATTTGGTTTGTATTTCATTTAATATTTTTGCATGCATGTTCATGAGGGAAATTGCTCTGTAATTCTTTCCTCATTGAAGATTTGTTTAGTTTGGGTATCATAACTGTGGCCTGATCAAACAAATTTGGCAATTTCCCTTCTGTTTCTGTTTTGTGCAATAATGAGTGTTGGCATTAGTTCATCTTTGAAAGTCTGGTAGTGCTGAAGCTATCTGGCCCTGAGCTTTGGCCTTGGCTATCCTGGACTCCTTTGTAGACCAGGCTGGCCTCAAAGTCAATGAGATCTGCTTATCTCTGCCTCCCATCAGTGCTGGGATTACAGATGTGCACCAGCCTGGCTTGTTGGGTGACTTTTAATGACTGCTTCTATTTCACTAGAGATTATAGATTTAAATTGCTTATTTGATCTTGATTTAACTTTGGTAAGTTGCATATATCAAGAAAATTATCCTGTATGTGTGTTTCCATATGAAGTTGAGAATTGTCCTTTCAAGATCTGTGAAGAATTGCATTGGATTTTGCATGGGATTGCACTGAATTGCTTTGGGTAGAACAGCAATTTTTACTGTATTAATCCTACCAATCCATAAGCATGGGAGATCTTTCCATCTTCTGGTATCTTCTTCAATTTCTTTCTGCAATATCTTGAAGTTTTTTTCATACACTTTTCTTGGTTAGAGTTACTCCAATGTATTTTATATTACCTGAGGCTATTGTGAAAGTTACTGCTTCCCAGATTTCTCAGTTTGTCTGTCATTTTTATGTAGGGCTACTTATTTTTTGCTAGTTAAATTTGTGCCTGGTATTTTGCTAAAACTGTTTTTATCAGCTCTAGGAGTTTCCCAGTGGAATATTTATGGTCCTTTACATATGCTGTTCTATCAGCTGCAAATAAAGATACTTTGACTTCTTCCTTTCCAATTTGTATATCCATGATCCCCTTAAGTTGTCTTATTATTCTAGCTAAGACTTCAAGTACTATATTTAGTAGGTATGGAGATAGTGGACAACCTTGTCTTGTGCCTGATTTTTGTGGAATTGCTTTGTATTTCTCTCCATTTAATTCAATGGCCATGTGTTTTCTGTAAACTGCCTTGTCTTCTACTTTGCTTGAGACAAAGTCTCTGTCATTTGCTCTTATACATACCAATCTACCTAGCTTCCAAGCTTTTAGGGATTCTGCTGTCTCTGTCTTCCACCTGACCCATAGGAACACTTGGATTACAGACAGATAGCTACCACTTTAATATGGATTCTGGTGATCTCAACTGAGACAGTCACACTTAAACAGTACTCAAAGAACCGCCTCCCCAATCACATAGTTACTCTTTTAAAAGCACTATTTTATGATAGGCATGGTGGTGCACACCCTTAATCTCAGCACTCAGGAGGCAGAGCAGATGAGTTCTGAGGTCAGCCTGATCTACATAAGTTCCAGACCAGCCAGGCTACAGAGTAAGACTCTATCTCAAAAAGCAGCCCCCCTCCTCCATACAGCCAGTGAAAGCCAAGGTATTCCTGCATGATAATGGAGAGTAATTTTGGAAACCAATCTGAAGTGTGCTTGGCACTACTGGCTGTGAGGAGAAGACAAAGGATGAATTCAAATAACGGAGAAGCAACTCAAATATAGAGGTTTATTTGATAAATTTCATAAACTTTAAAAATTCAAGCTGTGCAGTAAGTAATGAAGGAAACTGTGGACAGATGACATTAGACAGCTACACTAAACACTGCTGCAATGTCTCTAGCCACTCACTCCTTGTAAGGACCTTGCAGTCCCCACCACAAATATATCACCAGCAATGGTTCATTTTTGTACACTATCATTCAAGTTGTTTTGCACCAAATAGCACTTTAATAACACATTAATCTTAAGAAAAGATTCCTTGTAAGATAAATAACAATGTCTATAAAAGGAAGCCAAAATTAATACAAGATATATCTCATTGGTTGGTTAATTTATACCTGCTTATATTATACTCCAAACTGATTTCTACAGGGTAACACAAACATAGAAGACTCCTTTTCCCTCAGGCTCCAAACTTATTTGGAAGATTTTTTGTTCTTAGTTGTAAAATTTGTAGTAGCTTTAACCCCTGCCCAACATGTCTCAAGCTTCTCAGAGCAGTTCAGTTCCAGACTGTTCTGCGATGGAAGTAACCTCGGTGCTAACGCCAATGATAGGCTAAACCACAGGGCTTTCCATAGCATGATTTGTCTCAGTTACAATCTCAGGCGGTTGCTAGGGTGTGGGTCAACCCTGGGAGCTTTTCTACATTCCAGAGCTTTAGACCCAAAGAAAAGGTAGCAGCCACAGGCTCTCTCTCTCCACCTCACAGCAAACACTGGGCCACAGCTGGCTGTCCTGGGTGAGCCTGCTCTGTTAAGGTGAGTCGGGGGTGGCTGGCAACTGTCCCCACTAACTTGGTGCTTGTCAGTACCTTTGGGGTCTACAACCCTGACATGAGACAAACAGAAGCATTGTACTCTCCTTCAACAAAGGAAGCTGGTTATCAACATGGGACTGTCCAAACAATTTGAAGGAACTATACAAGAGGAGCTCTTTTGGCATTTGTAGTCAAGTTTTATCATATGAATAACAGTACTAGGAAACTACAAAAACAAAACCTCCACTGCATTATTACTTAAGTAAATGCAAGAAAATTATGTTCTGAAAAGTATAAAATCCTTGCTGGAGAGATAGCTCAGGGTTAAAGATCAGCAGCTGCTTTCTAGAGGCCCTGGGCTCAATTCCCAGCTCCTAAATGGCAAAGAACAACTGTCTGTGACTCCAGTTCCAGGGGGTCTGACACCCTCACACAGACACGTGCAGTCAAAACACCAGTGCATAGAAAATAAAAACAAATTATTAAAGGGGTATAAAATACTCTTCCTTTGAAAATAGTGTGCTGAGCTACAAAGCAGAATGAGCATCCCAGTGGCTGTCTGACTTGCTTACTGTGAGGCACGGGAGTGGGATCTAGGTCTCCAAACATGCTAGCCAAACAATCTCGTCCTGGGCTATGCCCCATCCCTATTATGGGGAATATTGGCTGGGGGTGTAGGCTCGTGCTGGCATTTGAGCACCTCTTTAGCATGCGTGTGGCGGTGAGTTTGACTCTCAGCACCACTTAAAAATAGTAAAACGAAATAACTTAACTAAATAAAAATGGTGAATGCTCAAGATTACCACCAACCAGTGCTAGGCCACATGTAGGCCAGCCGAGCTCTGGTCTTCTCTTGGTGACTTTGTAGTCCTTTGTCAATAATCAGTTTAGTGCATGGTGCATCAACACCATAAGGCAGAGGGAAAGTATGCCTACTTATTTCATTGCTTGTATGCTCTCTAAGACATTTTCCTATCAACTACCCTACCGAATGTGTATGTAATATTTCATCTCTAGAACATGAATAAGTCTACTATCCCTCTAAGGTATTTCTAGAATAACAGGTCGTCCTAAATATAATCCTGAAATGTCTAAGTTAAAAGGGCTGTTTGAGAAAATTAATATTCAGCTAACTGGATAATATCCTTGCATTAGTGAAACAGATAAGCACACAGTTAATCTGCAACACGTAGACAGTCTCCCCCTCACTCTGGTGCTTGCCTTACCAGCAAAGGAACAGAAGTCCCACCCACGTGAGGAGGAAGCAGTGGGGAACTGCACAACACATCTTTGAGCAATTACCATCTTCTCAAGGAACCTGACAAAACCTCACTATACTGTTTCCTATGACCTTAGGTGTGTATATGATCACATGCTTAGAACTAGGTGGTAGTAGTTCTTTAATAATCATTCACAGCTCTTAAAAACATTACTTCTAGGGCTGGAGAGATGGCTCAGAGGTTAAGGGCACTGGCTGTTCTTCCAGAGGTCCTGAGTTCAATTCCCAGCACCCACACGGTGGCTCACAACCATCCATGATAAGATGTGGTTCCTTCGTCTGGTGTGCAGGTGTACATGTAGGCAGAGCACTGTATATGTAATAAATAAATCAATCTTAAATTACTTCTAAGCTGGATGCAATGTCGCATGCCTGTAATCCTAGCACTCTGGAGGCAGAGGCAGGCAAATCTCTGTGAGTTCAAACCCAGCCTGGTCTACAAAGCTACTGTCCAGGACAGCTAAGGCTACACAGAAAAACTCCATCTCAGAAAAAAAAAAAAAATACAAACAAAAAACAGCAACAATTTTACTTCTACATAAAACAAATGATATTGAGTCTCAGGGAAAGACCACCCAGAAACTAAAATTTGAGGTTCAAGGAATTACTAATGTGTGTCTGATTAATCAGCGACAGCATATTAACTTATTGCTGATAAAATTCAATTTTGCTGACAAAATTTTAGCATTTTAGACTTTGTTTCATTTTCATTCACCAACCATAACTGACAAGATACCTTACAATGGGACTATAAGCAAAATTCACTTTATTGTGGCAGTCTGCTTTAAATTAGATAACATACGATAACCTAAAAAACCAGGATTTTTAACAAAATTCCTTCATTCTAAAGGCTGGTTTACAGAAAGGCAAGAATATTTCTAAGTGGGCTATAGAAAGACTTTATGGCTTATATTTTAATTTGTATAATTAAATATATTCGCAATATTTAAATACTGTCCAAAATTGTTTTTTATTGACACAATTGAACTTTACAACATTGTCATAAAACTATGAACAGAGTCTTTGGAGAGGGAGAAGGGTAATAACAGAGGTTGGGGAGTTAGGGAGTGTGGTGGGATTTAAATGTACTAGCCAGGCTGAAGCATGCAAAAGATAAGGCAGATACAGTAAATTAATATGATAATGTGGGTAATCTAATTTTCCCACTACAGATTTCACATACTTGGCCACAAAAATATTAGCAAATACCAATTTGACATCTAGTGAATGGCCCCGCCTCTGATGTGGACATGAGGTGTAGAGTCAGCTTCACTGGTTGAGTTACTGTAAAAGAAGGTCGGTGTCAGACAAGCTCCCTACCCCCTGTAGAGGACGCTGCTCTCCTATTTGCTCTGTGACTTAAAAAGCACTACTGGATTAACAACACAGGTCACTAAAGGACCAAAATTCCTTAATATTCACATTAACTTTCCCCATGAAAAGCTTCAAATATAATCTAATAAAAAAAAATAGAGTTCTCAAGGCAAATCTTTAGCAATAATTTACAGAAGCAGATTTAAACAGAAGAGTCCCGAACCACACTCATTCTAAAACTACACACAACCAGGAGGAACCCCTTCCTCTACTTGACATTAAAGTATAGTGGCCTCAGCAAAGGCTGCAGTGCCACTAGGTGTCCCATGAGCAGAAGGGACAAACCAGACAAAGAGACTGGTAGTATCTCTTTATTTCCATAATTCAATATATTCACATTCAAATTAAAGAGAAAGGAGAAGGGTTTGTGTAACTGCCTGTTTCCGGTGGACTCTGAGAAGGTCTCAACTCCTCCAGAGATTTCAGAAAGTAACTGGCCTTTTACAGGATGATGACTCCAAAGCTGAGGACAGATGAAGGTAGGTGTTTCCACAAAGTCCCACTATCTCTTTAACAAGTGGATGAGTCCATTGGGGAGAGAGTCAGGATGCTCCTGTCGTTGGTATAGAAAGGATCCGATGCATTCCACAACCTGAAAGTAACAAGAAAGAACAGCCTGGCTCACTGTAAGCAATGTGCAGCTGAAAAAACAAAACAGCTGGGGGAGGGTGGGGTAGGTGGGGGGACTGACAGAAGCTGCAGTGCAGGCCTTTAATCCCAGCACTTGGGAGGCAGAGGCAGGTAGGTCTTTGTGAGTTTAAGGCCAGCCTGGTCTACAGAGTGAGTTCCAGGACAGCCAGGGATACATAGAGAAACCCTATCTCGAAAACAAAAACCAAAACCAAAAACAAAATAAAAAACCAAAACTGAGACCTAAAATGTAGGTCCAAAATACAATGTGCACACTGCCCCCCCCACATCATACAATACACAAACAGCAAAAGTTTAAAAAATGTTCAGTTTTAGTGAAAAATAAGTAAATTTGTATTTTGATATTACAGGAAAAGTTATCTACCAAAAGCCTTGGAACGAAATAGTAAACATTCACACTGGTCACAGAGCAGCTGACTTTTTAGCCTTAATGTCATGAGCGGTTAGCATATGAGGGTATTAAAGACACTTGTAGATTCTTCACTGGTTTAAAAATGTAACTACTGGCCTTGACAGCCAAGGCCTTAAGCTAAGCAATTCAACATACACTTCACTTCCAGCTGCCACTTTGAATTAGCCTGAATTATCTTATGATGAAGTAACAACTTTACAAGCAGCCTGCCATGCTTAAAACACATGCCCTTAGCCCAATGACAGCATCAAATTACTCAGCAACTTCACAAAAACTGAAAGCGGGTAATTTAAACACACAGCACACAGCTCTTGCTGGGGTCTCTTTCTTCCCAGGAGATAGCAGCTAGAAGCCCTGACTCATTTGTATCTAGCATCTTGTTTCCCAGTGACTCTCTGTGCATGTAACTTAAGCTTAAGCCAGGGGCCAAAACCCCCAAGTACAGATCGTTATTAACTGGCTGGACGAGTTGTCTAGTCTTCATGGTTTTCAGAGAAGCCTGGGACCCTCCACCTGGATTTCAGGAAGGGCTTGTTTACACCTCTTAAGCACAGAGAACCCGATCTGGCAGGTATTACACAGCCAACATTTATAAAGTAAATGAATAAAAGTGAGAGTATGACTTATTCCTGCTGAGTATGGGGAAATAGTATTCTTTTAATTTTAACTACCTACATCCTAATAGAGTTAACTGTCCAATTCTAATAGCAAGAATCCACATTCGTTTTCCTCTTTCCAAACACTGCTTACTGAGAAAATATTTATCAGACAATCTATCCTTTTTCATCTTTTCAAAACAGACATGTTTTCATGTTAAATACCACTTTGAAAGAATATTAAACACCTGAAATGTCTATTAGCTAGTAATTTCTTCCTTCCTCCCACCTTCCCTTCCCAGGGCCTCCAACATGTTAGGAAAGTGCTTTACCACTGAACTACATACCCCTATCACTTTTTCACTTTTGAATTTTGAGACAGGGTCACTCTAAGTTATCTAGGCAGGCCTTGAACTTGCAACCCTTCCGCCTCAGCTTCCCAAGTGCTGAGGCTACCAGTGTATATTATGGAGATGGCTAGTACTAACTGTCAACTTGCCAATCTAGAATCACCAGGCCTGTGGACATGTCTGTAGGTTATCCTGATTACATTAATTGATGGAAGACCCAAACTGTATATGGGATCATAGCCTTCAGCAGGGGATCCTGGGTTGTATAAAATGGAGATGGGGGGCGGGGAGAGAGAGAGAGAGAGAGAGAGAGAGAGAGAGAGAGAGAGAGAATCAAGAGCAGGTATTTATCTGTTTGCTGACTATGATTTCCCTGCCATGATGGACTGTGTCCTTGACTACAAGGCAGGATGAGCAATTTCTTACTTAAATTGCTTTTGTCAGAGGTTCTGTCACATTAGCAGGAAATGAAACTAAGACACTCACAATGCCAAGCCTTTTTAATTTTTTTTTTTTTGGATAGTCTCATTAATGCTCTAAATAAGATCATCTTGTCTCAACACACCCCCCAAGTCTCTGCAATTACCTACCAGCAGGCAACTCATTTATAACTGCAAAATATAGGTAGAACATCAGTCACTGCTGAAATACAGCTCCTTAGGATAGAATGTGGCATGTCCTTTTATAGAGCACCATGATGCTCCCCTGGGAACTGAGTTTGCTAGTTTGCTGTAGGATAACTCCCTCAACATCAGTTTAAAAAGGCACCAAGTTTTTGTGTCTAGACAGTAAGAACTTAGCAGGCAGGCCCATGTGCCACATGGAGGTTTTCTGTCTCCAGAAGCACTCAGTGTTGTTAATGGTAAAGCAGCCATGCACTAGAGGGCTCAGCCTTGCCCTGTTCCTTCAAACTGGACATGAAACACAAATGTAGAATAGAGGCTGTTCCACATCAAACCATAAATGCTAAAACTATTTCATATGTATTTGTAGAAACTATGACGTTAGAGGTTCATAGAATGCTGATGAGCTACAGCGATTTTTACACAGCCCTTTGAAAAACACCAACCAGCTCTGTACTGTATGAACATCTGCATTTTTGCATTGCTTAGCCAAGAGGAAGAGAAAATGACAACAGTAACCAATGGCATAACCAGAGATGCTGTTGGCACTGGAAGCCATTTGCTCCCTGCCAAAGAATTAATCACTAATTAATTGCTAAAGCAAACATTTTATTAGGAAAACCACCTTAGAAAAAGAATATAGCATAATTCTGAGTAAACAGAAATACTGACAGTTATAGCCACCTTTAAAAACACATGCTGAAATAAATCCAGTAATTCCAGGCAGATCCCAAGGGGACAGTTAAAAAAAAAAAATAGTGGTACAAAGAACAGGGACATAGAACCTATACAACTGATTGCAAGAAAGCAAGAGTATACAGAAAACAGGGAAAAAGGCAGCTCGCTTAAAATTAATTCTAGTCTTTGTAATCACTGGCAAGTATGTGTATTGCTATTGAAGACAATTTTCTATTAAATTAAAAACTATGTAGAAGTTCTATTGTACTATACTGATCTAAATTCCATTTTGGTTCCAAGCAATAACAAATATCAATAGGAATGCCCTTCTGAAATATCTTTTGCAGGGCTGGAGAGATGGCTCAGAGGTTAAGAGCACTAGCTGCTCTTCCAGAGGTCCTGAGTTCAATTCCCAGCAACCACATGGTGGCTCACAACTATCTACAATGAAATCTGGTGTCCTTGTCTGGTGTACAGATGTACATGCAGGCAGAACACTGTATACATAATAATAAATAAATTTTAGGAAATATCTTTTGGTAAAACTATTATCTAGGAACATGGCAGAACTATCTTATGATTATTTAGAATGCAGGTACATCATTTGCCTATTATAGCAATCCATCTATGTAGGCTGAAATTACTGCTATATTATGGAACGATTTTGGATCATATGTTATATTCAAGTCACTATAAATGAGGGCTAAAGCCATAGGCAGTGTAGTCACAAAGTCACAGCAAAGCCAAAGGTAATATGAGTTGAGACCATGTTCACAAGAAACTACATTTTATGTTATGTCAATGATATCATGCCTGATATTTTTCAAAATATAAAACTAACCAAATATTAAAAGTAATTTTACCAAAAGGCAAGTGGACTGCTTTACCACTTCATTTCTTTTCTTAAATTTATTTTTATATTTTTTGGTTTTTCGAGACAGGGTTTCTCTATGTGGCCCTGCTGGCCTTAAACTCACAGAGCTGCATCTGCCTCTGCCTCCTGAGTGCTGGGATTAAAGGCCTGCGGTCACCACGGCCGGCTTTCATCATTTCTTATCCCTCTGGTATCTCCAGGCTCTAAGCCACTGACTTAGAAAGTCTAAGTGTTCCCTCGGCACACTGGGGAGAATGGGCATTAGCACCTCTCTGTGTCAACTGCTGCTCTGACTCGGGGAAGAAGTGTGAGACCAAGTGCAGAGGCTATTTCACTCTCTAGTACCTAATAATCACCTACATCTTGGGCAAACATACAAAGAAATAAAAAAAGAATTTTAAACGCTGTTTATATCAAAATAGGATTTGGGGTTATGATCCATAAAAACAAGCTGCAATAAGTGTAATTAAGAAATAGACTTGAGAATGGACAAAACCAGAGATGCTTCTGATTCATAATTAACCAAAGTTAATATTAGTAGCATTGTTAAAAGCTGTTCTAACATATACTTTTAATTGGACGATAAATGCCAAATAAAGAAAACTTAAAACCAAAGCTCATTACAGATGTCTGAGAAGGGAGCACGGAATGGAGGAAGCATTCCTGTGCAGCCCTGAATGCTGGCTAGCTTTAGAGAACACAGGTAAAAAGCAAGGAAAGCAAAGATGTCTGGCATTGAGTGTGAATATTATTTTTGTAGTGACAAAAAGGAGTAGGAGAAACAACAGGAGTAAATACCAAACACCTAGCAGAAAATAATACAGGAGCCAGGCAGTGGTGGCACATGCCTTTAATCCCAGCACTTGGGCGGGTCTCTTGAGTTCGAGACCATTCTGGTCTACAGTGTGAGTTCCAGAACAACCTGGGCTTAACAGAGAAATCCTGTCTTTGAAAAACAAAACAAAACAGACAGACAGAAAGAAAGTAACACAGGAATATAGGTAAAATAATAATGAAAAACACTCATATGTAAGGAAGAATGTCACATACACACTCCTAGTCACTGTGTCTTACAACGACTGAACGGGAGGGGTGTTATCTCCTCAACGCCTTCTCTTCCTTTGAGTGAAAGGACTACCAAGTGACAACTGCAACCCAAGAGTGGTGCTGATGAAAGCAGGCGCCCTGCTTCACTTGGCACACTACAGCTGCAGCTTCCTTCTGCCCCTTCATAGGACACTCATCTGCAGCCAGTCGGCGTGGTGAAATGTCACACCTGCTGATATGGCTGGGACTGCACCTTCCTAAGACTCGTTCCAGCATTCTTCCAACAGATGCGCATGGGGTCTCTCCTTCTGGGAAACAGCACATGGAGTCCAAGCACTTGACACTTGAATGTGCCTCAGCAAGCTGCAGAAGAAGAGCAAGTTAGCTACTCACAGATCTGGACTTCATAAAACTTTAAGAAACCAAAACAAGTGTTTTAAAACTGAAAGTGACTGATACAAACATACACGGTTTACTACAATGTAGAATGTACAATCATATATAAACATGTAAAAGCCTTGAATTCTAGTGAGAAGCTGAAGTAAACGATGGTATAAAAACGAGAAGACAGGTGTTTATGTCTGCAAAGGTTTATCATTTTGCTACTTAGTAATTTGCTGTGGTCAAGTTGGCTTGTGTCAGCTTTGCTTAGGTAAAATGTTCCTGCAATTATGATTAAAAACACATGTCCAGCAACTGAGAACAGTGGAGTAGTAAACCTGAAAACTGGGAAACAATAACCTGGCAGGACCTGTATTGCTCCGTAAGCATAAGAATAACAATCTATTAAGAACTTTAGTAGCATTTCTTATGTGCCAAAACCAAACAGCCAACAAACAGCTACTCTGTCCTCGTTTACTTGAAGTGCTGAACAACTCTAAGGTGCCACCTATGCTCCTTATCAACTCATCTCTTCTTAATAGTGAAAGGCGGCACAAGCATCAAAATTGTGAAGCAAGTTTGTAATGCTATTAAGGCTTAAAGTTGAATTTATCAAAATTCTAAGATTTATACTGATTCAGGCACAAATAGGCTCAGTAAGATAATTCAGTCCCATACTGCTAACAATTTTATTAAAATGAGGGTAAATGATCTCACCACATGGCTGAATGAACCCCAACCCTAGGTTTTGCTAGTCACAAGTTTTCTTGTTTTGTCTGTTTGTCCTTTTTTGAAACAGGCTCTCACTATGCAATTGGAGGACTTGAACTCAGTGAGTAAGCCGGACAAAGACTCATCTCCCTCTGCCTTCTGACTGCAAGTTTAAAAAACTTTACGTCCTGTATATCCTGTACAGTAAATGTTTAGAAGGCACAGAGGAAGAATGAAATAAATTTGGTAACATTCACAATTTTTCAAGGTTGGGAATCACCGTGTGCCATGTGAGGCATGGTAACAGAGGACACTGGGCAAACTCACAATGAACAGGGACAGATGTGAAATGTGCGTGACCTGATATTCTGAAATCGAGCAGACTGTGGGGCCCTACAGCAGCTGCGTATGGAGTCCCTGCCCTTCCAAGCAGTGGGAGGTGGAATGGCGTTTCTTGTTTGGCTGGTACCTGGCTGCACCTAAACCCTGGGCTCTGCTAAGCACTGAGAAGGCAAACCTCACACTCCTTAGTGAAACATCCCTGGTTTAGGACTTAGTTTAATGCACCCTGCGTTAATGTGTTCTATGAGGTTTATACAAACATTTCATTTTTAAAAGGAGACGGGCTTCTATGGCTAAATATGTATCTTGGGAAACACTAAGACTTTTAGACTGTCTGGAAATGTGCGTAAGTCTCACCTGGTGGACTTTACACCATCATTCTACAACCCACTGAAGTGTTCCACACAATGTATTTTGATCATGTTCTTTTTCTCCCCTGCCTCCTCAAAGATTCTTCCCACCTCCCTCCCCGCCCAACCTCATGCTCTCTCTCCATCCCCCCACCTCAAAGACACACCAAGCAAAACCCTGGTAAAACAAAACAAAACAGGACAAAAATGCACACACACACACACACACACACACACACACACACACACACACACAC
>OU015751.1:75007723-75125399 GCA_907169655.1 Acomys percivali | reverse complement strand
CACACACACACACACACACACACACACACACACACACACACACACACAGAATCCATTTTGTGTTGGACAATTACTTTAAAAACTGTTTTCCTTACCCAACCCAAGGTACCAAAAACCAGGAACCACTCACTAAACAGAAGGAACAGAAATATAAAACGAAGGAATCTGGGCGATGCTGGGGTAGGCAACTGGTTCTCATCAATTCCTAGGTTGGGCTTTGCTGACAGGTGGATGCTCCCATATACGCTCCACACCAGCCAATGGGACTCTGTGGTTCATGCCTGTGGGTCTGGCTCAGGTTAAATACTGCTCTCTCACTCCAACTGGGAGGAGCCTGTCTGGGATCTGCTTACTGCTCTGGAGCACCTCTTGAATGTTACAAACCCTGAAAGTGAATGGAGGAAGGCACAGGGCAGTCCTCAGGCACAACCCTGACTCCTCCAGTGCAGTGAGGGTTAGGTCAGAGCAGCAGCAGGAGTCAGCGAAGCCAGGGGCTCAATGCTAACCTGCAAGACTGTCACTGGACAGGACTGCTGCGGGGCTGGGAAAGACAGAGTTAAAAGCTTTAGAGCAATTCGACAAAGTAACTCTCTAACAGTTAAATTTAGTAAGTTTTTTTTTAAAAATCAGGGACTATTTTCTATATTTCTTTATATTTTTAATAATTAATTTTTACCACAAATATAACAGTATTGGTCCTTGAAGGACAGGATATTTAAAAACAACATCAACACCACCACAAAACCTTATCTTTTAGCATTCATTCAAGAAGTATTGAGCTATCTGGATAACTAGAGAGGAAGGCTCTTGTCTGGAACGTCTACGTTCACTGTCTTGTACTTTGCTTGTAGCTACTGTTCAGCCAGCTGACAAGCATTCCCTGAAAGTCACATCCACATGCCACCTGCATGTTCATGTCCATCCTGAGTCCGTGTCTGCTTCCAGGCAGCAGTCTTACACTACACAAACCTATGGCCAAAGGCTAAATCCTAGACACTCCAAAGGGTAAGCATGTCAAAACTGCTATATATAATGTCCTTTTTCCCATCATCTAATGAAGTACTTTTTTTTAAAAAGTACTTCCCACCTCCGGCCTCCCCCCGAAAAAAAACCAGAACAAAAAGTAACAAGAAAAGCTCAGGGCATTGTAAATGGTGAATCTGCAAAGCAATGCACAGAAACCCCCTCTCCTGACCTCCAGCAAGCCACGTGCTTCACCGCTTTCCTAAGGCACAACACCTATCTCAGTATTCAGGAGTAAGAACCCAGAGACAGACCCCAGAGCCACAGCAGCCCATGTAATGGGGGTGGGAACAGAGTTTCATTTCATTCAAAGTAACAAGAGGGAGGCATAAAGTTTTCAGAATATATGAAAGCCACACAAATGAATGGTGTGAGATGCCATCTGGCTGTACAACTAGCTTTGAATACAGCAGACATTTCATCAATCATTAGCAGGCCTCACTCCCCACTGCACCTAGTCCCCAAGTTCCTAGGCACATCCCCCTCCCACCCCATGGAGACTCAACATGGCTAAGGCTTGCTAGGGAAAAATAGCCATCTTTACAGACCTAGATTTTTTAAATAAATTCTGATGTACTGCTCTTATTTCTATATCAATGAATGGATGCTGAGTTTTTGTTAGCTACTAATAGCTACCTTAAATCTCGTGTTAGAAAACTGTTTCTTAAACTTTAAATGAGACTTGTCACATCACCTTAACTGTATTAGGCTTCACCTTGTCTAGACGTAAAGTCAGCTTTTAGAGAAATGCTTTCCTTTTGATGTGAAATCAAAGATCATAATCATTGCTGACTTTCAATTTTTGTTACAAATCACAAATTCTCTAGAGAAAGCAAGGGCTTTATCTCCTCACGCAGCAGTTAGGGATGGTTCAGGTGGCTGGCTATCATAGTCCAGAACTCCTGGATCCAGAACCCGTTTCCCGTTCATGGTTTCTCCGTCACTGTTCTATCCTCCTTCCCCCTAAGTGAAGCACACAACTCCATAGTGATAAAACATTGAAACACATTACAAACATAAATGAAATACCTCCATGTTGGTTTGGGAGCTTTCTAGAGACGTATTCTATTCATGTTGTCCCATTTCAACACAAAAACAAATGTAATAAACACTATACTGAGTGGGAGCTGAGAGAGGGCTCAGGCGAAGAGCTTGCTGTGCAAGCCTGAGGAGTCCAGAAGCCACACAGGAGCCCAGGGTGTGGCAGCCTGTCTGTGACTCCAGTATTTGGAGTGGAGACGAGGGTCCTTTTCCTAGAGTAAGCTGGCTGGTAAGGCAATGGAAACAGGGCACACCAGATTAAACTGAGAGACCCTGCTTCAAGTGATAAAGTGGGGAGAGGCTGAGGATGACTCCCAGGATTGGCCTGGGACCTCCACACACAAACATGCCTAAGCACTCCCATACATGTGCATACATACTCCACATATGCACACACACCACACGTATGCAAAAATAAAACTAAGTGAAAAATTACATTGATTATATAAACATTTTATAACTGACTTATTCCTAGTTTCAAAGGCGGCTGGAGCCCTTTTATACAAATGATGTATTTATTCAACTGGCTCTTAACCATATATGACTGGGAATTTACAGTCTAGTAAAGGAAGAGCATCAGTATTTGTGAAACATTAAGACTCCCCAATATAACGGAAGGAAAAGTTAATGCCATAGGCAAAAAGGAGAAACCTCACTTATAAATTCCAGGGTTTCCTGTACCCCAGCTGACCCTGAACTCCTTCCTAGTCCTTCTGACTCCCACATCATGAGTGCTAAGATGGAATCTACACGCCACCATGCCCAGTTCATGCACTGCAGGGTTGAGCCCATGGCTTTATGCAGGCTAGGCAAGCACTCTACCAACTAAGCTATACCCCTGCATACCTACGTTGAATCTTTTGAAACATACCATGTCAAAAGGAAAATTCAGAATTCATTTAAATTTCTTATGAATTACTACTATTGCTACTACTACTAATAACTGAGAACAAATTAACTGCCCTCATTGAAGGCAATTCACTAAAGGAATCTAACCTTAAAATAGGTCTCACAGAATACATATTTTCAAATTATTATACATGTTCTACAATCTGATTTCTAGTAAAGGTGAAAAACTTATAGTTTTTAAGTGGCCTTGTCTTCAAATATCTCTATTTGCTTATTCCAGATGAGACAACAGCATCTTTTTAAATAGAAACCACAATAAAACAACAATTACAGCCTAGGGAAACAGTTATCAGTGGTGGGACTTAATAATGATTACAAATCAAAATGTTGTGCATATCCAAATCATATCTAGAAGCAGCTTGGTTTTATTCTTCAAAGGGCAAGTGAACTATTCCCCAAATAATAGTTTTTAGATTTACTTATTCTACGTGAGTGAGCATTTGCCTGCACGTGTGCGCACCACATGCTTGCCTGCGGAAGGTTGTGAGTCACCATGTGGGTGCTGGGAACCAGGCCTGGGTCCTCTGCAAAAACAGGAAGTGTTCTTAACCACTGGGCCATTTCTCCAGCCTCAGCAATTAATATTTTTATATAAATACAAGTATAAAAATGTATGAAAAAATAAATCTGTTAAGTACCAGTTAGTGAAAAACTATTCACTAATCTGAGCACTCTTACTCATTTGATTATTCAACTCAAAGAAAGGAGGACTTCAGTAACTCAATGTCTACATTAAAATGTATAAAATATACATAACTACAAAGGGGATAACAATTTCAAAATGGTAATGCGTGAATACTTTCCAAAGAAGTAGAAAAGAAAGGAATAACTTTTTAAATGTAAGACAGCGGGCTGTGAAAATACCTTAGTATGAGAGAACACGAGGTGAAATATGGTTTATACTGTAAATCCAAAGACACATGATAAGAAATTCAGGGGTAAACAAAAATAAGGGATACAAACAAGGAAAAGAACTAAACCAAAACAATACAGGAGGAAGGGTGAAGACCAAGCACAGTGGAATGGGATGTGATGTGACTCCCCATGGCAGCCCCGAGATGAGAACGCAGTGGAGGTGTCCCCAGCAAGGCCCAGCCAAGTACTACCTAGTGCACGCAACCACTGTCCTGCTGGCTGCAAGCCTCAGCTAGCAGGTGCCTACTGTCCTCCCCTCTGTGCTGGCTTTCAGCAAATTCATATGCTGAGCCGACTGAACCCTTATCTTCTTCCATCTAGAAGGACAGAAAAGCAGTAAGTCTCATATTCAGAGCAATACTCCCACAGTATATAGTCTAAAATCAAAGCAGTAAGCAAGTTGGGTCTACAATCTGTGAGGCACAGACAAAAGTTAGCACAACAGCACAGCTACTGTCACAGGACAGAAAGAGCCAAGGAGCTTCTTGGAGAAAACAGCAAAGCGTGCCATATGAAGCCACAGTGCAAGGCTCTCGGAAGCACACGGTGTGGTCAGAAGCAGTTTCCTTCAGTTACATTCTACTCCCTTGCTAAGACTCAGGGCCACCAAGGCCTGGCGCTTGTTCTCTCGCCCTTACGCTCTCATCTCAGTGCACTGCGGCCCTTTACCTGCGCTGCAGAGCAGAGGCTCGTGTGGCCTATCAACAGCGCGTGGGAAAAGGGGTCATGATTTAATTTACTTGTTACTAAAATTAACTTGAAATATTTCTTTAGGGAAGGTCAACTTAAAAAAATCTTATTATTATGTGTATGAGTGTTTTGCCTGCATGCATGTGTGAGCCTGGTGCCTGTGGAGGCCAGAGGAGAGTGTTGGATGCCCTGAAACTGGAGTTATAAATGGTTGTGAGACACCATGTGGGTGCTGGGGTAGAAACTGAACCCGAGTGCTCTGGAAGAACAGCCAGCTCTTTAGAGCAGTTGACGGCTCTTAACCACTCCACTATCTCTACAGACCAGGGAAGGTTACTGTAGCTCTGTCTGGCTTTGGTTGAGGTCTGTTTTTCTTTGTAGCTGATGTTAAGTTAACAGCATAAAAACATCCACATGCTACATGACAAACTTAGGTCTGAGGAAGGTGAGCGTGCAAACACATTCGAGGGAGCAGTGAGTATGGCACCTGCACTCAGGCCAGCTACTAGGAAAACAGCAGTCCTCCTCTGGGACACCTAACCCAAAGCTCAGAAGATATTAATTGCACTTGTTTATTACAATATTACAATACTTATGATCACGATAATTTTCTTTCCTCATTCTTTTATGTATAATATTACCTTTAAAAAGGGGCTTGATTTAAGCCAACATATGTCAAACTACAGAAGCTGCCCATTCTTTTATACTGTGTATATTTATATTACATAACAAACTCTCCTGCTGGCAGAGGAGTTAAATGGCTACATCCTCAAATATATCATAGACAGCCACTGATTAGAGAAAATCAGATGATAAAATGAGATATACATATTTACCTCAACCAAAAGTAAAAATCTATCTTTCCATTTCAGTTTAGTTCTTGGAAATATGAAAAATGGTTACCATTCATCTACCATACACAATTACTGTAGTTATCACTCAAAGTAAAACATCTGAGAAAAAAATAAAGCCGAAATCACAAAGAGGCTAGTAAACTTTAAAATACTTTTTAAATTATGAACTCATACTATATCACCTAAAAGGTTAAATGATGTTATGTCACAGCTATTCATTTTATCATGTAAATACACACAAATCTGAAATTCAGAGAATAAAAAAGTATTAAAAATATACGTAACTGCCAGGCTGGTTGCATATGCCTGTAATGCCAGCATTCATGAAGCAGAGGCAGGTAGAACTTGTGAGTCTGAGGCCAGCCTGGTCTACATAGTAAGTTCCAGTCCAGCCAGAGACCCTGTCTCAAAACAAAACAACCAACAATTTTGACATGTTGTTTTATTATCAAAAGTTCTAGGATTTCAGCTTTCATTTCCTTCTATCAAAAGACATCCTGAGATTAGTGGTTGTTGTTTGTAAACTTCCAAGCTGGCATGGCTGTGGGGATAGAGTTAAATATAAGATATAAAAATATATATTTCAACTTTCAGATGCAGTAAAGGACAGCTGCAGTATGAGATATGTATGCAGCCACTATGGTACACAAAGACACACACGCACACATCTGTGTCACAGAGTAAGCAAGGCAGAAACGTAGGCAGCTCTCACTTCCAGTAACTACAACTTACGTTTAAACTCTGTGACACCTTTAAAAATACTCAACATGCAGGAGCATTCTTACATATGACTATGACAAGCAGAAGCATTAGAATTATGCTAGAAATCATAGGTGTAAAAATATGTAACAAGGTACAGCTCTCTCTCCTCTTATGTTCAATTTCCATCTCAATTTTCTTCTCAAAGAGCGGATATCATTTTTAAGTGTTAATATACATGTTAATTAAGTTTAGATTAGAGACAGAGCTGTGCATGCGTGACTCTTACTGATGCTGCCCATCTTTTGGAGAGTGTTAATTGACCTTTGGCATGCATAAGCGTTAACAAGGCTACTCCTACTCTACCTAAGTCTGCTCAGCTGATTCCTTGCCCTCGATAAAGGCTGCAGTGCGATGAACTCGTCACTTAAAGCCACTGTGTTGGAGTACATCTATAAGTGGACAGAAAAGGGATGGGACACACACAAGTCAGTGAGCTGTATTCATCATCCAGGAGACAGACACAGGACAAGCTTTGTAAATACCAAACACCTCGTCCCACAGGAAATATGCATCATGCACACACAACTGATACTTGTAGGTTGGCCTCGCCATAAGAAAAGGTTACTCTTCAATTTTAGAAACACACACTCTTATTCTGGAGAAAAGAAACCACTGAGAATAAATGCTGGCAGCTCTCCTTCTGAGGTGACTTTTCTTGCTATCTGATAAGCAATGAAGCATCTGATAACTGAGCAGCCATCTCTCTGTCACTTGAAAGGAGAAGTGACAGTAGAAGCTGAAATGACTACTGCTTACAGCAAAGCAGTAACATCACAGGCGGCATATAAGTGACATATACTGTCTTGTGTTGAAAGAAAAGAGAAGAAAAAACACAAAGTGACAGCAACAGGCTAGAAGACCCATGAATGGAAGCAAAACTTTCCTTCCTCTTCCCAAATGAAAGCAACTAGAACATCCCATTAGTCATTTGGATGCTAATTTCATAGCAAAAAGGGAAAATTATTCTGACTTCACATATGATCAAATGAGTTAGTATAAATTCCATTTTAAAATAAACTTTAACTTATGTTAAAACAAGTATATGGAGTATTCTTATTTTTTTTGTTTGTTTGTTTAAGACCATAAAGTATCAAATATTTCCTCTGTAATATTTTAAAATAAGGATACAGAAAAGGTAACAGTAAGTAATATCATACCTTCTGGATCAGTAAGCAATCTCTATGAAAATACACTTGAAGCTTTCAAACCACAGAACAATTAAGGACAAATGTGAGTAAATGTTAATATGATGTTACTTTTAAATTTTGGTGGGAAATACAACATTGACCACAGGATGAGACAAACTATACTCCATTAAAGTCTAGAAAAGTGCTGAGCTGGAGCGACGGTTAAACACACGTACTTCTCATGCTGAGGAACTGAGTTCAGCTCCCAGCATCCACTTTGGGTGGTTCACAATCACCTGTGGCTCCATCTCCAGGAAATCCAATACCCTCTTCTGGCCTCCAAGGGGACCTGCACTCATGTGCATATACCTCCCCATACATATACATATAATTGAAAATTAAAAACAAAATATTTTATTTGAAAAGCCGAAACAGGTATAATAAATATATTAAAAGTAATGCTTTGACTATAAATATTTTGAAGATTAAAAACATGACACGACTTTCTGATGTAGATTTTAGTAATGTGTTGTAGACTAGAAGTCTGTCCCTGCTAGTGCACACATATACCCAGGCAGACACAGAAATCATGCAACTATTTTCAGCACCATTTTGAAACAGTATGACAGAGTAATATACTTACTCATCATTTCATACTGCACCAAAATATACATTCACTAGAATTATATTAGCAAACTAAGTAAATGATACATAAATACTGATGTGCCCAATGGAACCATTTCTTTAGTATTTACTGTGGTTAAACATTCTTTCATTTAATCCTTACTGCAAAGGGAATAAAAGATATTTCTATCATAATTTCACCAGTGGGGAAATCATGGCATAGCTGGTAGCTAAAGTGGTATCATCCCCAAATATCATATTCTTAAACATCAGCAATGGCTAATGTCTGCTGTAGTTTAAAGACATGGCTATATACCTTTGGTCACAGCTAGATGATGCAATACTATTATTGTCTGGAAATAACTTGATAGTTTGATATCTAAATTTTTTAGTTACAGTTACTAGAAGCTATGAAAATAAGAAAAAAAAAATCAAAGTACCACACTTAAAAACATTGGAAAATTCTTTGAAATAGGAATAGGCATTTTCTGATACAAAAAAATTGTTAACTGTAGTTACTCATAACTAACTGTTCTAATCAAAGAGTTACTGAGTACGAAAAGTAGCTACCTGTGCCTTCTCTGTACTTGTAGGATGGAGCTGTCGATCAAACACTTTCTTCACCACATCAAGAAATAGACAAGTAACTACCATAAGGAGTATGGAAAACCAAGCCGACCCACTTGACAGGAGCTGAATAAATACAAAATACATATTCTGGGAGCCCAAAAATGGCCTGCAAAAAAAGACAATAGAGGCATTAAAAGTGAATATGGCTGTGCATAGTAGTATCACATGTCAGTAATCTAGACACTTGCAACACTAGGCAGAAGAACCTTGAGTTTGAAACCCACATAGGGAGACAATGTTTTAGAGACAAGCGAAATACTCAGTTAAATCAAGATATCACCAAAAGTCACATAACTTAAAATAAAAACTTTAAGAGTGCCAGGAACATTTTCTAAATTGAAACTGGAAGAACTTAAATAAACTGAGATAGACTGTGTTGAAATGTAAAATCCAGTTTATTTATTTTAAAGAATTATACCTTTTTAGGAATAGGGCAAGCTAGTGACTAGGTATTCCTAGTTTCTTGGCAAGTTATAAAAAGAATAATGAAGAATAGACTAATGTAAACTACAAAAGAAATAGTTTGTATGAAAATATTTTCTATTGGTTACAAAAGGAAAAAAAAAAAACTGGGCCAATGAGATGGCTTAGCTGGGTAAAGCACATGCCACCTAAGTCTGACAACTTGAGTTCTCTTCCTGGAACCCTGTAAAGGTTCAGATGTGAGAGCCCATGCTAGAAAGCTGCCCTCTGACACCAACATGGGTGCTGCACACGAGCCCCACCCCTACCCCCAACCAACAAAACGACTTTTTGATTATACAAATCTCAGACTGAAAGTTAGGCTTTTCTTTATAAACACACTCAGAAACTCAGATTATAGTAGTATGAAGGTATTCTTTTTGGGCTTTTGTATATATCAATTGCAGGAGATTAAAGGGAAATATAGAAACAGTAAGACTCACAGATGAACAGTATGCTTAACTGTGTTCGTTTATGCTTCTTTTATGGAAGTTAATGATTAGTGGATTCAAGTTCTATTGGAGGTTGGTCTGATGTATTTTGATGCTAATTAATGCTGGCTATCTCTGTGCCCCACCTTACCTAAGAGCCTAACTTGTTTGAGCAATAAAAGGCCATCACCTGGGCAGGGCAAATGGATTAGGCGTGGCTAAGGTTCCCAGGCTTTGGGAGGCAGAAGGGATCTTGGGAGGAGAGAGACAGGAGGAAAGTGAGAGAAGAAGAAGGCTATGCCATATGGTCGGTGTGGATGCAGATTTGGCCCAGAATGTGATAATTAGCAATTATCTGGGATTATGGATGGGAGGTAGCTTGATAGAAATTACTAGAACCAGATGGCATGGGATTG
Source organism: Acomys percivali (assembly GCA_907169655.1). NCBI lineage: Eukaryota > Metazoa > Chordata > Mammalia > Rodentia > Muridae > Acomys > Acomys percivali. The sequence goes on along the minus strand of OU015751.1, from coordinate 75,115,515 downwards.
GGACAGGTATCCCATACCTTCCCTACTATGGGAGGTAGTTTAGGGGATTAATGTCTGCCTTGCCCCAGGTTAACTAAGGCTATTTTAAAATATAACAAGTGTCTATGTCTTGATTGATTGCTAGTGGGTTAGAAAATACTGTCATAGTAATAATTATAGGCCTAATTTATTATTAGGCCATACTGATAAATTAACCACAACATACTTCTCTGTGCTTACCTTTACAAAGTTTTGCCTGTTAAGTGTACCTAAGCTACAATAGAAAGATCTAATACATATGCTCTTCTTCAGAAGAAAGGTACCAGTTTACCATCACTTACTAAAAAGTCTTAGGAAGCACAAATTATTTATCTTTCAAAAAGCCTACTAATGATCTACATTTAATGAAGATGAGGCAAACTACTAACTTTTGAGAGTGAAGTTACCAATAAAAAGTTAATGGGTTCTGTGACTTCCTGCATATGTGAATAAACTACTTAAAAGTAATATGGTTAGTATAAAGAACACTACTATGAAGTCAGACAAACTGTAACAGTCTAGCTTTCTTCTGTTTCCACCTTTGTGACCAAGAGACTCAGTTTTCATGTAGAAAACTGAGGACAATAGGATTATTGTGAAGATCAACTCAAAGGAATGAACTTATCAGCATAATGTCTAAAAACTATTAGAAGAATTTGGTCATCAAGGAACCCACCACAATAAATGTTCACTACTGTTTAAATCAGCATAATTAAGACATAGTGCAGTCACTCACCAGAGAATCCCACCATAAAACAAAGAAAATATAAAATAAAATATAATAGATCCCCAGGTAACAAGATGGTTGATCCAAGTCCAGAAATGTGTTTCCAAGGCCATCTGAAAAAATAAAATGTATCTTAGCAATATAAAATAATAGCTCACTTAACTTTTAAATAAATAAATAAATATCAACTATAGCCGTCTAGAAGCTCTATGGCTTAGTTCCTTAGAAGACACAGTATCAGGGAAAGACTCTTAGTAGGAAACAGTGTAATAGTCCTCTTTGGAAGGGAAGCAGTCCTGAAATATGTGATGACGGACATTACCTCAACTCTATGCACAAAATAAACTTATTTTAGGTGACTTCACATTGAAGCAAAATTTCAGTAATTTATAACCAAAATCATATGAGCTTTGCAAAACAAAAAAGTTACAGCAAAATTTAAATGAATAATTAAAATTTAGTGAGACCATGTACTGTTGAAAAACCAAAAGGGAACTATATATGCATGCCTAAAAGATGAGGTGACTGAGACATGCCAAGTGTGCACAGGCTTCTAATACAGCAGCATACCTTTACTGTCACTGTAATGACCATGACGGTGAAGACCAAAGTACCAAACGTCCAGTTTCCAAGCATCTAAACACAAAGAACAGAATAATACGTTACACAGCAACATAACGGCAATTCCACTGTAAGGTAAAAGTAATTTTACTCTTTACAAAAATTATCTGAATTATTTAAGATAAATTAAAATGGACTCTGATTATGTTAATAAAGTTACAAAAACAATGAAGACTTAGTATGTTAACTGTTCTGGACAATAACCGTCTTTGGACAATTTCAGGTAATACCAGAAATCCAAAGATGGTTCAAAATTCAGAATTATGGATCACAGACTGTTTTTACTTAGGATGATATGGTGTGACAGCTTTATTTCTGTCCTCTTATAAAAATGATAATAAAACCTTGCTTGACCACAGTTACTTCTGAAACATTTCCAACCAGAAGTTATAGTAGTATATCTGCTACAGTGCATCTGCATAGAAAACCTTAGTAAGTAAAAAATAAAAAAACCTTAAAGCCAGTATCTGAATAATAATAATTAAACAAAGATAATAGTCAATGGCACTATTCTTCAAAGGATTTCATGGAAAAACTGGAAGTAATATCAGTCAGAAGTACTCTTTTGGTGTTTATAGTCCAAATTTGAAAAGCCCATCACACATGCAGAATCCCAAAATAATATCAAGATTTTATTTTCATATTAAGACTAGAAGTATGCAGATTATATAATTTACAAAGTAGTCACGCGCTTGACACTCATTTAGACATGTCTTGTAAGTGGAGGGCTTGCTTTTAATGTACACACATCCACCAGCAATTACTTGACAAATTACTTAAGCTTCCTACACAAAAAGGACATTTCTGGTACATAAAAAGTGAATGGTAAATACACATGAACATCAATTAACACTGCGTTACGAGAGGGTGCCTTGTAGTCTACCACGAAGACACAGAATGTGAAACCATACTGAACCCATTCTCAGTCTGTTACATGCAGTCTTCGAAATCCCAACGATCAATGGGTATCAACTCAAGTCCCGAGCGCCCATCTCTTCAGGGCTATGCGGCAAATACTTTGGTATAAACAGGTAGCTTTGACATGGAACTAGTAAAAAACCAAACCAAAACAAAAACTGTATGCCTAATCCTGAGGACCTGGTTTTACGTAAGACATGCTGCTATATTTCCTTAGAAAGGTGGGAGGCAACATTTCACTTCCATAAGTCACATTCGGTGCCTTCTTTCCACTCTGACATCCTCTTGAGCTCAGGAGATGCAGAGGGCATTTGGGGGATTGGGCTAAGGAGAAGTGATTCAAGCTTATATTCTTTTCAGCACTATTAACATTTTTCAAGTATTCTTTAAAAATTTTCTTTTCTTTTTTTACCTGGCCATTTGCAAGCAGAGATGTATCTTTCCCCACTAGAAAATAGGATCCAAAAAAGAAAATGAAGGCATGGCTGAAACCCAGGATGGTCCAGTAAAGAAATGCTTTAATGCTCAAGAGACGGTTTTTACTAATGTCCCTACAATTATGTTAAAAGAGAAAAAGGAAAACATTAGGATTAATTTTTTATTTTCTAGACAATTTAACTGATAATTTAAAATGATAGACTTTTAAGATAGCTAAAGATATCAATATAAAGAATAAGCCCAAATTTGCAATCAACCATTTCTAATGCTAGCATGAATCTTTCTAACAGCTCAGGATTCATACAATAAATTCCAGCCTCTTTTCATTTGATAATAAAACACGATACAGGCATAGTACCTCAGTGTAACTGTAAAAACCTTGATTATCTGTATCATGCTCTGTTCTCACTCAGCCACTGTGCCATGACGATGTCTTTAGTGAGGTATGACTGGGTCCAGCAGCACGGCACCATTGTCTTCACGTTACAAGCTAGCCGTCAGGAGGGTAACAGACTGTCTAGGTACTCTGGTAAACAGAGCAAGCTATTCCGCACCACTGTAACTGACTCTGTCTGTCACTAGCTCCTCTACAACCTCCATGACACTCTGAGGATCACAGGCTGCTGCTGGTCCTGACAGGCTCGGCATCTCTAGGATTACCTGGCTTGGGGAAAGCTGAAAAATCAGGAACTCTGGTCCTTTACTTGCACTTAACTTGGATTAGCACTCATAAAATGTGTAACAGTAGAACATAAATGAAGTTTTTAAAGAACTCTAGATACTTTTCACAACTGAGTAACTTCTCTTGTGTACATGAAATAGAATACTGTGTACAACAATCCAAGGATAGAAGTGTTTGCACCTAAAAACACTGGAAATGTATTTAAAAATTCTCTTTAATTTGAAAACCTTTAAACCATGTAACTGTCATGCTTTATACTACCACCTATACACATCCAATACTGAAAGCTACATACCGATAGAGGGTAGGCTTGCTCTGTAGTACATGCGGGTCTATATGTTGTTCCAAAAGACTATATATGAGAACAGGTAGGGAAGTAAAACAAATATTGTATAAAGTCAGGTACACGCTGTCATACAGTGTCTAAAAAGAGAAATAAACGGGAGAAAATGTGAGATTCTGAACTATGTGTTTCTAAAAAAAGTAAGTTAAATTTTCAATTCATATCAAATTTACATTAATTTTACAGAATTTCAACTAAGAAATGTGATTGTTTTGGTATAGAACCTATACTGTTCCTAGAGTGACATTGTCTGGGGGGCTGAAATACTGTCTTTTTTCCCATGTTGTAGTAACCTGGATCTCCATGTCAGACTCCTCGGTTTGGTCAGTGTGGTGCAGCTTTACAGTTCTCCTGCACGCAGCCTAGGCTCTGGGAAGCTCTCTGCTGGGCCGCACACTGTTTTCCGTCCTTTCATTTCTCCCACCTACCATCTTCTATGCTGTTTACAGTGCTGAAACCTCTCCTTTCCCATGGAAGCTTTTTTTGTTTGTTTGTTTAAGTGGCTTAAGTCCTTGATGATAGCATCTTCCTGTCAAGTGTTCGATTTGTTACTGTTGGCAATAATGCTCTTTGCCTGTGGTCCTGTTGTCACTGTGCTGACGTATCTGAGAAAAGGGAACCTTAGTTAAGAAAGTGCCTCCATAGCATTGGCCTGCAGGCAGTCTGTAAGGACTGCTGGGTTAGTGAGCACTGTGGGAAGGTCCAGGCCATGTGCACAGTGCCATTCCTGTGCAGGGGCTCTGGATGTGTAAGAAAGAAGGCACAACAACCATGAGTGAACAAGCCAATAAACAGTGTTTCTCCATGGCCTCTGCTTTACTTTTCTGCTACAGGCTCTTACCCTGAGTTCCTGCCCTGACTTCCCTGAGGGATGGAGTGTGACCTGAGATTGTAAAATTAAATTAGCTCTTTCCTTCCAAGTTGCTTTTGGTCATGACATTTTATCACAGCAATAAAAACCCCAATGAAGACACGTATAAATACTGTCTCTTTGTAAACCTAGTCAAAATGTATTGGATTCCTTATGTCATATGGTCTTAAAGAATTTAATTCAGGTAAGCTATTGCTAGTAATCAATGCCTATGGAATGATTTAAAAGTTAAAGCTCTGTATTGTAAATAGGGGGAAATTACCAAGAGGAACTAATGAACTTAACTTAGAGCTGAAGCTCAGAACCACTGTAGCAATCATTTTAGGACACTTAATGAGCCATGTGAAAGAGTTTATGTAAAGCTAGTTTTGAGGTGAGATTTATCTGGACTAAATCACTAAGGTTCTCAGCAAATATTTAAAACTTCCAGATCAGAAATAAAACTAATTTAGTGAACCTGTAATACTTACTTGGTCTAACTTGATATCGACTATACAGAAATACCATAAATCAATGAAAACAGTTACCAAGCTTTGGGAGTAAGTGAGCTGTTAAGAGCACTTGCCTGGAGTTTATCACTTAGGACACATTAACTGGAGTGGTGCTGGGTGATGGTGGCGGTACCTGAACCCTGTAACCCTGCCACTTGGGAAATGGAGACAAGAGGACCACGGTTCAACATCATCCCTGACTACATAGTAAGAGGCAAGCTACATAAACCTTGCATAGACAAGCAAACAAACAGAGAGTTAATGATCTAATGTCAGTTTGAAAAAAAAAAAAAAAAAGAGTCCACAATTAACGTATATACGTGTGTGTGTGTGTGTGTGTGTGTGTATGTGTGTGTGTGTGTATGTGTGTGTGTGTGTGTGTGTGTGTGTGTGTATTAACAGTAATCACAAACCAAAAGACAGAATAAATATTATGAATGTTAGGTGGAGAAAGTAAATATACCTAGTTACCTGTAAGACAAGAAAAATGAGGACTGCTTAAATACCTGTCCAGATTTGAAGACATTAATTTTCTAAAAGGACAAAACCAAACTTCTATTTACTTACTTGTTGAGAAAACAAACAGTAGAACTGATATAAAAACTGGGGTGTGATAAAACACACATTCTGAAAAACAAGACAAGATAGGAAGTGATTCAAATAGTTACTACTTAAGAAAAAGAAATTTTTTTTTCCTGTTTTTTTTGTTTTGTTTTGTTTTGTTTTTTGTTTTTTGTTTTTGAAGACAGGGTTTCCCTGTGTAGCCTTGGCTGTCCTGGACTCACTTTGTAGACCAGGCTGACCTTGAACTCACAGCCATCCACCTGCCTCTGCCTCTTGAGTGCTGGGATTACAGGCGTGCGCCACCACTCCCCGGCCAAAAAAATAAATATTTTTAAAAAAATTTTAAAATTTTAATTTATTCAGGTTACAACTCAATTGTTATCCCATCACTTGTATCTTCCAGTTCCTCCCTCCCTCCCGCTTTCACCCCACTCCCCTCCTCTAGGCTTAAGACCTGCTCCCCCACTATATGGTCATAGGCTATCAAGTCTCATCTTGGTAGCCTGGTTATCCTTTCTTCGAGTGCCATGAGGCCTCCCCACCAAGAGGAGGTGAAATCTTAAAGAGTTACTAAAGTGCCTAGAAAGGAAATCTCAGTTAACGCTGTAAGATGCATTTTCACCCATGTAAAATGAAAACATAATTCTGGTCTAGAAGCTGCTTAAGGAATCCTTAAGTTCCCCTCACTTCTAACCAGTGAGAGTTATGTTTTTAACTCTTACTATGTATCACAGGTATTGTAACACGCAATGCTGCTTACATTTCAGGGCTACAGTCTCACATTGCCAGACTATTTAAAGCACATCAAGTGGAACTACTATTGCATCTCTCCATCTCCATATACTTCATATTGTAAGTGATGCTGGAGCAAGGTAGAAGAGCCCCATCCCCAGGCCACTCCTCAGTGACGCTCAATTTACTCACATCACAAGAGAAAGCCAGAATAGGCCAGAGGAAAACTGTCACATCACCGTATAGTAATGTGCATATTTGTGTTCTATCATCTTGCAACTATTAATTACAGAAGCACATGTCATACAATACTTTTTGTATTAGCAGAGACTCTTAACATGGGTTCCACTGACTCCTACCTTCCTTAAAGGGTCCAATGAGAAGAGTATTTTTAACATTATTATGTTTCTTTTTAAAACAATCCTTCCATAACAGAAAGGCTTATACACTTAACTAATCTACCAAAGGGCCATCCTTGAAACAAAGGACTGTGGAGTTCTGCTAGGAATCCATGAAATTAGAGGTTCAAATAAATGTATTACTATAACAACATAAAATAGCTTTAAGGAAATTAAATTTATTGTAGCTAAATTTAAGCAGAACAATAGGTTGTAAATGTAAGATTTGATGCCTGATAAATTTACATACCATAAGATTATAGAGAACTTACCCCCAAAACCTGTGTTTTTTGTGCTGTCTTGCTTTTGATATTTATTGTTTGCGAGAGAGATATAGATGGTGGGGAAGAGAGACAGGGATGCAGAGTCCACATCATGGCTCCTATGTGAAGCTCAGAGGACAACTGATAGGAGCTCTCCTCTTCACCATAGGGGGCCTAGGTTTGAACTTAGGATGACAGGCTTGTTGGCAAGCACCTGCACCCACTGAGCCCTCTCTCTGACCAAAAATGTTTTTTCTTTTCTTTTCTTTTCTTTTCTTTTTTTTTTTTTTTTGAGACATAGTTTCTCTGTGTAGCCTTGGCTGTCCTGGACTCACTTTGTAGACCAGGCTGGCCTCGAACTCACAGTGATCTGCCTGCCTCTGCCTCCCAAGTGCTGGGATTAAAGGCGTGTGCCACCATGCCTGGCCAAAAATGTTGTTATAGCATTTTCAAGCAATTCTATTACCCTTGTCCTAGTGACACAAGCAGCCATTGATTTTCAGTCTACCAGCAATAAATTTATTATAAAATAGCTATTTTTGTTTAAAGAAATAATTTTAAGAGTATTTTAAATATTTATAACATTTTTAAATTGTAATTCCAGTTTAAAATGTCCATCATTGATTCTGACAATCCAATGAAACTCACCTTATAAAAAAAATACTGTACAAGGGTAGCTATTCTAATATAATAAAAATGACCATGAACAAAAAGTAATTTGGAGAGGAATTTAAACCTAGCTATTGCATAGTCACTGTTTCTTGCAGCTTGCCTTCCTTCTTTACCCATGATTCCTGCAATAAAGAAGACGAGAAGCAACGTTCACTGACAATCAAAGTGTCATTGTTATTATATATATATTACTCTGAACTTTATTTGTAGTTGCTGTAGCTGAACTTATGAACACTAAATCCTAATATACAGCAGATAGCAGCTATCCAAAAGGCTATTTTATTTAATATGCTTCATATAAAAGTTAAATACATACCAGACATGTAACATTAATTTTTAAAGAAGTAGAAGAGAATACACATAAAAACAATATCAAAATGTTCAGACCTAGCAGAGGCATCAGCCACACCCTGATAAGCACAAAATGCTAAACTTCTAATGAGCAGATGGCTCTAGGACATCTTTAAATTCAGCAGTTCCAAAGATTGTAAAATTAAAATTCAGGAATTTGACCCAACAAAAAGTAAGCACGCTTTTAATGACTTTTAAGTTGTGATGTATAAAATGAATGGTTTTTTTAAAAAGTAAAATGGATTTTCTGTGAATTTCCAAATAATAAAATAGGTAAAGATATCATTTGGAAAAGTCTTCATTTTAAAAATACGTATTTTTCTCTCCTCTCCTCTCCTCTCCCCTCCCTCCCTCCCTGCCTCCTCGCTCCCCCACTCCCCGCCGTCTCCGACTGCATATATGTACAGTGCTTGGCTTGGCTATTTACAAAATCCAACATGTATTACATAAAAAGCAAGATTTTTCTTTCAAGAATAAAAGCACTCTTTAAAAACTTATAGTGTGGCCTTTAGGCTAATGCCAGCACTCAGGAGGAAAGAGCAGAGGCAGGTCAATCTCTGTGAGTTTGAAGCCAGCCTGGTTCACATAGTGAGTTCAAGGCCAGTCAGGGCTACATATGAGATCCCATTAAAAAAAATTAAAGTGGGAGCATGAATGACAGAGATGTCTCTTCCAGAAGCCCTGAAGTGAAGGCACATGCACACACAATCTATCGCATGAGTCAAGATTGCTCAGGGCACACAGGCCCACAGAGGCCACAACACGGCAGCCACTAAGGATGCTGGGAGTTCATATTTATGTTTAGGCACAGAAGTGAATTATGACTATAAACACAGATGTACAAGGTAGGAAACTCACTTCAATATTAGAATACCAACAGAATTCAGTCACAAAGTACCCACCAGGCCACAGCAACCCAGTACACCCACACTTCATGATGTGATGTGATGTGTAGAATTGAGAGCTGATAGTTTCTATTTATTTATTTTTTTGTCACTCGACCATGTGTTTCGGTACTAGGTCTCTCACTGGACCTGGGGCTATGTCAGCTAAACTCAGCTGTGCCCTGGTATCAGTCTGTGCCTAGCCCAAGTGCTGCTGCTGGTTTACTGGCCTTTATGTCTGTGTACCAGAGACTGAGCTCAGATGCTCAGCCTACCTAGCAAGCACTTTACCCACCAGGGCATCTCCACAGCCCCAAATCAGCTTTATATGTTTAATATGCAGTATTTAAAAATGATTTATTTATTGGAAATAGTTTAGAAACCACAAAGTTGAAGTTTCAAAGTGAACATTTATCCCAGAGAGGGGAGGGAGGGTTGATTTTAAAAGCTAAATTAAAAAATAAATAAATAGAAACTATCAGCTCTCAATTCTACACATCACATCACATCAGGAAGCTCTTCCCGGACAAGGCTGGCTCTCCTCTAAATTGGGATTTTATCCCTCTGTGGAGCCACACACACAGTACTCATACTTCCCTTTCTTGGTCTTTACTTGTAAATAAACCTGACAGATCAGAGTAGATTAAATAGTAAATCATTCACCGGTGAACCAGTGCCAATACAGTAACAGTAAACTGAGTCCAATAAAGTGATTCTATAATAAGAATGAGAACAGGTTTTCTGTGTGTAGCCCTGGCTGTAATGGAACTCACTCTGTGGATCAGGTTGGCCTTCAACTCTGAGATCTGCCTGCCTCTGCCTGATATTAAAGGCACACACCTTTGAGACAGGGTTTCTCTGTGTAGCCTTGGCTGTCCTGGACTTTGTAGACCAGGCTGTCCTAGAACTCACAGAGATCCTCCTGCCTCTGGCTCCCAAGTGCTAGGATTAATGGTGTGCTCCACTTCACCCGGCAATTAGAAAAATATTTTTGAGAGATAACTATGGTATGACTTTAAGAATACAGAATCAGAAAAGTATTATATTTTTTGGCTTTTTAAAATCAATGCTTGGTGTAATTCTGTTTCCTAAAATTGTCCCTAAAATGCAAAACATAATTTTTACTTTCACAAATAAAGTAATAATAATTATAAAATATAAATTTAAAACCTTGAGAGCAACTATATAAATTATAAAGAATAAAATGATATATGAAACTTCTTTTTGAGGTACAAAATGGGATGTAAAAATAAAATTACTTTTATTATTAACTAAGCAAAGTTTACTAATGTGATGCCACTACCTTTACTTAATATTTTAAACTAAAATATTATAAATAGTGGGCTAAATAATAACTGGTTTCTTATGGGGATATACTGTCATGTAATGTCACATTGTGTTTGTTTTCAGTCGATATACTGGGCATTGTACTTTACAAAAAGGAAAATTCAAAATTACCAAGTAATTATACCAACTTTAAAATTCAGGAAAAAGCCAGTCACCTATGCCAACATGTGCTTCTTGTATCATGCTCACATCATTAGCACCATCACCAACTGCCAGTGTTATCGGCTTCTCAGGTGAGATTTTTATCAGTCTTATTACCTGAAAAACATACAATGAATTCATTCTTTATGATGAAATTTCAATTTTCTTGTATTTCTGTAATGTTCTTTATCTGAATCTTCTGTGGTAATATGATGGTGAAGAAGACATTTAACTTCATGATAGGTAGTACCACACAGTAAGGTTCACTTTCTTGAGGGGTATGGAGAGTCAGGGTTTAAGAATGTCTTTCAGAAATGTGCCAACAAAATAGGTTTATGTTTCCATTTTAGGAAGAGAAGATTTTTAAAATATTCTAAGATTAACAACTTACTTAAATAAATAACTACACTTCATTGAGTTGTCAGATAAAATTCTCAAAAATCTCTACTTGATATAAAGAAAAAGAAAAGACACCTATTTAGTCTGATTAGCAAAACCTCAAGATTTAAGAAAATAGTAAATTCAGTGAAATCAAAACAAGGTTATCTGAAACTCTGTGAGAAATACTCTTTGTGTGTGTGTGTGTGTGTGTGTGTGTGTGTGTGTGTGTGTGTGTATGGGGGAGGGGCTGTGCACACGAGATGGCTGGTATTTGGAGGCCAGAGGACAGCTCTGGAGCTGGTTCTCTCCTTACACCTTTAGGTGAGTTCCAGGTGTTGACGGCTTACTTGACCTTTACCCATTGACCTTTATTGTGGAGTTCTTGGGTGTGATTTTTCAAGAGTAGGGACATGTCTGCTCTCTAGTTTTCATTTCTACAGACTGGGACACACAAGTACTGAAACAAAATTCCATGAATCTAAACAAACCTGGATAACTGTATCAAAATAATCAGTACTTTACATGTATTGCTAAGAGTATTATAATATATTCTGCTAAAGGTTTGTGACATTTTATTTTGTGTGTGCATACATGTGTGTCTATGTATATGGATGCACATACAGAAGTCAAAGGACAATTGTCTGGTCTTTCCCTTTTCCGTGTGGAGCTGGGGGTAGAACTCAGGCAGTCAGGTTTAGCAGCAGGTGCTTTTCCTGAGGAGCCAGCCATCTTGCTGGCCTAACAAGAACGACAAAATATTCCAAGTTGTAGATTTATATAAATGGAGTAGATTTTCAGTTGAATCCTAGGTATCTAAAAATTTAAATGTTTCTTGTATACAGCTTTACAGATGATAAATGTGAATTGGATTTCAACCTCTCTTATTTGTAACTTGATCACCATGGCCTCCTCCTTTCTCCCTCTGCCTTTCCTGTCCTGGTTCTCTGTTAGTTGAGGCTGGCCTCAAACTTGCAATTCTCTGGCCTCAGCTTCTTGGATGCTAAAGTTTCACAGACATGTGCCACTATCTTGAGGTTGATACCCTTTTTTAAATTAAATGTTTATTTTTAATTTATCCACTTTGCCAATTGTAGCCTCCTCCCTCATCTCCTCCCAGTTCCACCCTCTCTCCCCTGGTCCTCAGGAAGGGAGAGCCCTGCTCCTCCACCCTCTGACTCCAGCCTAGCAAGTGTCATCTCGACTGCCTGCATCCTCTTCCTCTGTGGCCTGGCAAGGCCTCCCCACCAGGCAGAAGTGATCAATGAGTGGGCACCGGGGTCCAGGTCAGAGGCAGCCCCTACTCCCCACATTAGGGGACTCATCTGGAGTCCGTGGTGCCTATTGACTCGGATGCTGAATTCTTACTCAGAAGGGCAACTAGAATAGACACCAGAAGTACCTGAAGAGAGAACAGGATGGGAGCCTACCACAGAGGTCCTCTGAAAGACTCCACCCAGCAGGGCTGGAAGCTGATGCTGAGACTCTCAGACAAACTTTGAGGCAGAGTGCAGGGAGACTTAGGGAAGAGTTGGAAGGACCTGGAGACAGGAGCTTCACAAGGAGAGCAACAGGGCCAACAAATCCGGGTCCCAGGAGGGCCTGCAGGGACTGATGCACCAACCAAGGACTATGCATGAAGAGGGCCTAGAGGTTGATAATGTTTAACAAAGTATTATCTTGCTTGTTCTTTCCTTTGTTCCTCCCTTCCTGTCTTCTCTCTCTATTCCTTCCTTGAACAGTATTTTTACTTCTACATATTTTAACAGCACTTTATGATATATACTTACTTTCGCTTTCTGTAAAGGTGCCATACGGCAACATAATACAGCTGAACAGTTTCTGCAAACTTCCATAAATAGTTTTTCATGCTCCCTGAGTGCAAGAGATAAGCTGGTTCCATCTACTACCAGCCCATGCTGAATCACATGGTCCTCTGTAATTCTAGAAAAGAAAACGATTTTATCATCTATGTCATACTCTGAAGCTAAATTACTTATTTTAATAAAATCAGAGTCTTATTGAAAGATGGAGAGTTCAACCAGACTACTATTGAATAACTTATGCATAAGTGGACAAACTCATTTACATTACCTGAAAGTTAAGATAAAATACAGCTTTAGTACAAAAAGAGAAATGGGTATTAATCATTCTAACACATTTACCAAAAGAACACATATAGAAGCCTAAAGAAAACATGCCAAAATACAAAGATTCACATACCTAGATAGTGCTATCAACACTGCATCTTCCTTACACTACCTTGTATTTTTTAAGTAATATTACTTTACAAATTTTTACTGTTTTATTTATTTATTTATTTACTAGCTTATTTATTATGTGTATATATGTGTATGCAGACATGTAGAAATAAGAGGACAACTTGAAGAAAATGGTTCTGTCTTTCCATGTGGGTCTTAGGGACTGAACTCATGCAGTGAGGCTTGGTAACAGGCACATTTACCCACTGAGCCATCTCACTGGCACAACATAACTTTGAATAACCAAGAAATAATTTTAGAAGGTATAGATCAAGTAAATTATATTGTGCAGTTAATTTCTTCCTGGCATTACTCTTCTTAAATATTAACTCACTATAATGGTGCTCACACACTCTTAAAATAGCACAATTTCCAAGATGAAGTATCTTCTATATTCAAGCAAAGACATCTAGAAGTTACACTGTCTTTTAAAAATTTCTCTTAGACTCTCTAGTTCATAGTGGCAGCCAAGGACATGAGCTTTCAGCTTCATTGCTGCTGCCGTGCTGTCCTTGCCACTATGGACTCTAACCGCCTGGAAACATAACCCAAATAAGCTTCTTCTTCTATAAAATACCTTAATCATGATGAGTCATCACAGATACACTAAAATAATGAATACAAAAGTTGGTATAAGAATGGGATGTTGCTATGAAGAACATGGACATGTTTTTTGTTTGGTGTTTGTTTTTGTTTTTGTGGAAAAATAAAAGAGGACATGCTAGTGTTGCCTGGTGGGCATGAGACCAGGGAGTATGGGATACATAGTATCAAGATTCATTGTTACATGTATACATTTGTTAAAGAATAAATAAAAGGCATTCTGCAAAAATGCACATCTTTAAAGTTTTTCTTTGATGAAATCTAGAACACATAAATGCCTATATAACAAACATAAATGAAGCAATGAATGTATATTAGCAACCACAGCCTTGCCTTTTGAAGGTTGTTTTCCTGGGTGAGCATAACAGACTGCAAAGGAGAGATGGCTGTGCAGACCTAACATGTGTGCACCTACACTGAAGCATTCAATGATCTGAAAAAGTAGACTACAATAAATGGTGCAGCTGAATATATCTGTCAGAAAGGATTTTCACCAACTCTTCACCTGACAGAGAATATAAATTATTATGAAATAATCTTTGAACTGTGAGATGGAGATTAATTTACCAATTTGGTTATATCAAACAGATCAGTGGCTAGCAAATGTTTTCTGTAAAGGGTTAAATAACTCTTTTTTAGGGTCTGTGGGCCAAAACTAAAGATCCTATATAGGTACTGAGAAAATAAATTTTACTGCCTAAAATGTAGTAATAATTTAGTGCATTAAAAATATAGTGGTCTAGTAATAATAAGGATGATCTTTTTGGAGGTAGTTTAGTGTGACAAATATTATATTGGTATATTGTCATGTGCCATCTGAGCTCACCAAGAAGCTGGCTCTACTATGGAATCAACCCTCCCACTTCAGACCCAAAGTTTTTATGTTGAATGTTCTCCAAAACCCTTGTTCCAGGTTAAGTTGACCTTTTGACTCTATAATGAGGACAGGTGAAAAAGGCAAACAGCTATGGTATTAAAACAGTAAGGCCTTGAGAACAGAAGGTATACTATTTCCAAACTTATTGTTGTTTGTCCTAGAATAAAGTGCCAAAAGTAGAAAAGATAATGTAGAAGCTCATCCGTGGAAAGGACAGAAAATACCTCCAGCGTGGGACTCTCAATCAGGAGCAGACGCAGAGACCCACATCCAAATATTATGTTGAGAAAGAGTCCTTGGAAAACACTCTAAGATGGGATGTCTCCATCAAATCCCTCCCTTCAGAAAAGGAGGCAGAAAGAGTGAAAGAGCCCGGAAGGATGGAGGACACCAGAAGAACAAACCCTTTACGTCAACATGAGCAAAGCTCGTATGAATTCGCTAAGACTGGAGCCATAAGCACAGGGCCAACATGGGTCTGTACCTGGTCCTTTGGTACATATTACAGTTCTCAGTTTAGTATTTTTATCAGACTCCCGAGTGTGTGAACAAGTGGGTCTATGATTCTTGTGCCTGTACTTAAGGCTCTTTTCCTTCTTTGGGTTGCCCTGTAGAGCTTCGATTTAATGGTCTTTGTTTTATCTTATTACATTTCATTTTGCCATTTTTTTTTAATCTCTTAGGAGCTTTTTCTTTTCTAATGAGAGACAGAAAAGAAGTGGATCCAGAGGGCAGGGGAGGAAAGAAGGAACTGGGATGAACAGAGGGAGTGGATAATGTAATCAGGACAAATTGTATGAGAAAATAATCTATTTTCAATAAAAAGGGGAAAATGAAATTTGCTACACTGTCAGCAAATTTATATCGAGTGAGGGAATCCAGATCTAGAAAGACAGATGCTGCATATTCTTATCCTTATATGGAGATTAGTATCTAATTTTTAGATTTGGCTGGTTAATTTGGAGTAACTATAAAAAGAGACCACTGGTCAAGGTGGAGATGAGATCTTGAGGGAGAATATTAGATCAAGGATGATAATAAAGGCAAAAGGGAGAATATTTGAAACCTAGAAAGTCCGGTGCTGTGGTATACTTCCCCACCAGCTGTTGGTCAGAAGCATCATACAAAATAATACAGGAGCCCCACAATACAATATAGGCTCTTGCCATTGTTCTTGCTTGCCCTCACAACTTAATGGTAAGCCTCTGCTGCTGAAGACATAACACACATTGTTCAGAAGTTTTCACAGTACCAAAAGATGCTGTGTAAGTTGCTAGGAGAAAAAAGCCATCAATAGTTTTCAGCTGTGTCCTACAATCATGACTATAATAATACTATCAGCATTGCAAGATACGTTCGTGGGCACAAAAGTGGCATAGTTGTTATAATGGTAACAGCTGCTTTCTAACTGGCTGAAGGCACAGTCCACAGGAGGAAAAACATGCCTGGTAGTGTACGTATGGGCAGGAGACCATGGTGAGGATCTCCAAAGTCCCAGGGTGAGCCTACCACTATTATCTGCTAAGTGGACACAGTATCTAATGTCCTTTCAATTCCTCCTTCTCTACCCATCGATTAGTGCAGCTCTCAGACCTGATCAGAGAGGCTTCTTTGTATAGTGGACAGTGGTTAACCTTGGGGCTCACAAACAGTCAAAGCATAAAGATTACATGTCAGTGGAACGCTCAGCGGTAAACAAGACATCTATATCAATGTGTTCCCCAAAGCCCAGAGACCATCACAGAAGAGGAGGCAGAAGGACTTTAAGAGCCAGAGTTCTGTAGTGAAACTGTGTTCTGGACATGACAGGGCCACCACATTCCTGAACTCTTAGCAGCTGTGGCTGCCTGTACAAGATCAAGCCAGCCAACAGCTTAGCACGGAAGGGGAAGAGATTCATGAGCCTCCTACATAATGAGCGATAGACAATTAAAGGCTTCTGTGGTAGGAGAATCAATTTTCTGTAAGGGTACAGGCACTGGAAGGTTCAGACAGGGTGCAGATGATCACTTAATACTCAGAAGTCTATGGATAGAACCAATTGGACTAGACAGGCTATTTTTAAAAATGGGGGACCCTAAGTTTAGGGGGGATAGGGAGAAAGAGGTGGACTGGGAGAAATTAAAACAAGTGGTTGAGTGTTAATTCAGATGACATATACTGCATAGTTGCATATAAAATTAAAGAGTGTTTTCAATTTTTGTTAAGAATTGTGCTGGAATTCTGATGGGGATTAGTTGAATCTGTAGAGTATTTTTGGTAGGATGTACATTTTCACAGTATTGACCCCATCAATCCACAAGCACTGGAGGCCATCTTCTTCAGTGTCTTTGTTCAATGTCTTTAAAGGGTTTAAGGGTTTGTTTGTTGTTTTAGGAGCTGTTTATCCTACTAACAAGGTTCAGAATTGTAGGGCTTCCGGGTGGGATCCCCTTAGCAGCTACCTCCTTAGCATGCTGCCTCCTGAGGGTCGCTAGCTTCTGGACACACGAATGGGCTTCCAATGGCCTCCTCAGCCTTTGGTTAACAGCTGAGGCTCTAGTTTTTGAGAATGAGTGGTGCAGTCACTGGTCAGCCACGTCCTTCCTGCAGAGTACAAACTCGAAGCTGGTTCCTCCAGCCCTTGGTTGGTGAGAATCAGGCCACCTCTCTCCATGCACTCTCTGAGTAGCTGTAGTGACTGTCACTCATCATTTTGTCTTTAGCCAGTGTGTGTGTTGTAGCCTTGCTCCCAAAACCTATTTCATGAGCCAACAGGTAGGATGAAGTCCTTCCTGCGCCTTCAGGATTTCCTCCATTACAGCGGACTCAGATAAATTCTGTGTACCCAGATTTCCTTCTGAAGGAACCACCACATCGTATGGCCCCTGCTTCCTTGCATCTTCAAGACTGAAAACTGGCATGGGGACAAACCACCACATCATGGCTACACTGCACAGGGTCTTTCCCAGCCAAGCCTGCAATGGTGACTTTAATTCCAGCTTCCCACATGGCATACACAAGAATCACTATCCCATCTCCTCTGTCCCTTGGCCAGGATGACCAGAGCTCTTTTGGAAGCCATTTCTATCTAATAAAGACTGCATCCATGCCTCCTCTGCGCATGCGAAGCCTCAGCCAGTCTTGCAGCAACCCCATACCCGGCCCAGTCACACAGACTTGCAGATAGCATGCATCCAATGTCTTTTTTAATTGTAAAAGTCTTTCACTTTATAATTTAGATTTATTCCAAGGATTTTTGGCTTGAGGTTATTGTGAACAGTACTATTTTCCACGATTTCTTTCTCAGTGTTTGTTGTTTGCATATAGGAAGACTACTTAATTTTGTATCCTGCTACTTTGCTGAATGTATTATCAGCTGTAGATTTCTGACTGGAGTCATTACTAGAGTTTTTTATATACAGAATCACACTGTCTGCAAATAAAGATACTCTCACTTCTTTCTTTCTTTCCTATTTGCGTACCCACATTGATTGATACTCTCATGACTTTCTTTCCTATTTGAGCCCTCTTTATCTCTTTTACTTGTCTGATTGTTCTAGTTTGACTCCAAGTGCTATGTAAAAGGAGAGGAGAGATTGGACATTCTTACCTTGTTCCTGATTTCACTGGGAATGAGTATTTTTTCTCTCTTCATTTAGGATTATGTTATCTGTCACTTTCCTGGGATCCCTACTCTCTCTAGGACTTTGATCACATTGGATTTTATTAATGACCTTTTCTACATCAACTGATATGGACATATGGTTTCTGTTCTTTGGTGAATTTGTGTGGTAAATTAGTTTATTGTCTTATGTATGTTGAACCATCCCTGAATCTCTGGGGATGAGGGCAGCTTGATCATGATTATCATTTTAATGTGTTCTTAAATTTGGGATGCAAGTTGCTTATTAAGAAACTTCTGAGTCTGTGATCATCAAAGATATTTGCTTATAATTCTTATTTATTTATTTATTTATTTATAGTTGTTGCTTCTTTAGCTGGTTTTGGTATCAGGGTAATGTGCCTTCTTTCATTTGGAAATGTTCTTTCTTCCTCCTTCATTTTTGCAGGATAGTTTGAGGGGTATGGCACTAGTTCTTTGAAGGTCTGGTAGCTTCTGTGCTGGGTCCATCTGGCTGTGAGCTTTTTCAGTTGGGAGATGTTTTATCACTGCTTCTGTCTCATTGGATATTACAGGTTTATTTAAATTGTTAATTACTCTTGATTTAACTTTGATAAGTCACATGTATCTAAAAACACAGCCATTTCTTTTAGACTTTCCAGTTTCATGAAATATAGACTTTTCAACATATGTCTGATTTTCAGAATTCCTCAATATGCATGGAATGTCTCCCTTTCTATCTCTAAGTTTTATTAATTTTGATTGCCTCTTTTCTTTGGTTAATTAAGGTAACAATTTGTCAATCTTGTTAACCTTTTCAAGGAACAAACTCTTGCTTTCATTGAGCAGAGTTCTCAAAAGATGAGATACAAATGGAGGAAAATGTTTATAAAAGTTCAATATCTGTAAGCCACTGGAGAAATACAAATTCAAACTACTTCGAGATTATTCTCTTCCCGCACTCAGATTGGCTAAGACCAAAAACACAAATGAAGGAAAATGCTGGTGAAGATGTGGGGGGAAAGGGAACATTTATTCAATGCTTTTGAGACTGCAAACTGTTAGCCACTATAAAAATCACTGTGAAAGTTCCTTAAAAAACTAAAACTAGATCTGCCACATGATCCTGCTATACCAGTCTTGGGCATATACCCAAAGAAGCCTATATTTTACTACAAAGATACTGTTCATTTATGTTTATTGCTGCTTTGTTCACAATATCCAGGAATGTACATCACAGTAGCCAGCTAGGTGCCTATCAACTGATGAATGCATAATGAAAATAGTGTATTTATACAATGGAATATTATTCAGCTAGTAAGAAAAATTATGAGTAAAGGGACAGAGCTAGAAACAATCATCCTGACTGAGGTGACCTAGGCCCAGAAAGATAAACGCTACATGTTTTCTCTCAATTGTGGCTGAGTTTTGAATTGTTAGGTATTTATATTCATTTGCAATACTCAAAGAGGTCAGGAAATTACTAAGGGCCCAAGGGGAGGAGCTTTTGTAGGAAGAGAAATAAAATTTACTAGTATAAAGAGTAAAAGGAAAAAATGGGGTATGGGAGGGCAGAGTAAGAGGAAAACTGGAAGGGATAATAACATTAAAGACTTTTCAGAGAAAAGAAGCTTCTTAAAATTTATCCACACACACAAATATGGTCAAACGTTGTTACCCTATAACAAGGCAGCACCATCCTTACTGGACACCAGAGGATAATAAATAAAAATTCCAGTTCCAGGAATGCATTTCTCCTTTTGGAGCTGTTGGCCATAGAGGTCCTAGCTTGATTTTTTCATTTTCTGTGACTCAAGTATGTGGTATATTCAGAAATGGCTTCTTACATCTTCCCATCAAGCTCTAGAGGGTAATGAAGTAAACTGACAATACCCCACAACATTTGGGGATCTTTGGGACCTCAGGCCAACAACTCCAGAAATAACCCATTTTCTGTTTTGGTCACTGGACTTCAGACTGACAACAGAAAATATTAAATGTCATAGTGTGATGTCATATATGGCACTCAAGACACAATCAAGTTGTAATCATGCGACTCTTATTCGCAGCAGTGCAAAGAGATGAGAGAGGACCTTGTCAGGGCTCAGTGGCAAATAGTTAACTCAGACGGTGCAATGGTAACATCCATGGATATCATGGAAACAAATGTATATGAATATCAAACACTGAATTCCCAATGTAAGTTTCATAGCATGAAATAATTCTTTGGATTGCTCGTCATCTATCAAAATCTTAAAAACAGGGCTGGAGATATGGTTGAGCTGTAAAGAGCATTGGCTGCTCTTCTATAAGAACCAGGTTCAATTCCTAGCAACCACACGGTAGCTTACAACTGCCTGTAACTTCAGTTACATGGGATCCAATGCTCTCTTCTCTCCTCAATGGGTACGAGGCATGCAGATGCTAACACAGACATATGTGCATGAAAAATAGGTATATACATAAAAACTAAAAAATTGTTTTTAAATTACAAAACCTTTTATCTATCGGCTGATGAAAACTGGCAGCGGTAAGCTGTCACAGTCATTGCTATCTTACCTTCTGGCAAGCTGCCTCAACTGTTCAGCACATCCACTGTCTGATTTCTGATTGATGAGTTCGAGAATATTCATAGTTCTATGAAAATGTCCACATGATAAACTCACACTGACAGCTGTTTCATGTTTATCTCCAGTAAGTACCCATACTTTGATACCAGCCATTCTCAAAGCTTCAATAGTTTCTCGAACTTTATCTTGTAGTCTAAAAATAAAGAAAAAAATTGGTAGTGAAAAGTACTCCTGTAGTTTATGTTAAGTATAAGCCACACAGCTTATTGCAGTGCATGAACATAACTGAAAATTTCTCTCATTATGCAGGAAATAAGAATAAACTACTATTGGCTATCTAGTTCAAATACAACCAATCAATTAAAATTTACAACAGTATATTTTAAAGGTATCATCATCAATGTTGGCTTTAATGAACCCAAGTAACCAGATAGCCTTTATAAACTTTTCTGGGAAGTGGTGTTGAAGAGAGGGGGACTAAATCAAGGCCTGGTGCATGCTACACAAGAAGTGTGCCACTAGGAAGTCTAAAAATCCAAACCAAAGATCTCCCTTCCCCACCGCACCCCTGAAGAAAATCTCTCTAATCACTCTGAGAGCTACACATCTGTAGGAAATACAGGATGGCATAGCTTCATGTTAGCTTAAGAAAGCTAGTGAAAACAACTGAAAAGTACACGAAATTTAAATTATCTACCTTTGTAGATACAGGGAACTGAAGAGAACAACAGGCTTAATTTCTAAAAATCAATTTGATTCATAGAATGTAATTCAATTCAAGAAACTAACACTGACATAGATGCTGGGTTAGAAAGTGAACAAGTTGCAAGGATATTTATGCTAACAGAGGATAAAAATCTTTAAACAATTTAATATAGCATCAAAAATCCAGCAACAAATCACAAAGAAGAGCATTTTCAATCATGCTGGTTGTCAGAAAAGACCTCACTGGATGAGGGTTAGTTATGAGTGCACTGTATTCACAAATGCGCCAACAGGGAAGTGGAGACTCCTCCAGGCAGAGCACAGCCTGCCAGGGAACACAGGTGTGAACACGGGAGCCCCACCTAAGGTGGCCAACAGTCAGTGTGGCATTAGAGAAGCAGGGAGCAGACTGGGCAGCAGCGGAAAGGGAGGACGGAGAGACATGTGTTTGATGACAGTATAACACAACTAAGGAATAGCAAACTGGAATATAATACAAATAATTGTTTCTTTTTATCAATTTCAAATATCTAGATATTTTTAATATCTAGTGCTGGAATAAAACACCATTATTCTGAGTAGAAAAAGCAAAGCTTTAGTTTTCTATTTTGTTACAGAATGTTAATTAATGGTACTTATTTTTCACATAGTAGAAGCACTTGACTAAAATGTCTTTAAAAAAAATAAAACAAAACAGATACTGCCTACTTCTGATACTTGCCTGTCTTCCACTGCTGTAGCTCCTAGTAATATCAGGTCTTTCTCGATGTACTGGAAGACATCAGCCAATTTTTCTTCCCGTCGCTGCAAGGCAGTCCTAGCCTCAAACAGGCGCCTGTCTATATCTTCATACTCCTTAGCTGTAAACTGTCTATAAGCTACACACAGTGTCCGCAGCCCTTTCTAAAAGAAAAGAAAAGACAGGCACACAACTCTAAGAGCCAGACTCACAACCTGATTTTAAAAATTGTCATTTTATCTTCATTGTGAATTGGAACTATATAAACTTAGGAATCTGTATTTGACTACTTGATTAGATGGACCTTAAATTTTTTTTCATTTATTTATTTATTTATTATGTACACAGTATTCTGCCTGTATGTACACCAACAGGCCAGAAGAGGACACCAGATCTCATTATAGATGGTTGTGAGCCACCATGTGCTATTAACTTCTGAGCCATCTCTCCAGCCCAGCTTCAAATGTTCTTAATCTCTGAAAATTAGCATCTACATCTAAAGACTTCGTATTTTTTTTTCCTTTAAAAAACACAAATGAGCTAGCAAAAGAACTTGAAAGGGCAGATTTTAAAACACCATATAACTATGTTCAGCAAATTTCTAAACAGTGCCACTTCCTAATTTGTAAATAATACTTGTAAATAGCATTAAGGAGGCATTTAAGGATATTAATATATGCACTAATTTATTCACTCTAAAATAACTATATGTGGGTACTGTTCTAGATAATAAAATGCTTACTGCAGTAGGTAGATTGTGTCAATTATAGGCAATTGCAAACCAGCAGAAGAAGTAGGTTCAGAGAGACAAGTAGGAAGCACACACAGAAATCTAAGCATGGAAGACCCTGGGTTAGGTTTTCTGCTTCTCAAAGAGTCTACTGTGTCATGCCTTTTAACTTAGAATCACATTACATAAAACTAACTCTTTTAAAGAGTGCCATGCCGTGCTTCTTAGAATACTTACTACACTGTGCAGTTGTTACCACTGCCAGAACATTTCACTGCAATGGGCCCCCTATCCATTAGAAGACAGTCCCTTCGTTTCCCTCCATCCAGAGTTTTTGGCAGCCACTCACTTGTCTTCTCTCTATGAATCTGCCTATCCCGGATTAGTCATATAAACATAATGTGTGGCCTCTTGTGACAGGCTTCTTTCAGCAACCTTTTCAAAGTTCATTCATATTGAAGCACATATAAGATACCAGTAGTTTATTTCTTCTAATGACTAAGTAATATCCCATTACATAGCTATATCACACTTTATCCATTCATCAGCTGGGCTTCTAGGCTTTTCCAATTTGGGGCTATGAGCATTCATTTATTAGATCATGTGTGGATATATATTTTCCTTTCTCTTTGGTGTACACTACATACAGCTAGGTCAGGTTGTAACTTCACTTTTACCTTCTGAAGAACTGCCAAACTGTTTAAAGGCTACATGATTTATACAATGTGCTAATCTCTACTTTCTCCATATTCCTGGAATTCCTCCATATTCCTTTAATAAGCCCCTTTCTGTCATGCTTGTATGTCCTCTACCACTGAGCAACACCCTTATTTTTCTTTTCTTTAAAAGTCTGCGTCTAAGTATGTTGCCCTCAGTTGCTAGTGAATTTCTGGGCTCAAGCTTTTCTCTTGTTTCTTCCTTCCCACCACACGCTCAGGATAAACTGAGGTGGGGGGAGGAGGGGGAAGGCAGGGAGAAGAACAGAAAAAGAAAAAGAACAGAGACTCCTAGCCATTCAGGAGATGAAACCGAAGGATTTGTGCTTCACCCTAAGCCCCAAATACTCATTTTTTTTCTTAAGGGCACAGTGTGGGAGGTATATATAGCCAGAAGTCACTACGAGAATAGACTAGAAGAGATGTACATGTTACCATCTGTACAGGCTGGTTTTGAGTGTCACCTTGACACAAGCTAGAGTCAACAGAGCAAAGAGCATTAGTTGAGGAAATGCCTCCAAAAGATCCAGCAGTAAGGCATTTCTCAACTAGTGATCAATGGGGGAGCTCCAGCCCATTGTGGGTGGTGCCATCCCTGGCCTGGTGGTCCTGAGTTCTATGAAAAAGCAGGCTGAGCAAGCCATGGGGAACAAGCCAGTAAGCAGCACCCCTCCATGGCCTCTGATCAGCTCCTGCCTCCAGGTTCCTGCCCTGCTTGAGTTCCTGTCCTGACTTCCTTCAGTGATGAACAGCAATGTGGAAGTGTAAGTCACATAAACCCTTTCCTCCAACTTGCTTTCTGGTCATGGTGGTTTGTTGCAGAAATAAAAACCCTAACTAGACACCAGGCTAAAAATCAGTTTTTTCAACAAGAATAAAGAGCTAACATTTAATGCAAAAGAACTAAGAACTACAGAATTTCTACAAATGTGGATAATCTATTAAAAAAACAAAGCCTCAACATTTTCACAAATATATTTTTGAAAGTTTAAAAAAAATTTTGTTTAATCAAAGCTATCTATGCTTACCAAAGCAAATTCATCTACATGAATTCTGGTTTTTGCTATTTCTCCACCTATGCACTTAGGGAGAATTGAAGATTCTGCTCCTTTAGCAAATAAAAGCTTCTCACCTAAAAGAAAAAAGTTACTAGTTAGCAAGCTATATATTAAGCAAATAAATACTCATAAACGTTTAGATGGGTTACCTGAAGGTGCCTGAACAATTACACTCATTCTTCTACGGTCTGAATCAAATTCCAGAATATGAAGCAATTTGTACCTAAAAAATTAAAAATGATAATTCTTAATTTTTAGAGTATTAACATTTTAATACTTGGAAAGAATAAAGATAAAACACAAGTATAAAGTAATAAACTAGAACTGCATTCGCATGAGGAGAGGCTCTAAATTATCAATAACAGTACGGGACACAAAGTCCTTAACAACTACCATATACTTTACAGACCTTGGGTCACTTTAGTGCCACAGAAGCCAAGATGAAGATCTGATAAAGATGAATATTCAACAAAACCAGTAAGTAGTACAGAAGAACCATCTCTTATCATTTCCTGTCCTAACACACTTAACCAACTCAACCTCTACACAGCCTTTTTATTTGTTTGTTTGTTTGTTTCTTGAGACAGGGTTTTTCTGTGTAGCCCTGGTTGTCCTGGATCCACTCTGTAGACCAGGCTGGCCTCGAACTCACAGAGATTCACCTGCCACTGCCACTGCCTCCCGAGTGCTGAGATTACAGGCGAGAGCCACCACACCCGGCTCCTTTATGCAGTCTTAAAGTTTGTCAGCAATGATTCTAAACCTGGTGTGTGTGTGTGTGTGTGTGTGTGTGTGTGTGTGTGTGTGTGTGTGTGAGAGAGAGGGGGGGGGTGAGAGGGAGAAGGGGCAAGAAAAGGAAATGCCTCTGTTGAGAGCTGAGAGAAAATTTATGAGGATAACTGTAATGAGGCTTGAAAAAAATCTTCCAGGAGAGAATTCTATAATGCTGTGTAAGCAATGAATGTTCTAACTGGACAACAGGTTCGCTCACAAAAGCAGCTTCTGAATGGGCCTTACTTCTTTAGTATGGAAAAGCATAGCAAGGGCTGAGGTACACAAACAGCAGGCAAAGGACTAGCCTACTCAAGCAGAAAGAGCAGAAGCAGACTGCTGTTTGCTGAATGCTTGAACATAGATGACAGACGACAACACAAGGGAACTTGTACTGCAGTGCAGCTTCGTGGCACAGCACTTGCCTAACATTGCTGAGACACTGGTTTTGTTCCCCAGTTCCACAGAAACAAAACATAAAGACATTTTCTTCTTCTGATAACCTATGAAATCACAACTTCAAGAGTATTTAATATAAATATATAAGCAAATTGAGTAAATAGCATACTGTTATAATTATGATGAGATACGATGTAATATTAATGTCACTCTAGAGAGAGGCTAGTAAGTGTTTTATGTAGAGTCAGGTAGTATTTTTAGATTTTATAGGATATATATATATATATGTATATATGTATATATATACATACACATACATACATACATATGGTGGATTATTCTTGCATACAAAACAAGTGTTCTATCACTAAACTACATCCCCAGCCTCTTTCTGTTTTTTAAATTTTGAGACAGGTTCTTAATAAGTTTCCTGGGCTGGCCTCACTCTATGGCTTAGGCTTTGAGCATCTGGCTATAGGCTCCACCCTACCAGAGCTATTTTATTCTCTCTTCTCTCCCTTACTCTCTTTTTCTTTCTTAAACAACTCTAAATACAATCTAACACAACTTATAGGTTATACAAAAACAGACTGGAGGACAGTCTGTGCTGCTCCCTAGTCCTATACATATACTTATTATAGACTATACATATTATATATATTATAGACTACTACATATTCAAAACAATTTACCTTTCTAGTCTTCCAAGTACTTTAACCTCCATAGTTTCTTCAGAAATGCCTATAAATTTAATACCAGCTCTAGGGATGAAAAGAACAAAGAAATACAAGATTTAAGGGAAGATATTTCATATTTCACAGTATACCTTTGTAACTTAGTTTAATGAAGGTACATTAATTGAAAGTTTGAGGTGTATTTACAATACTGTCTTTGAATAATATGAACCTATTCTTAAGAACTTGACAGGTCAGGCTACATCCAAACAATGCAAAGTATTCCCACAAGTTTTATCACACAAAATTCATTCTAAACCAAAAAGCCTTGAATTTACATTTGAGAACTTCATATGAAAAATCTCTTTTATTCTAACGATTATTTCAGTAGTATCCTCTGAGGATCAGAGAAATGAGGCTTAGTCACCTTGCTGCAGCTTCCACTAGAGCCTTTTCATCTGGTGAAGATGCATAGTACTCCAGCTGTGCAGGCGCCAGGTTGGACTGCCAGGGGCCATCTCCTATGCCGTCAGTGTGAGCATTGCTGATCTGTACAGTATGGCAGAGACTGACTGCTTTAAAGAAGAGATCATGTTCTTTGATCTGTAGGAACATAATATTCACGATCAAAGCACTTTCCAATACCATAGAGAGAGACAGACAAATGACCTAAGAACTAAGACAAGAGTGCTGTGGCTTAGGCTGCTTGAGTAAGAGCTGTACATTTTGGATTTCAATCTTAGACTGTCTTAGGAGCCTTTGGTATAAGTGACAAATTGCAAGCTAGGGAGACTGTGTCCTTGAAAAGAAGTAAGGTCTCAGAAAGAAAATATGTATTTTTTCTCTTTTTCACCTCAAGGCAGTAACATCATTTCCTAACTGTTCCACTTAAGTGCCTAGCAAGCTAAGGCATTTAAGATGCTTAGCAATGACAAACTAAACTGGGATGGAACTACAGTCTCAAAATAGTGTTTTGAAGCACTAAATCAAAGATATCTATTTCAAATACATACTTGTGGCTTCACTGACAGGAAGTTCCCCTTAGTCCATCTATTAAAGAGAATGCATACATAGGAACCCATAATTATTAATTTGGAAATTGCTTACTAGCTCAGTTTCACTTTCAGGACTGGATCTAAAAGAAGAACTGGCTGTGAGATGGGCTGAGTTGTTGAGATGGGACAAACTACCAAGGTAAGATAAGTTTCCTTCTGTAGAGTCAGGGGTTGGTCCTTCAGGTACAAGTCTACCATTGATTTCTTGGTATTTCATGCCATTAATTGAACATTCTCGAAACTGCATCTCATTTTCTGTCAGTGTTCCAGTTTTATCTGTAAACACATATTCCACCTAGAGAAAGAGAACAAAAGAAACCTTAGTGTTTAATGGGTCACTGTTGAACAAGGTGACAAAAGTATTTAAAATGTACTTATACGTCTTTAGATACATATCATCTGTAGCGGTGACTGACAATAAGGTATAAGAATTTCATGTCTATATCTTGGCCAAGCTACTTTTAAAATGGTATAACTTGACACTTACCATTGAAGTCAGGGTAGAAAGGATACAACCTAGAAAGTAAATAGGGGCCAGGAGAGATGGTACAGAGACAGGGAGCGCATCTCCTTCCTTCCTTCCTTCCTTCCTTCCTTCCTTCCTTCCTTCCTTCCTTTCCTTCCTCTCCTCCTCCTTTCTTTCTTTCTCTCTCTCCCTCCCTCCCTCCCAAAACAAGAATACAACTTGAAAAGTCAAAAGAGAGGCAGCCATTACAAGAAAACAAAACCCAAACAAACTACAGACCAATATTTCTCATGAGCATAATATATTCATGTATACTAAGTCCAGAAATATATAAAAAGGATTATATATCTTAAGCTTCCAAACACATCAGGAATCAATATTAACTTGGCATGTACAACTTGTCAGATTAATGATATTTGTCCTTTATTCTATTAATAAAATGACACTCTCAATAGATACAGAAAAGTCACTTGATAAAAATCCAATATTCTTTATGATGAAAAAAAAAATAAAACTTAACATACTATGATAAAAGTGTCTTCAAAACTAGGTACTGTCATGGTGAGTGACTTCCTATGAGTAGAAGTATTAAGATAAGGTTGTGCTCACATGTTTTATTCAAGATCATACTGAAATTTCTAATCAGGAAAAAGAAGCAAGTTTCCTTGGTTAGGGAAAAAAAGAGATAAAGCTATCTCCATTTGCATATCAAATGACCTTGCATATACACCATCCAAGGAAATTCACCTTAAAAAAATCTATTAGCACCAGTAAACAATTTCAGTGAGAGTCTAGGATAAAAGATCAATATGAGATCAAATAAAAATCAATAAAAGATCAAAAAAAGCAAAGAATTAAAGTGAGATAAAAAGAAAGAGGGGTAAAAAACTGAACTTTAAAGTCCATATTTTTGGAGACAATAAAGGTAACTATTATACTT
The DNA here is from genome assembly GCA_907169655.1 of Acomys percivali. NCBI lineage: Eukaryota > Metazoa > Chordata > Mammalia > Rodentia > Muridae > Acomys > Acomys percivali. The sequence continues at coordinate 75,086,508 of OU015751.1, read as the reverse complement.
GAGACATGGGACATGTATTCTGTAAAATAAAAATTTATTCTACAAGGCCCAAGACCAAAGTCTATGTATGTAGTCTTAGCTACTAGGAAGGCTGAGATGGGAAAACCATTTCAGCTCACGCTTTTTCATTTTTCTGAGTCAGGGTTTCACTATGTAGCTTTGCCTGACCTGAAACTTTCTGTGGCTAGCAGGCTGGTCTCAGATTTACAGAGAGCTCCCTGTCTCTGACTCCCTAGCACTGGGATTAAAGGTACATGCCACTGCACCAGGATGAGTGCAGAAGTTTAAGCATAGCTTGGGCATCAAAAAATGGGGGCCCTGTTGGAGGTTGGTTTGATATATTTTGATGCTAATTACTGCTTGCTGTCTTTTAATGTACTGAAAGTACTGCTGTGTAATCTTGCCTAAAAACTTATTCCTATTTGACCAATAAAAAGCCAATACACTTGGGCAGGCAAATGGGATGGGCATGGCTAAGGCTCCTGGGCTTTTGAAGACAGGGAGAATCCTGAGAGAGAAAGAAACAGCAAGGAAGAAGGAGGAGAATCACCATGGGATAGGAATAGAGCCGCGTGGCCCAGAGGAGGACTCTCAAGTTTATTCGGCCATACTTCTAAATTAACCACAACAGGGCCCATATCAAAAAGAAAAAAGCTAAATCTAAATTACATGTGGAGAATGGGGTGAGCGAGTTCAAGATTAACTGACATGTTTGAATATACATAGAGAGATGGTGAATATATTTATAAAAGACATTTTGAGGTATACAAAACTAAGCAAATGAAGAAATAGCAATTGACTCTAGGAGAGACAAAATATATAAAGGAAATATAATTATAGTATTACAAAGAACAAATAAGAAAGCAGGAGTTTGCAAACAATATTATGAGTCATAATGTAAGTATTAATTAGATTGTCAAATTATAACAACACCAAGGTAGGCAAAGGAGCCAAGTTTTTGGGCATGTTATAAAATGGAAAAGTAATAGTTCCTCTTTCTTTTTTAAGATTTACTTTAAAAAAAATTGTGTAGAAGCGAGTGGGTCTGTGTGTGCGTACCGAACATGACTGCAGGTGGTTGTGGAGGCCAAAGGCTTTGAATCCTCTGAAGCTGGAGTTAGAGGCAGTGTTGAATTTGAATTCATACCCGATGTGAACGCTGGGAACTAAGTTCCCTGAAAGAGCAGTATGTGCTCCTGACCTCTGAGTCATCTGTTTAGCCCCAAAGTTTCATCTTTATATTCCGTAATTACTAATGTCTAAAAATTTTAAGTCACAATATAATACCATATAGAAATATACTGGTAAATTATGGAAGAAAAAAATTAAGACACAAAAGGGAGTAAGAATTAGCTGAAGGAACCAAGTGGAGGTGGCACACACCTTTAGCCCCAGGACTTGGGAGGCAGAGGCAGGTGGATCTCTGAGTTCGAGGCCAGCCTGGTCTACAAAGTGAGTTGCAGGACAGCCAGGGCTACACAGAGAAACTCTGTCTCAAAAGCTAAAACCAATCAACCAACCAACCAGACAAACAACCCAAGAATCAGCTGAAGGGAAGTAAGAGGTGCTCTGGTGTGACCTTTATAGTGCTTTCTACGGCGTCAGTCTCTCTACAGGGACTTCTCTGGCAAGAAGCAAGCAGCAGGGTCATCCTCACCTGCCCAAGTTCTTCATTCAGATCGGAAGTATTGACTTGAGCTTTCTGATCTGACTCTTCATGATACAGATCAAGATCCCAGCCAATAAAAAATGATCCAAGAAATTTCTGCATTTCAACTGTCACATATAGAGAAATTGGAATGATGAAATTGTAGAGTACCAAAAAAGCAAGGAAATCAGAAATAAATTTCAGAATCTAGAAAAAAAGAGAAAGAAATGATTATTTGATGATAAAATACAAGAGCATTATGAGAAAGTTCTTGTCTAAATAAACCATCAACCACATCTGCGGTAAACTAATATCAGGAAGTGAAAGTTCTTGATTAAACTGCATTTATACTGCGTTTCCTCTGTACTTAGATTACTGGCTAAGGTAAAGGTGAAATTCCTAGAGAAGTTAAAGTCACCTGGCATGATGAAAATAACAAATCACAACTGCATTCTGTGCAGCGCGCTAGCCGATCTACCACTACTCTTCAAAGATCATGGGTGACTAAGACGCGCATGGAACCTAAGCATACTGGAACACATTTTCTAGGGAGAATTTTTCTTCTTTTTAAAAAAGTTTGCTTATGTTTAATTTATTCACTTTACATTCCAACTCTAGCCCCTTCACTCACCTCCTCCCTGTCCCACCATCCCTCTCTCTGCCCCCTCCTCACTTCATCTAGTCCTCAGAAAGGAGAGCCCTCCTCCCCTACCATCTGACCCCAGCCTATTAAGTCTCATCAGGACTGAGGGCTGGCATAGCTGCCGTGCCAGGAGTTAGTGACCAATGAGTGGGCAACAGGGTCTGTGTCAGAGGCCGCTCCTATTCCTCTAAGGAGAATTATTAAGAAACAGAAACTGTGAAAGGGACTACAGGTATAGGCTGCTATAGCACAGCAGAGCTGCCATTCGGTATGTACTCTGTACAGTGTAAATGACACTGGCAATGGGAACCTAGACCGATTTGCTTTGCTGTCTCTTGAGAAAAAAGCATTTTCTAATAAGTACATTTTGACTCAAACGGAAATTTAGAGAACAACTATCTACCAACATTTCAGGTGAAATTCTCTTGTTATATCAAGACCATTAAAACTCCTTGAGTTATTCAGACATGAATTAAAATAAATGCATCCTTTAATTAATTTATAAGGCACAATAAATGATTTTTGAAATCCTGAATTTGTAATACCGAAGTAGAATGCACAGTTTTTGACATGTTTTTGTGATCTGCTTAGGCTTTAAACTAGGAAAGTACACCACTGCTAACATGCTGATTGCTCTTCTAAAAAGACATCTTGTCAATTTGATGCTGTGAGGAGATCACAGTGGTCCTCCCAATCAGATATCACTATGAATGCATCAACCATCCCCAAAGAAATTCCCTTAACAGATGGATTATGAGTACTATATAATACCTTACTACTATTTCTTTGATGTTCTGTTTTTTGGTTATACCAAGGTTCATCCCATTTTTCTTCAGCTTGCCAGGTATATTTCAAGATAGTACTGATGATGGCCTCAGAAATAAGGATTATCAGATAAATTATTAAAAATGTGTTCATTGACCTAAAGTAAGAAAAAATACAAACATGTCAATATACTCTATATGTTCATCTGCTTAAAAAGTAATACTTGTATTATATATATCAAAATATTTAAGATTTTATTATAGCTATTTTTTAAATTAAATTACTATTTTATTTTTACTTTTACATATACATTTATATTATTACACATATATACAATAAACTACATATAACAAGAAGGACCATGAAACAATTAGGAACTATATAAATGGAACACTCATAGTGTTTTGTCTATTTGTATTCGGCAACCTTGGAGAAAACATCTTCCCTATCTTGGTGAGTATACAATTCTGAATGTAAATCAATTAACTATCATATCTCACTCTATCAACCTAAAAACCCTTATCTAGACCTAAAAACAACTTAACCCCTAAACAACTAAGCTTAATTATAAAACTAAATTATTTGGTCTTCAACCCCATCAGAGACTTGAGAAGGAATAAAATTAAAAACCTGAGTAAAAGGAAGTGCAAGATAGCAGCTTCCAAAATGAGAAAATGACAGAAACAATTTGCTGCCTGAACAGTCACCCAAAACTCTCTATAACGTTGAAGCATTGTCTTCAGCCTTCTGGCCCATTATATCTGGCAGACATATTGGTAAAGCAGGAACTACTGAAGACTTGCTTACCCTGTCTCGGCAGAGTTTGGCCGTCAACTCTGCGTGCTTCTAAGCTTAATCATTTTTAGACAGAATTCTCTCTGTGGCAAAAATGAGGACATTTTGCCCAGTGGCTGGTTTGCCACATTTGAAGCCATCTCCATAAGGAGGTTCTTTGATGCTCATCATCTTTCCTGAGTTGGCTGGGTATTGCTAGGCGTTAACTTGTCTTACTGTCCAAGCCTAGCATTTCTCAACATTTAGAAACTAGACCGCAAATGCTATTCCTAGCTTGCTTAACCGTTTTCCCCAATTGTGTTTGGGCCCCTACAAAGGTATTATTAGTCCCAAATCAGCAGGAAGCAGCCTTAAAGAGAGAACAATGCCCCAGTCCCCTGAGGGGGCTGAGTGGGGTTCTGGTTGTTCTCTAGGGATATGTATGTCTATTTGTATTGGGAGTAGGCTATAAATTATTGGTCTCATTCAGAGAGAAAACAAGATTGGGCTCTGGGATTTCTTTCTTTCTTAGGTATGGAGATAGAGGTTGAAAAGAAAGAAGGGGGAATATAGGAATATGTAGGGATAAGAGGACAAAAAGTAGATTATTGACTCTATTCCTCCACTTAACGCCTTAACTGTTACTCACAAACAAGGTTATTTTTAATTATTGATATAGAATTTTGTATATTGATGCAAAATAAGTTTACTTTTGATACATTGGTATAGAATTCAAATTCAAGTTTATTCTTCACACACATTAAATATATTTATTTTAATATAAGGTAGTGTGCCCATACAATTCTATTATAATACAAAGTTTATATCTAATACAGGCTGGTTAGGATAATTAAGTGACACAAGTTAACTGTTAGTTGATCAACTCATGATCATGTCAACTATTATTCTGTTTTCATCACAAGAATACACACCCTAGGTACAATGAATAGATATGATTCTATAGAGAGATAAGGTAAAATAGTTAGATAAGGTCTTCAAAAACCTCAGAGACCTACAGAATACGGCATTTAAAGATGTTTTTATGATCTTAAGGATCCTTTGACAATATTATAGCTATTTAAAGGATAGTATTTTAATGACCATTTAATAAAGCATAATTACCAGTAAATAGTTATAAACCTATGAATTATAACAACACAGCAAGATATATCCAAAAGTACAATAGTGATGCTTATATCTTGGGGGTTATCAAAAAACATCAAATTGCACTTAAGGCCTGCTCTATAGAAGGAGGGAATCCATTGCTATCTGTGGCTGGTGAGGTCATGAACCCTAGAGGAAAATGTTCTACCACCATTTTCCTAAACCAGCATAATTTCCAGCTTCATTCTAAATACCTATCTTTATTTGCATAGGTAAGTGTACTTCTCATCAGAAATCCACAACTGGTCAAAACGCAGAGCTCAGATGACTATGAGGTGCCTAGCATATTGGTACATCTGCAACACAAACCTACATCTAAAGCTCCAGGGACATTGCTGAAGAGGGGGCAGGAAAAAACTAAGAGCCTGAGGACCAGGATGTCTGCTGCGAGATGGTGTTGTGTAACAGTTTCCTCTGATGTGGAAACACTCCATCCTTCAAGGAAGCTCCTTAACCAGGAAAGTAACTCAAAAGAGCTTCAGGAAATCCCTGAAACCAGCCTGACTTACTAGGCCTCTCCCTGCCAGAGTAAACAAGAAAGGCTGAGCGTCCCTCTCAGAAGAGTAGACTTGAGCTGTAAAGAAGACTGTTATAGCAGACCAGCTGCCTGGAAGAAGCAGAAAGCAGCTGGGCTGCCTGGAAAGTTGAGACCAATTGAGTCCAACTTGTTGGGCAGTGTGCTCCAGGTCCCCAGCTTTATGAGCTGTCACCCACACTGGGATCGACTTTGGTGATGTGGCTGCCTCTGAGTCATTTCTGCTTGTGTAAGTAACCTCTCACCCATAATCCTGTAAGTAACTACAATACAACTCATTGGTTCACCAAACCTGATTTTGGTGATATCTGTACTTCAGTGTGTTGTATCTAGAGTGAGTAAATATTTGTGTTGTGTCTTCCAGGAAAAATTTTGTCATAAAGCAGTGTCTTCTATATATAACAGGGAGCTACATCCATGAACTCTTAACATTGTGGCCGCCTAAACAAGTCATGACCAATGACAACACCAGTTGATATGCCAACGTGTATGGGGAAATCTTACAAGGCCCCACTCCTATAAAGTACTACAAGCAACTATTGGCTACTAAGAGGGACAACCAGTCTACTCTAGAGATCTGCCCCAGGATAAATTATCCATTGAAGTAGTCAGCTCCAAACACACATATATAAACAACAGTAAGTTATCTCAGCAAAATATATTAAAATACACATGTGCAAGCACGTTTAACAAAAACGGTCTTAAATTGGGGGTTCTGTGGGAGGAGTTGAAGAGAGAGAAGAGAGTGGAATGAAAATGACATAAGCACAGTATACATGTATGAAACTCTGGAAAACATTTTTTAAAAGAATATATTTATCAGGAATAAATGGACCAATACATACAATGCTCTGACCACTGTTTTTACTATAAGTAAGTATTCTCAGATTTTCAGGATTCATCTAACTATAAGGGCAATAACTAAAACTAACATATACACATTAAACGTTTACAAAACTTCTGTGACATCTACTACCTTAACCAATTCTTAAACCAAATTATTCACGTAAGAAATGCTTCTTCATTAAACAATTAAAACATATGGAAACATAATCACAAGGGACTAATGAACTCCACATATCTAGTGAGAATGGAAGAAAAATGTACACACAGGCATTACAAAAACTCTTCAGAGTAAAAAAACACCTATATTCCTGGTTTTTCTCCAATAATTTATCTTTACCCTAGCTATTGGAATAGTTGCTTCTACACTCTCTTACAAGAGTACAATCAGAATACCATGAGAATACATGGGAAATAAAGGCACAAGAAGAAGGGAGCTCTTTTTCTACATGATGATCATGTGTTAGTCATAACATTATTTGGTACTTCAATAGCAGGACTGCTCACATCTTAAAATATCAAAGTATTTGGTCCAAAAGAATAATCAAATAATCCACAATCACATAACTTAGGATCAGGAGAGCTGAGTTAAACCTGCAATCCCTAATTTCATTTCATTAACTTGTATCCTAGCACTGTCACACCTAGTTTACATTTACATGGTCTTTGCTTACACCTTCATGAGACTCTCTCTTCAACAACAAATCACATTCATCTTTCTGCCAATTCTTCTTCCTCCTCCTCCTCTCTTTTTCTTTACCTTTACCACCACCACCACCACCACCACCACTTCCTAGTATTACTGCGTATGTGGTATGCTTGTAATCAAACCAGGACACAGTACTTTCTAGGTGAGCACTCCACCACTGAGCTAAATTCCTAACCCTTCACTGTATTTCCATATGTTCAACTGGAAGACCTCTCCTTCTTAATTGCTTTTGTTCATAGTCAACATTCTCTTATTTAAATTTGAAATTAGTACCATAGTCATAAACGTCAGCAGTGAGACAACTCCAAATTGCCACCTTCAGCATTCTAAAGAGTTTATCTTTTAGGGACACTAAGGTCAAACTGGGATTCCTCGCTTTGACACTAAAAACAATTCAAGACTAGCCAGTATAAAAGTGTATCTGATGATTTTGCTAAAGATATTTATTAAATACTTTATTAAAGATAAACTTTAAACACAAAAGTGATGACAAGAGTGCTCAGAAAGAAAGTCCTACTATTATCTAAATTTTCACTGTATATTCCTTTAATTTCCAGTTGAGCTAGAAAGTCTAAAGGGGGAATAATTGTATCTCAGAAAACATAACACATAACAGATACACATACGACATTTAATATCTATTTCTAGACTGGGTTTTCTCAAACAGAAATCAGCTAATAGTTTCAAAGTATCTTAGAATTCATGAGTAAGATTCTGGAATTGAAACAGCAAGGATAATAATACCATGGTGAGTTTTAATAAAAATAATACCCTGGCAAATTCTGTTTATGAAGGTATGAACTCACTGGTACTCCTTCCTCAATGTCTACTCACTACAGCAGGCTTTCGATTTCATGTTTCACATATCAAAAGCATGGAACCCTTCAGGATTTAGTGCTGGTTTTGCGCACAGTTGATGCTCATCTGTGTACTGCAACAAGGTTGGAGCAAACAGACTCAACTTTAAATTTAAAATCTTGAACTTAAAAACATAAATTTGATATGAAAAAACATTTTATGATAAAAAAATTTCAGATGACTACAGAGATGCACAATTATACCAACTGATACATCTGCAACCTAGCCTCTACCCCTAAGGCTCAGAGAATATGAAAAAAGAGGGTGGCAAAGTTCTAGGAGCCAGGGACCATGATGCCTGCTGCTAGATAGTGGCTCCAAGACACGACATGAAAAATGTACCCATGAACTCTCAACAATATGGATGCCTGAACAAGATTGCATAATAACAACAGTTGGCATGAAAGAATAAAATTGCACATGCTCCCACTCCTAGGTGAAGAGGTATAGTGGGCAACAGCTGCTGAGACAGGGGGAATCGGTTTCTTGCAGAGATGCGTGACCATATAGTTCTCCAGTCTCAAACAGTCAGCCTTGCCTACATGCACATATGGGCAACACTAAGTGGACTCAGTAGGTAACATGGAGACGAGGTCATGCATTGGGGAGGAGAGGACATGGGAGGATCTGGTGGAGTGGAGCGGCAGGAGTGAGGAAGATTCAGTACTTATATGATATTCTAAGTAAATTCTCAAAAAGGAATAAACTAAAAACATACAAATAAAGTGAACACAATAATGAATCTATATGTGCACCACATAGCTTCACCAACTGGCTTATTCTATTTATACTTCCTTCCATTCCAATTACCCATTTAATTTTTGTTTTTTATACTTCTTTTATCTTGCCACTTCTTTTTAAAGAACTTCTTACTTTGAAATATTTGAAATTGCAGCCTCACAGAAAGTTGTAAAATCAGTACAAAGAGTTCCATCAACTCAGCCCACATTTTCCCCACCTTCCTCGCCTTTTTAAGACTGATGACAGGGATCGAACAGGGAGGTTTATACTGTGCAGCATGCTCTACCCCTGAACTACAGCCCCAACTCAATGGTGGCATCTTATGTAACTGTGGTCTAATATCACAGCTAGGAAAGTAACACTGGGATGTTACAGGGAATTAGATTTGATTAACTTTCATATTTATGAAACCTGAACTTATTTGTATATTCCCACACACAGATTAACTTCCATTATCAGGAATTGTCCCATCATCAGTTTTAAAAATATATTTATCTAGGGCCCATCATGGTCACACATGCCTTTAACCCCAGCACTTCAAAGGCACAGGCAGGTAGATTTCTGTGAGTTTAAGGTGGGCCTAGTCTACATAGTGAGTTCCAGGACATCAAGGGTTACATAGAAAGACTCTGCCTCAAAAAATAAACAAAACTTAAACATTTAAAATTTTATCTTGTATGTATGAGTGTTTTGCATGCATATTATATGTGTATCCCACATGCATGCCTGGTACGTGTGGGATGTCAGAAGACTGTCAGATACCCAGAACTGGAATTATGGGTGGTTCTTAGCCACCATGTAGGTGCTGGGAACCAAACCCAGGTTCTCTACAACATCAACAAGTGTTCTTAACCACTGAGCCAAGTCTCCACTTTCCATCACTCTTTTTATTTTCACACTCCCCATATTGAATCTCTTTCCCTTGGCAGCAATAATCTGTCCCCAACATACACAGTTTTATAATTTTGAAAATGTTACACAACATACTGGAAACATACAGAATATAATCTTTGAACTTGGCTTTGCACCAAGTATAACAGTTTTGCAGTCTGCTCTGGCTCATGCATGTAATATAACTCCCCTTTCTTGCTGAATAGTACTCTATGACATAGCCGTACCAGATTTCCTTCTGTTTGACTATTACACATACATGGATGCTGGGCTGTTTTCCAGGTTTTTGGTGTTATAAATAAAGCTGCTCGGGAAAGAAACTGTCAAATTGTCTCCCAAGTGAAAATATCATCACTGTACATTCCTACCAATAATGTGTGAGATCTAGTTCCTCTACCTCTAGCATTTATTATTATTTCTACTCTTAAATGGTGAGTTAGCCTCACTGTGTTTGTGATATGATAGCCTCTAATAGGCAACAGCACTGACTGAACATCTTTATCTGCTCATTTCCCACCTCTACCTCTTGTGATGATTGTGATTCATGTCTTTTGATCACATCTTGCTGGATCTCTGTGCTTCTGTCTGGTTTCAGTTTGTGGTTTGTAAGCATTTCCCTGTCTGCGGCTTGTCTCTCTATCCTTTCAAGAGGGATTGAAAAAACTTTTAATTTACATGAAGTTTAATTTATTAACTTTTTCATTCAGGAGTTAAGCTTTTTTGTTTGTCTAACAATTATTTGCTTAAGTCCAGATCCCAAAGATTTCTATACAACTTCTAAAAGTTTTTACAATTCTGTTTCATATTTATTCAATCATCATTATTTTTGGATGCAGGAAACTGAGCCTGTGTCTGGTGTATGCCCTCTCACTGGAAAAAGCTCTCTGTTCCCTCCCATTTATTATAAATTTCAGCATGGGTATTATAAATAACAGCTTTTCATGTTTCTCAGGGGAGTGTCTTTGTTCTAGTAGACAGTTAACTTTAAACACCTAATTTCACTGCAAGTGGTAAAAGTAAAATTCTGTTTAGCTTCCCCAACCCCACCCCAGCATTCTGCTGGGTTCTGTTGTTTGTTTTCTGCCAATTTGTATCTACACAGTTTCATCAGTCAGGCAAGAATTCCGGCAGCCCTTACGCATAAGTCTTCAAGTCCATTATTTCCCACGCTATCTAATCTGTTTTCTCCTTTCTAGGTCCTTTTCCAGTTTTTTTTGTTTTGTTTTGTTTTTCGAGACAGGGTTTCTCTGTGTAGCCTTGGCTGTCCTGGACTTGCTTTATAGATCAGGCTGGCCTTGAACCCACAGTGATCCACCTGCCTCTGCCTCCTGAGTGCTGGGGTTATAGGCATGCACCACTACACTCGGCCTCCTCCTCCAGTTTTACATAGAGCTCACACTTTTCCCTTCTTATTTCTCCTACTTCCCTCCTTCCTTTCCTCAACTGTCTCCAGGATTGGACTCATTGCTAATTTCAACCTGCTTTTTTGGTCACTTTCTATTGCTAATAGCCCAGGGTAGCCTCAAACTCATGACCTTCCTGTCTCTGCCTTTCAAGTACTAGTATTGCTGGACTGCCCTCACCATGCATGGTCCAATATTATGTTTGTGTGTGTGTGTATGTGTGCGCGCACACTCACTTGTATGCAGATTTGCAAGTCTATGTGGACATGTATGTGTTATGTAGAAGCATAAAGTTGATGTGTAGCTCTTGCTCTGCACCTTATTTTTTGAGACAATGTTTCACACTAAATGCAGAGTTCACTATTTCCCCTGGACTGACTGGCTGGCAAGCCCCTGGGACCTTCCTGTCTCCACCCAGAAGGTTACAGGTACGTGCCACAACAACCAACTTTTTATAAGGTTGATAGAGATCTGAAGTCAGGTCCTCATGCTTGTACAGCATGTGTTTTACTCAGAGCTATTACCTCATAACCTATACTATATTTAGTCACATTTCAGCACTTACTAATAGTCAAATCACCATGCAAAATGCTAAGTGTATACAAAAGCATAAAATACCATCCTTATCAAATAAGAATATCATTTTGTACAAGTAATATGAAATACCTTTTAAAGAATTTGTTTATTTTTATGTGTATGAGAGTTTTGCTTGCATGCATGTAACTGTAGTAAGTGTATGTCTAGTGCCCATGGACATCCCTTAGCACCAGAGTTACAAATGGTAACCAGGGACCCAGGGAACCAAACCTGGGTCGTCTGCAAGAGCAACAGTGCTCTTAACCACTGAGTCATCACTCTAGTTCCTGAAATGTCTATTTTTATGTATGTTACACATGTGTAAGATACACACATAATTATGTGAAAATAGTTTTCTTACTTTTCTACTGCAGATCGTTTCTGTGATTTGCTCTTGTAATTTAATGCCATCTTAGTTTCCATTCCGGTGTATACGGCCACACCTAGAAAATAAAACTGCCATTTGAAATGTACTCAGCAGCTGGAAAGCACTGGTGAAAGCACTGTCTGAGTGCATATACAGTCTGACTTCCCCTAAGTCTTTTCATAGCCTTTAAAGGCCTGCTACGCCTACCATTCTTGGTGATCTAGACATTCAACCTGCATGGAGTCTTACTTCTCAATTACAACAGATATTTGGATGAAAGATGCTACAAGTTGAGACAGACAGAAGGAGAGGATGGGAATAACAGACGACCACTGCACATGGCTAACTGTGAAAGCAGGAACCCTGCTGATGAATTGGAGCCATGAATAGCTAGCGACCCAGCATGCCCGAATCTGGAGTGTGCACGTCATTCCCTACGTGCTGAAGAACACTCCTAACGTCTTCCAGAGTAAAGTAAGCAAGCACAGAGTAGACGGTGTGACACCCTGAGACCAGAGAGAATGGCTACAATAGTGCGACCAAAACTGCAGAATGAAACTAATTAGGCAGGACCAAACTTTAAATGTTCATTCACATTCCAAAACAGTAAGATTAAAGAAACAACATAGAACCAATTGTGCCCTTTTAGTAAGCATTTGACTTGGAATTTTTAAAGTAAGAATTATTCTTTAAACTCAGGAGTCATAATTAAAATGAAAAAATAACACTGAAATCATGCAATTTGGAAAAAAAAAGCACTCAGAATGAAATAGAGAAGCGAGTACTGAGGCAAACAACAGTAGACCCAACCAAAAGCATCCAAGGACACGTTTGCTTCTAAAACTATGCATGGTTAGGACTCCTACTTTAAATAAAGTAACAGAGCAAAAAGCATTACTCCCAGAAAGTCATATAAGATTCAGTGTTCCAAGAGAAAACCTAAAAATCGTGGAGGTTTAACCTGGTTTCTGATATCAGAACACTGTTTCAATTTTTTTTAAACGGTGGCAAAATACATGCAGCATACAAATTACTACCTAACCATTTAAATGTGTAGTTCAAAGAGGTAAGAACACATTCACAATTTTGTGGAATTGTCTTTTTTAACTAGAGAATACTTCTAATCACTTTTTTTAAAAAATGCTGAACCCACTAAATATCTATCCCTCTTTCTTTCTCTTCTCTAGCCTCTGGAATTCCTTTATGCCTGTATTACTCTGGATGTACCGTGTGAGGTATATGAAAGGAGCATATACTCTGGGGCCCATTATGCTAGGCTGCTACAGGGCAGGGGCACGATTGCTCTTCCTTCTGAGAAAGAAAGTCTATGTCCCAAAGAGTGCTGTGTCCACAGTGAGCTCCTAAGAACTTGCTGGATACATGACTCTGTCTGTAGTTACAAATCCAACTGAAGAAGAGCACTAAGAGAACTGAAGACGTGTGGCCCACCACTCATACTAAAGAGCACTGACTGCACCGTGCTGCACTCAGCTTGTTCCCCACACACAGGAAGAGGAAGTCCCCAGTACTACTCTAAAGGAGAGATTAACCACAACAACAACAAAATACTATACTAAAACAAACTTTAAAAGGAAGTTACCATAGATTACATTTAATAAAGTAATATGCAACCAAAGGGCATAAAATGCTGTGCTCTTGAAGCTACTTTACAGAGGTTGGGGATGCCATCTAGAGCGAGACAGGGTGTGTGCCTGGTGTGTGCAGAACCTTGAGTTCAGTACCCAGCACCTCCACAGTAAAAGCAAAGCTTCACATAAAGCACCGGTACAAAACACACAAACAGTTTTTAAAAACTTAAGTATGTACAAACCAAAAATTTCTTTTGTATTTTTTAATCTGGCTCCACGAAGCAAGAGACTCTCTGGTCCCAGAGGTCTAAAGAAAAAAAAAAGAAATCCAAAAGGCACTGAATACATTAAAATTTCAACTCAATTAAAAGGCATCTTCATTCAGAGGTACTTAACCTATAGTTACAACATTGTTTTCATATCAAAATCAAAATCCCAGCTACTATAATACTTCCTGGACTAATTTTAGTTACCATAACAACCAATGTCTGCTTCAGCACTTGAGTCACTTTAAGATTAAGGGCAGGGCTAAGGAGATCACTCAGCAGTTAGAACTGGCTGCTTTTTACAAGGGACCTCAGTTTGGCTCCCAACACTGACGGGCCAGCTCACAACCATTTCCACTCCGGTGCCAAGGGTCCGCTGACCTCTGCAGGCACTAGGCATGTAACTGGGGTACAGATAAATGCTGGCAAGACACCACACACATAAAAATGTTCAAATTGAGGCAAGTGGCTTAAAAAGAAAATTATACATTTTAATTAACTCACAAAGCCATTAATTTCAAAAATTTTAAACACAAAGTAATATTAAAAATTAAGCAGTGATTTAAGAAAATTTAGCAGAAGATAAAATTTAAATTTTGTTAGCAAAATTAATAGTTTTAGAAAGAAAAATCCAGGATAAAAATGCAGTACAAACATAAAATATTTATGAGAGCTGCATAATATAAATGCATGAGTTCTGCATAATTAAAATTCTGTTATACTATAAAATATAATATGCAAACTATGTTAATGTTTTACAGGCAAGATCACAAAACACAAGCTACTTGCACTGCACACTTCTCAGTACACAGGCCTACTTGCTATTTGAATTTTTCTCCACTAAGGATAAAATGAAAAGGAATAACTACTAAGGAAATTCTATTTTCTTAATAATAGTAAGATGGTTAAGAGTCTGTCATGGATAAAGTAAAAGGTCTTTATTTTGTTGATAGTTTTTAAACTTTTCTGAAACATACAAATAATATGTTTATTCAAATCAAACAAAGCTTGAATCATTGATAAAAACATCAGCAAATGCCAACACTGTGGGGAAAAAAAAACAAACAAAAACAAAAAACTGCACTGAACCAGGAAGGTCAGGCATTTGGGACATGTTTACCAGTAAGGTTTTATTGAGGAGTCTGTTGGTGAGTACACACACCTGGTCTGTCAGAACCAGTATGGTGCTAACTTCTCAGCACCTACAAACACCTGTTCACTGAAATATGCTCACCACTCAAAGAAACCATGTGCCCATCACACATTCACCCCCTGTTGTGTTCTACTGCCTAGCATGCTGTTGGTTCTGACAATTAAAAGGAATGCATACATAACTAGGATACCGTAACAGCTTCCAAATAAAAGATAATTCAATAGTTAACTGCAGGTGTTTCAGTAAAGAACACAGTTCATTCTTTCAGACACTCAGGAGTGAGTAGCCCATGCTGCAATGCTCCTTTACCAGACACAATACCTTAGAACACAATTCAGATGATGCTCACAAAATTTTCACTATTTTAATGCATAAATAAAAATAAAACTTAGTCATACTTATTCATCAGGGATCTCATACATATCTTCTTAAAGTTTATTGAATATGCTTCTATGTTGTTTATTAAAGCATGAATCAGTGCTGACATGACATTTTGATGGCTTATATCTTGATCTAATTTTAAAATGCTCAACTCTTTCTGCTACTGACTTATTTCATGCAGCCAATATACTATGTACCTAGAAATGCTGGGAAAAATCAGATTAAAATAATAATTTAACAGCTGATTCTAAGACTGACTTTAAGTTAAACCTTTAGGTTGTAAGTAAAAATGTAATCTCATTCTATTATCAAATATTTAAACTGATTCAAAGCCTCTTATTTAGATGCCAAATTATGATGGGAAAACAGACCAAAGCAATCAACCAAGCCATCAACAAACCAAAAAAACAAAAAACAAAAACAAAAAAACCAAAACCAAACCAACCAACCAAACAACAACAAAATGCTCACTAAATGCTTTAGCTTACACTCAGTGACTATGAAACAAAGCCAACCAAACATTATGTTATGTAAAACATGCATTCTTTGTGGTAGGAGGATTGAACCTTGATGAGCCTGGACTTCATATATGGTACCCCTGCTGTATCATGGAACTGAACTCAACTCACTCCACTGAGTATTATGACTAATATGTTTAAGGATCTAAATTAAAGCAACAGTGTTTCATTTCAAAGTTGCTATTAAAGACTATCAAAAACCCAAATATATAAGGCTACATAATTACTTTTATGTCATTTCATGGAGTGTTTCATCTTCACTTATTGCTTCTAAAAACTACTAGCTGATGACATGTTTTAAACTAATGCTTCACTGCGATAAGCTGTTTATTTACTTAATCCCTTTTAACTTTTAGTCTCTCTACCAGTTTTTAATAACAATAAGTAGACAGTATGATTTATTCTTACCTTACAATTTCTTCCATTTGTTGAGTTATTATCATTCGTCCCATAAATCTGTAGAAGAATGTATCATATTATAAAAGTAGGTAACTTATGAAATCAACAGGTAGGATGCACTTACTACTATAAGAAAATGAAATAAAATTTAAAAATAAGTTTGATAAATATTTTTTCAATATTTATTTATCATTATGTATACAGTGCTCTGCCTGCATGTACACCTGCAGGACAGATGAAGGTATCAGATCACATTATAGATGGTTGTGAGCTACCATGTGGTTGCTTGGAATTGAACTCAGTGCTCTTACCCTCTGAGCCATCTCTCCAGCCCTTGTTAAATATTTTTTTTAATAAAATAAGTTTTTTACACTTTTAAAATTAAAAATTTAATAACATTCTATTAGAATTTTACTTATAATATAAGCTGTTAAATGAAGATGAGCTCATCAAATAACACACCATACCTGTATAAGTCCGCTTCTGGCTGTTGGCATTCTATCACAGCTATGAGACTATCCAAGTTGGCAACTGTTTGTAATACTGCTGTTTCTGGAACTGACACATGTGTCTGAAAAAAATTAAAAAAGGACTGATGTTTACCTAAGTATGACCTCAGGTATCAACTACTTCAAGTGTCTTCTAGATGAGGTTATGGTATACTAGATTGCAGATTACTCGCTAAGACGACAGACAAGAAACAACTAGAAATAAGCAGAGAAGGAATGGATTTGCTGCAATTACCAGTATATAGAGTCTGTTTGCGATCACAACTGTCTAAAGATGCATTATATGCCATTTAGTAGGAAAAATGTAAATTTTCATCCTTTATTAGATGCTAAAAACTGAGAAAATTTATACTTGCTTCTTAACCAAAAATATATCAAGGTGAGTATGGTGGCTCACATCTATAATCACAGTATTTGGGAAGCAGGGGGTAGGATTGCCAGAAGTTTGAGGCCAGCCTGGGTTTAAAAAGAAAAAAAAAAAAGACGTCAAAAGTATTAAAAGATTTTATTTTTCCTAAAACATTTTTTATTTCTTCTTTCAATATGAATAAAGC
Organism: Acomys percivali; assembly: GCA_907169655.1. Lineage (NCBI taxonomy): Eukaryota > Metazoa > Chordata > Mammalia > Rodentia > Muridae > Acomys > Acomys percivali. The sequence goes on along the minus strand of OU015751.1, from coordinate 75,069,222 downwards.
CAGGGTGAGACTGGCCTTAAACACACAATAACATTTTTTTTAGTTTGCAACTTTTTAAATTTTTAAAACTTACTTGCATACATGTGTATGCATGTCTGTGTGTCTATGCAGATGAATGTGCAGAAGTCAGATTTGCACTGTGGATGGAGCCCAGAGGTTACCTTGGGGAGTCTTCAATTACACCTCACCTTACTTAGTGAGACAGGGGCTTCTCACTGCACATAAAGCTTACCATTTTGGTCAGATTGACTGGCCATCAAGTTCCAGAGATCCCCTATCTAAGCCTCACTGGGGCTGGGATGAAAACATGGCTGCTATGCCTGTCTTTCTGTTAAGCAGGTGCTGGGGATTCAAATGCCGTTGCTTGTATTAGATAGCAAGTACTCTACCAACACAGCCGTTGTCCCAATCCATCAACTTTTGTAATTTGTTTAAAAAGTTTTAATAAAAATAACACCAAGAAAAAGAAACCTAACTTTCCTGTACCAGTCAATCCTAATCACTTCATCAAAAGGTAAGCACTATAAACATGAGGCGTACACGTCACCCAGAGCAGTGCTGAAACATGTCCATGAACAAACCTTCAGGTTGGTCTCTCCATCCAAACTAGCAGTTGTAACATGACATGAACCGTCAAGCCGATCTGAGGACAGGAGCACCAAATCTGCAGGAAAAATTTCATCTTTGGCTATACGAACAATATCACCGACCTACAAGATGTCAGGAGATATGTTATTATACACATTTTAAAAGGCAAAGATTTGTTTTCATTCTGTTCTACATAGGTGGCTTATCACAGTATTTTACTGTGTGTGCTTTTTTGAAATCTAGATGAACTCAGGGTCGAACAGTGAAGCAAATAATCTGCCACTGAGAAACACACACGCACATAATTTTATAATAAATACAAAAATATACATAGAAAATCAAGATTAAAACTATGACACAAAATACAATTTTATATCATTTCCATATACATACCCGAATGTTTTTTGATCTAGTTTTTACAAGGCCACCACTTCTAACAACATAAACAGGAGCTCCATTTACTTCATTATCTGAGTTATGGCGTAACCAGTCCTCATAGCCCTAAAAATAAAGAGGAAAAATTGTCCTATCTGTATACTTTTAAAAATGCTTAATCAAATCAGAGAACATGAAAAGACACACACACACAGTTTCCAGGGAACACTCACCAGAATTCTCCTAGGCTACTCTGATGCCTACAAAAGGAATGACAATTCTGACATTCACTCTTACCAGAAACATTATCTGTATCCATTACATTATGTTCCTGATGTTCTGAGATTCTGACCTTTCCTTGTTTGCTTGTGAAGGTTTCTTCTGTTACCTCTATGAGTCCCTTCTGTATTCTTCACTCTTAGTAGTAAAATTATTCTATTTAGCCTGGCGCAGTAGTACAGCACTTGGGGAGGCAGAAGCATGTAGATCTCTATAAGTTCAAGGCCAGCCTGGTCTACAAAGTGAGTCCAGGACAGCCAAGGCTACACAGAGAAACCCTGTCTCCAAAAACAAAACAAAGCAAAACAAACAAATCTATTCTTTTATATGTATGTAACTAATATAAAATATGCTGGTAATTCTGAAATATTTTGTTCTCCAACTCGTATCTCTTCTAGATTCCAAAAGTGAATATTTAGCTGCATTATTAGTATCTCTATCTAAGGTTACATAAATATCTTTTTAAAATACTCTGATCCTGGTCATTTCACCTTCACCCCTAGAAACCTTCCTCTCCACAAGCCAACTCCCCTGCAATGTCTTTTTGTGTGTGAACAAACTGAGTTAAGTTTGGCTGCTGGTATGTGTATGTGTGTGTGTGGGGGGGGTAAACATTTGTCCTTATACCCACAGATAAATGTTGCCTTCACCCCTCATCAAGAGAACTTCTCTTTACAACAGAGACTACTACAAAAAAGCAAAACCAGTCAAAATGCGGAGTTGTGGAACTCAGTCCCAATGGAACTACAAACCACCAACAAACCTAAGGCTCAGGCATGGTGCAGAAGCAGATGGAAAGAGATTGTAAGAGAAATTTGCTTGTAGCAAATTTGCTTGAGACTGTGTCTGCTAAGTAACTACAGAAGTTACACCCATGAAGTCTCACCAAAACGACTGTCCAAGGATGAGCTGAACAAAAAGGACACCAACGAACATGCCAAACTTTATTGGGAAAAGCACATGAGACCTCAACCCTACAGAAAGAAACAGGCAACTGTTTAAAGCTTAGAGCAGAAGTGGCCCTCCCCAGGGAAGAGCGTACCAATTAATTGCCCAGTGCCAAACAGTCAGCCCTGAGAACATACATACAAGTAACACATGGACACAATAGGTTGTATTTATTGACATGTATGTATATACAAATACATGTATATATTTAATAACAATTGATGAAAAAGAGGCTATAACTTCGAAGAGAGTGTGTGGGGCATATATGAAAAGAGGAGAGAAGAGAGAGAAGGGAGAAATGTTGTGAATAAAATAGAATCTCAAAAAAAAATTGGAGAATAAGAGGGCAAGGGAGAGGGAGGGGGAGGGGAGGAAGGGGGAAGAAGGGAGGGAGGGGGAGAGAAGGAGGGAGAGGCAGACAGACAGACACAGAGACAGAGACAGGCAGGCAGGCAGACAGACATACTGACATTGACACACTGACTCTTCCTCCCAGTACTCTTTAACTCATAGTTCCTTAATGAGGGGTGTGGCTTATAAATATCTTGAGCATATCCAAAGCTAATTTTAGGATGCTGTTGCTAAAGTCCATATTGACAAATGTCATAGCTAACCATGCCAAAAGTCCAGAGTGGCAATTATGGCATCTACATTCTCCTAAAACTATTTAATCATTAAATGACTTTTATGTACAAATTGATGTTTTACTCATACAGTATAAATTCCCAAAGCATTGTTTCAGGCAACAAATAGTAAAAAAACCGAAACTTTAAAAGTGAGGTTGATTTTTTTCTTTCTTTCTTAAAATACAGACCACATAATTAATTATAATTTAAAATATAAACCTTTTTTTAGCTCTGGCGTGATATGACAAGCAGAAAATTCCACATCTGACTTCACATATGAAACACCATTTTATACATAAAAATACTTTAAAATACTGCATAAAATTATCCTAAGGCTAAGTGCATAAGGTGTAATAGGGGAATTCCCCCCAAATGTCACAGGCTATTGCAAAGGCTGTTGGCTGCTCTCTACAAACTAATGGTAAGGCCCTATTTCTGAAGACAACATTTATGACATGAACAGAAAGAAGACAAGTTGAAGCCTATCTAGAAACCTCACTCCTGATGACTGCTATTGATGGTATTTGAAGGTATGGTACTTGCATACTACCTACCTAAGAGGAAAGGTCATCACCAGTATTGCCCGACTACAAACCCTAAGACATATAACAGAGAACTGCATAGGATACACTGCTGTGATAATGGCATAAATGTTATAGGAGTAACCAACAACTCTGTGATTTAAGGCACACTCCATGAAATGTAACCTATACCCCACACTGCTGAAGTAATAGGTCATGAGCCTCGAGGAAAACCTGCTACCATTATTTTGCTAAATGACCATAACAATAAAATGACTCCTAATGACATACTGCTGCTATACCCATAGATCAGTGACTTGCTCAGCTCTCATCAAAGAAGTTTCTTCTTACAGTAAATGGAAACTAACACAGATACCCATAACTGGACAAAGTGCAAAAAGTGAGAGACTGTGGGGCTCTGAGGCCTTTATGTGCCTTCATCCAAGCCTGCCCACCAGTGCTCAGCAGCTATAGAGATGAGGAGGCAGAGGGCTGTAAGAGCTAGAGGTGAAAGTCAAATCCCTAGTGGCACTCAGAGGAAGGACAGCAGGTCACTGAGAAGAGACTTGATACCCTATGAGCATATACAGAGGGAGGTAATCCCTCTGAGGAACAGTCATAGGGGAGGGGAATAAGGGGAAAATGGGAGGGAGGGGAGAATGGGAGGATACAAGGGATAGGATAACCATAGAGATGTAACAAGAATAAATTAATTAAAAATAAAAAATTAAAAATAAATTAAAAAAAAAAAAAGAGCTAGAGGTGAATGATCAAAGTGACAACTGTTCTTTGAAGGTCTACTTTTTTGGGTTTTGTTTTTCAAGACAGGGTTTCTCTGTGTAGCCTTGGATTTCCTGGACTCATTTTCTAGACCAGGTTGGTCTTGAACTCACAGCAATCTGCTTGTCTCTGCCTCCCAAGTACTGGGATTACAGGCATGTGCTATCACATCTGGCTTGAAGGTCTGTTTTGTTTTGTTTTGTTTTGTTTTGTTTTGTTGCTTTTTGTTTGTTTGGTTTTTGGTTTTTGAGAAAACATTTTGGGAAAGCACTGTAGGATATATAAATTATACTGGCCAATATAAGCTGTCAATTTTAGAAAAAGCTAAGCATTAAAATACCATTTATTAAGCAATGAAAAAGTTTACTTTCTTTTATAGTCAGAAAACACTAACAGCAAAGCATTAACAGTAAATGCATTATTCTTTTAATGTGAGTTCATAAATTCTAATTCATTTTGCATACCATTGCTAGTCAGTAGCCTGCTCAAAATCATTTTATTGACTCTAATGCTTACAGCAAAACATCTTTCAGTTACCTTAATTAGCATCATTATTTCAAATATCATCTTAGCACTTTGCTAAACAGGCTCACACATTATCATGATTATACTTCCTCAAAACATGTCTTGCCATGTCTTGCAGATGGGTCCTTATCCAAATTGTTTCCATCTTACCTTCTTTATCAATTTTTTTATTCATGTTTTAAAACTCATCTTAATATTTCTTACAAAATCTTCCTCAATCATCTCTCTGATTTACCAGAATTCTGTATATCACAATACATGACTAGAGAAGACATGATATACACTGTATATAGAAAAAGATGAAATTCAACAAATGATACTTGAGCACTTCCCTACTGTGCGGCAACAATAAACGTGGAGACCTGCTGGGCGAGGGCAAAGTCCGCCCTCCTCCAGTTAGCTGTTCTAATGTACTCAGAAAAGGGGACGGGACGCCTCCCTTCTTATCCCAGCAGACCCCTAGATCCCATCTAGTAAGAGGTGTCACAGACCTGGCCTGCTCTGATAAAAACTTCAACGCCACCTCTGGATTAGCAAAGGCTGTTTCCCCTTCTGGAGATAAGGCTCTCAAGATATTTACTATAAACAGAAGCATATCCTGGGATCTCCCCCTCTTACAACCCTCAGGTCCCCTTTTTACACAACTCTCAGAGCATATAAACCCCTCCACTCTAAAGAACTATACCCCCCTTTTTAAAGACTTATTTATTATTATGGAGTGTTCTCCCTGCATGTACACCCACAGGCCAGACAAGGGCACCAGATCTCATTATAGATGGTTGTGAGGCACCATGTGGCTGTTGGGAATTGAACTCAGCTGAGTCCCAACTATACTTCTTTTTTTTGTCGTTGTTGTTTTTGTTGTTGTTGTTTTGTTTTTTTAAGACAGGGTTTCTCTGTATAGCCCTGGGGGTCCTGGACTCGCTTTGTAGACCAGGCTGGCCTTCAACTGAGTGAGTTCTGCCTCTGCCTCCCGAGTGCCGGGATTAAAGGCGTGGGTCACTCTGCCCGGCTTATATTCTTTTTTAAACATCACTAAAATTACAAAATGATCATACTATTAATTAGCCTGTATGTATATTTATTATTAGATTGACTGCTGTGTCAAGAAAGTAATATGTTTTAATGACTGCAATCATTCATGAGTCACAAGGTATCTGAAATATAATCTGTTGTGTATCAAGTAAATCTGCTACTGTGTTCCATAAACTGTTTTCACAATGTTAGTCTGGAGTAGAAATCTTTACGAAGTTCTGAGTGAGTTTGGAAGAACTAAGGCAGGAAGTACCACATACCTGTTTTACGGCAGTTACTGTTATGACAAAGAACAATGGAAGTCCACTGGTAATTGGACTGGTAGGTGTATCAATCATAAGCTAGAATTAAAGAAAGAATGCAGAGTATTAGATGTTTATATCATATAGGTTGTATTATTAATATCTAAAATCTCATGCTACTGTACAATGTATTTCACATTTCCTGACAACTTGATAGTTGTACATGCTCAGTTGTACTGATAACTGAACTCAGTTACTCTGCTTCTGCTTTTTTTTTTTTTTTAACTGCTGTTCTGTTTTTTTAGACAGGATTTTGCCCTCCCAAAACTGGACTACCCTTTCCCCCTTGTTGCTGCTCACGTGTTGGAACCACAGGCACCTACCACCACACACCAGACGCAGCTACTTTGCTCTAACAGCTCTTAAGTTCAATATTACCTACAAAAAGAGCCATAAAGGGCCTTATCTCGTTTTGCATTTCTTTGTACATGCTACAAAATGCTGAAAAGTCTGTCAGCAACTTTAACTCACGATTCAACCCTGAAGAAAAAAAACTAGGAATGGAATATGGAAAGTGATTTTTCCTACAAGTGATTTTATTACACCCAAAAGAATCAGAGGAAGACAGCTAGGAAATGGTGCTTTAATTATCATGTGTGTTATGAAACTGAACTTTCTGTAAGCTTCTGAACAAGCACTTGAAGTAATTACCTAGGTTAAGAAGAACAAAAACCTTATGCTTTATTGATTTCTCTTGACTCTGGGCTAATTAAACTTGCTCTACTGTATATACATGCAGATCTTAGCAATCTGACAACTGCGTGCATACCATGTGAATATAGTTAGCATAATTTCACTTTTCAAGAAAACCACTAGATGTTCTATTGACATAAAGTTAGAAGGTTCCTTCTCCACTCATGAAGAAAAACATTTATAAACTAAATATTTCCTAAAGATTTACAATGATTATTTTAGTAATTTTACTTTTCTTTTGCAATCCTAGATTCTACTGACAGACCAATTTAGAGTTTAAACAAATTTTTATTTTAACACTGAAGAAAAATTTAGTGTTATTTCAGCTTTTAGTGTTATTTTCAGTGTTATTAAGGTTTTATCAGAAAATAATAACCATATTAGTGTTATTTTCAGTGTTATTAAGGTTTTATCAGAAAATAATAACCATAAAAATCACTATATTTACAAATTGATTTATACTTCAGTCTCAATTTAGATTTTATATGTATGTATGTATGTATGTATGTATATGCATATATATACAAAAACATTTAGATTAAGAAGTTACAGAACAATTTAGGATGAACTTGGATTTAAGCCCAGACAAGTACTCTTGCGAATATTTAAAAATCAGAATAATTAATTAAATGTGATAAACACTTTTAATTCCCGAAGGGCAAATGCAGACAGAAAGGGAGTTAATAGCCAGTCTAGGCTATAAGGTATATACATAGCAACACACACACACACACACACACACACACACACACACACACACACACAGAGAAGAAGAGGAGGAAGAGATAAAGTAAGAAAGGGAGGGAAATGTTAAAAATTATAAATTTAAATAAAATGTATTGGGATGGGGTTTTTTGCTATGTTGTCCGGTTGGCATCAAACTCCTGGGTATGAGAAATCCTCATCTGCCTCAGACTCTTGTGTATCTGTGATTATAGACTCATGACACATGTGGATAAAACAAAATTTAAATAAACACACACATACACAGAAAACTTTGTACAAAGATGATTCTATAGGCAGACATGTGCCAGTGATACACTACATAACAATAGATAAAACATTTATACTCTGAGGCAAGCATCTGAAAAATTACAAGGAATATTCTTGGCTTAATTTGTAGGTATTAGTACTATGGCACACTAACAAAGAAACAAAAATGCAATTGATCTGAAAACTTATAGCCCATGTTTTAGAAATCTAGATTTGATTTAGGTAATTTATTCATGAATACAATGGGGAAGTTACAGGAGAAAAAAAATCCCATAGTCAAATAACTAAGAATATAATATGATTTTTCCCTACTGTGAAGTATGTTTAGGCAGCAAGTTCATAAATAATCCATTGAGTAATAAAACTTACCTGAACCAAAAATATAATAAGAAAATAAAAGTTTGCCACTCTTCTGAATTGTTCAAATAAATTTTTTGGAACAAAATTCCATACAGTATACTAGGAAAAAAAAGAAAAGGGAAATCAATAAAAGAATATTTTAAAAATATGTATACTACAGAAATACAATTATAAAGTAAAATTAGATTTACTAATCTCTTAGACTAATTAATATAACTTTCTGCTACAGAAACTACCTGGTTTCTAGAATTTAAGACTTTTATGCTACTTTCTTTTTTCTCTTTCTACTTATTAGCAATTTTAGTATACTTTTAAACATGAGATATAAAACCTATTAATTTTGTCATCTAATTGTTGATTTTATTTATTTAGCTCAATGTCAGAACTAAATGGCCTAATCAGTTATTCTCTGTTTACATGAAATATAGAAAGATTACTTAGAATATTAAAGAAAATATAAGACAAACAATCAATGGGATAACCACCAAAACAATTACGAAGGATATAAAATTGCTACAATTTCCTAAAGGCAAAATAGCTGAGTACAATGGTTAAAAGCATAGATGGATGGGAGTTAAAATCCTGTGGCTCAAAGTTGCAATATTCATTAACTAATCCCTCTGTGCTCTATTTTATTCCTCTAAGAAATGATGACAATAAGCAAATTTCCAGAGTACTCAAAGAGAGTAAATGAATTAATCAATGTGTAAAGGCTTAGGGTAGAATGTGGCTTATATTAATTGCTCTGTTTGCTCATTGTTACTAATCAACTCATTAGCTTATCAGGTGTGTGACAAGGGCAGAACAATATGCTACCCGCTTTGTTAAATCATCACTCACAACAGGACTGTATGTATGAGAATGGGAAAAGTTTATAGGACTTGTATTTGAGCCTGTCTATGCCCTCCTACTTGACTGTAGCACACCAAGTATCTACCTTGAGTACTTACACTATTCAGCACAGCTGCAGATCAAAAAGTTCGCAGGCTCAATGACTAAACCAAAAAAAAATGATTGAAACGGAGTCCTGTTGTCAACCAACGTTCAAAACTTTAGTAGCTATTGATTAAGATTTTTCTAAGCAGTTTCGTTAATTTTCTCTATGCATACTAATATGCTTCTAATTTCTAAAGTTTTTTATGTCACTTAGCATTGCCCCTATGTACATGTGTCCTGGGATACAACTTGGGATTGGAAAACCTAAGAATACATTAAAGCAGAGCTCATGAAGCTGGGTGTGGGTAACACGGAAGAAGTTGGCGTAGGGTGGGAGGAGCGGAAGTGGTGCAGATGCTCTGCTCATGTATGAAGTTCTCAAACAAAAAGTGTGTGTCAATGTTTTAGCATATAAGATGGAAACTCTGAGTAGGTACATGTGCATGTGCATGTATGTGCTGAATGCATGTGTTCATGAGGGTGTGTGCATAAGTATGTGGGTACATGTGCATATGTGTAAACCTGTGTGGAGGGAGGCCAGAATCTACAATGGGTGTAGTCCTCAATTGTTCTCATCTTTATGTTTAAGGGGAGACTCTCATAAACCTGCTGCTAACTGACTGTTAACTAACAGGTTAGCTGGACAATGAGTTGCAGGGACCCTCCCATTTCTGCCTCCGCAGCACTGGGATTATACATGTATGAAACTGAGCTCTACTTTATGTGGGTGCTACACATCCAAACTCAGGGTCCTCATGCTTTTGGCAAGTCCTTTGCTGACTGATCCATCTCCCCAGCCTCTTCTAGTTGATCTAATTGGAGTAAAAGGCAACTGTTCCTACAGAGACCTGTTCCTATAGCCTTGAAGGGCTAGCGGGGCTATGGATCTTAGAGTAGAAGCAAACACCACCACTTTACTAACCCAGCATAAACCAGAGTGTCTCCACAGACATTTCTTCATCACCTATTGGACACACGAAACTTCTTAGAATTAAGTTGGCAATGCCCTATGTCTACAAATACGCAGGTAGATTATACTAAGAATAGAATTCAATAGAATTAAAATTAAAGAAGTATATAAATTGGCAGTAAAGTAAATGGTTTCAAGATATTTGCTTTGAAGAGAATGGAAAGAGTGTGCATACTGCCTCAGTATTGGGTGCTTGCAACTTGGAAATGGCGGGATTTGATGCAATGGAAAAATTTCTGGTCTAATATGAGAGTGCGGTGGAGAAGAAACTGGTTGAGTACAAATTTAACACCAACACAGCATTTGAATGGAAATTAGTTCAATTTCCTGAAGATCTTGAGAATGACATTAGAGCTTTCTTTCCTAAATGTACCCGTCAGCTCTTTGGGGATGATGAACCTGCTTTTGGCTACAAGGGTGTGAAGATCCTGCTGTACTATATTGCTGGTAACCTGTCAACAATGTTCTGTGTTGAATATACATCTAAAGTTGATGAGAACTTTGACTGTGTGGAGGCAGATGATGTTGAAGACAAAAATCGGACAAATCATTCCACCTGGGTTTTGTACAAACATAAATGATTTTCTTTCTTTGCTGGAAAAGTAATCCGATTTCAAGCCATCTGGAACCCCCCTGCAAACATACTCAGCTCCTAGTCCAACAGGAGGAGACAACTTTACTTTTCAGACATCCATGGCTGGCATGACATGTAGAGGCTTCTGAGACTATCATGACAGGCCTCAGACATGTTTGATGTGGTTTACTGAAACTGCTAGCCTTACTGACATGGATGTTGAAGGTTGGCACTACTTTCTAGTATTTGAGAAGAATAGTAAGGGTGGAGCTACAGTCTTGATGACCACAAGTTACCTGACACTCTATAGTTACTATGTGCACCCAGACAAAACCTGCCAGGTGTAAGTCACATGCGGATACTGAGTCCATTTCAAGGTCAGGGCCATGGTGCTCAACTTCTTGAAACAGCTCATAGATACTACATTGCATCTTCTTCAGTTCTCTATACCACAACAGAAGATCCACCCAAAAACTATGTGAAACTGACACTTGGTACTTGTGATGCTCTGTCAAGACTTGCCCTGTTTCTCCTGGGAAAGGTTAATGCCAGGATTCAGTGACAATATGGCGATACAAGCTTAGCAGAAGTTCAAAATAGTAAGCAACATGCTAGACAGGTTTATAAAATTCTTCGACTGCTGGTAACTGACATGAATGATGCTGAACAATATAGAAGCTACACTGGATATGAAAAGAAGACTAATTGGCCCTTTTTAAACAAACAAACAAAAAGGGCAGAGAGATTTTGCCAAGATGAGAAAATACCTGAGAACAGAAGAGCTGGCAAATGAGATGAAGCAGATAAAAATAAGTGTGCAACATGAGCAACTGGAAGAGCGATTTCAGCTGGTGGAGGACTCTCAGTGTGTCGTTCAGCGACTCGCTCAAGAGTGAAACCCCTTGTTCCCCAGGATACCTGCACATTTCTGTGGACTGTGCTATGAAACTACTGACAATCCTAAAGTTATCTCTGTTCTTGTTAGTGAAATATTTCTTTTTGAGAGACTGTGTATGTTAAAATACTGTCTAGAGTTTATGAACATATATTGCATTAATAAAAGATGGCTTGTGAAATTAAAAGAAAAAAAAAGAAGTGTGCATACTGCTCTTACAGAAGACTCAAGTTCAATTCTCACAACTGCCTGTAATGTAACTCCAGCTCTAAGAGTATCTGAAGCCTCTGGCCTCCAAAGGAGCCTGCACTCATGTGCCTCTACTCACACAGAGATACACACAGATAATTAATAATAAATCCTTTAAAATGTATGTGTAAGAGTGCTTTATATATACACATGTGTGCACCACATGTGTGTCTGGTACCTGTGGAGTACAGAAGGCATCAATCAGATCCCCTAGAAGTGGAGTTACGGAAAATTGAAAGCTGGCATGTGGATGCTGGGTACCGAAGCCGGGTCCTCTGCACAAGCGTACTCTTAACCTCAGCCATCCCTCCAGTCCCATAAAAATCCATTTTAAAAGAAGAGGTTTCCTTTGGTAGGTTCATAAAGTTCGTTTAAAAGGGGGAAACTGAGGATAAAAATTTCATATACAAAGCAGCTTACTAGTGACAAAATATTCATGTTTTCTAAAATACAAACACTAGCAGATCAAATAAGTCAAAATTCTGTGCTTATAATACCATAGAGGGGGAAAGGACATTGTGGAAGGATGGCAGGCTTTGTCCCAGGTGAAAGCAATCTTGCTGGGCTTTGCCCCGTGGAAACACCAGCCATACCCCCACTGAGATGGACATTGTGATAGACCAAGAGGAGCTATCCTGGGAGGAGCCATCCTGGGTCCAGAATTCAGGAAACAGACTAGGGACTCCAGCCGGGCTATTGTGTTTCTAATCACATCGATGAGAAGAGGGAACCAGAGAGACCTAGAGAGAGAGATGCAGGCAGAGAGGCAGAGGAGAAGGCTGCAGGTTCCAGGTTCAGACTACAGGGTGCAGACTGCTTCTACTGGGGAGAGGATAGGGATCTGTCCCGTGGAACTGATACCTGGAAGGTTTATTCTTGTTTCCCTTCAACACTTTTTCTCTCCTGTATAGGATAGCTGGGTTGTATAATGAAGTCTAACTGTTAAAAAATACAGCCAACAGGACATTCTATTAAATATGAAAATACTTAAAAAGGAATTTGTTGAACTTTAAAGTTACCTGAATTATTATAAAATATTGGTTAAGATAATTGACTTTAGAAGAGAAAAATCTACACCCTCCTCAGTTTTTACTTTTTAAAAAATATTTTTTATTAATTTATTCATATTACATCTCAATGGTTATCCCATCCCTTGTATCCTCCCATTCCTCCCTCCCTCCCATTCTCCCCTTACTCCCCTCTCCTATGACTGTGACTGAGGGGGACTTCCTCCCCCTGTATATGGTCATAGGGTATCAAGTCTCTTCTTGGTAGCCTGCTATCCTTCAGTTTTTACTTTTTAAACGTCCTGATGGAAGCATACAATCTAGCAAAGGTTCAATGGGAAAAGAGTTTTCTGTGAGCTATGAGACTGCCAGCAATACAGTTACAAGGGTCTGAGAACAACTGAGATACAATGAAATAGGAAAGTCACACAGGGAAACTTTTACTCAGGCTAAAATGTTTTAAAGAGAGTGCTTAAACACCCACATTTCTGAAACTCAGGTAAAATCACACTTAACCTTCTGCATAAACTTACTTAATCGCAACATTTTACAGGACTCTCAGTTTCCAGCATCAGCTGAAATATTTTATGTTAACCTGTGAAGTCCTACAGATGAGAATATTAAATATTAAGAGCTTAATAGGACTCAGAGGACCTGATTACCTGATTTGAAAGCCTCCTCTTTGAAGATTAGCTTCCAGTACTGGAAGGTGCTAAGCTAGCTGCCACTAGAGGCGGTGGCCAGTCGTCCCACTCAGCCGTGCCGCCTGTGAACCACATCAATAGCTAGCATGGCGAGACATTCCTAAAGATACATCTTTATCAGTGCTAATTCTCTATCAGTGGCATTCTTATTGGCAGTGACCAAATCTCTAACTGAACGGAACGCCTACTCAAGAGGAGGGAAATCATGTCTGGTACTGGAACCTAGCCAGCTACTCAGGGCTAGAGAGGTCATGGACTTTAGAGCAGATCCCAATACCACCACTACTAAAACAGCATAAATCCTAAGGGTGTCCTAAATTCTTTTCTTTGTATCCACAAACAAGTGTAGTTCTCATCCATCACAATAGGCAGAGATCACTACAGAAAGCCACAGCTGGTCAAAATACAAAGAACTGCTTCTGGGGTTGCCAGTCCCTGTGGACATATCTACAACACAGTTCTTACACCTCAGACTCGAGAAATATGGAAGAAGAGGTGGGTAGAAAGGCTATAAGAGCCAAAGAACCAGGAAATTAGCTGTGAGATTGTGGCAGGGAAGAGTGACCCATGATACCTCAACAGTATTGGTGCCTAAAAAAGACCAAAACAAGGAAAAAGCCAATAGACACGCTACCATGGAAGGAGGAAATCTCAGTGGGCCTTCTACCTAGACAAAGGCAGGTAGCTAAGGAAAGCTACGGGCAGCAGCGTTAGTCTTCCCCAGGGGTCAGCCCTGAACTCATAAACACACAAGCAACATTAAATGGACTTGACAAGTTGTACTTATACATGTATGTAAAAACAACAAAGAAAAGAGGCTGTAAATTTGAGAGGGAGTGAAGGTTGAGGGTAGGATATGAGAGAATGGGAGAGATGATAAAATTATTTTAAATATAAAAATTAGACTTTAAAACTATTTTAAAAGATCAGAATTGGGACAAATAATGTGATGGCAGAAAGAAAAGAGAACATCTTAGGAAAGATGAAGTCAGTAAGAGAGGGAAGCATTAGTGTCTCTGGAAGGCAGGGGAAAGAGCATCCAAAGGTGATTCTTGTGGTACTCTGTACGCAAGTGCCAGGGTCTACGTAAGAACCTTACCCTCAGTCTCTGATTCACATCCTCAGTAAAGTGCACTGCCCAATAAGAGGGCTACTACTCACATATGGCTCTGACACTTAAATTAAAAATAAATTTTAAATGTTCAGTTCTTCAGTAGTACCAGCCATATTTCCAAGGCCTCAATAGTCTTATGTGCTACTAGCTATCTTACTGAACATTGCAACTCACTTCTATCATGAAAGAAAAATGAATTAGACAGCATTGCTCTATAATCCTCTGCTTTAACAAACAAGACATCTTCAAGAGGCAAAGGAAAAAAAAGAAGTAAATATGAATAAGGTAGTACTTTACACTGAAGTATGAGATGCTAGGTAATTGGACAAGGAGACTTTAAACCACAAAGAACAAAGTTCAAACTCTAATCAAGCCACTTACAATTTTGAGAAAAATTATTCAATTTCCAAGCATTGAAATTAAAGAACCGTGATAATATACGTATACCATTTTGTACACAAGACTTACTAGTTACTTCACACAGGCTACTGCAAAGGTTAAATGACATGAGAAGAAACGGGTTTGGCAGATGGTCATCACAGTACAGTCATAGCTGCAGACAACTGTTACCTGGTAGCAACTAACTGCCTCTTTCTTTCATACATGATGTTGGTGAGATATATCTATCAGCCTTCACTTTCCTGACTTTTTAAAAGTGTAAGTATACACGTACACACATTCAGTATGTCACATGTTACAAATCTACCTTTTCTTTGTTTGTTTGAGACGAGGTATTGTATCATATACCCCATGGTGGCCTCAATCTTGCTATGTAGCTAAAGCTGATCTTGAATCCAAGAGTGCTGGGATCACAAGGCATGCATCACAATGTTCAGTTTATCTAGTACTGAGAACTGAACTCAGGTTTTGTGTGTGACAGACAGGTAAACATTCTACCAAATGAGCCTCAAATACATTCCCAGCTCTACATCTCCAGTCTAATAATACAATTGTTTACTCTTACCTTAGATGAAATGATCCGGTTATCTATAAATTTCTGAGGAGTGTAAAGGCCATTCTGAGGAAATCTGTTGGCTATGTAAATAGTTCTTGTATCACTTTGATGTGGTGGGTCAAAACCCTAAGACCAAACAACAGAAAAAAGAATATTAATCGACAGGCTAGTTGTTATATTTTACTATTGGCTTTATATATTGGTCGATTAAACACATTATTGACCTTAAACTACACACAGACTGAATAATCCATTCAATTATTCAGACCATTAAGCCACCAATGCTTTTCTTCGCAAGTGAACAGGTGTACTACCTTTAGAAATAAAATAACTAAGTCATATCTTGAATAATTAAAAAATAGTTCACACTCTCAAATATGCTACAAGGGAAAAAATCAGATATGAGAGCTTTAGCAGTTTTCTTTACTGCACTCTTTGCTTTCATTCCCATGAGTGCCTTGCTTTCTCCTGTGATAGATTCTTAATGAGAGAAATATGTCTAACTAATGTGAATACCATGCCTGATAGCAAAGTTTTACTCTTATCTGTAACTTCCCCTATTCAAGATCAATGTAGTTTCAAAAGTTTTGTTCGCAAAAGACTAGGATTCATGTCACAGATTTTTACCATCCTTTATTTTTGTAAACAGGTAAGACTTCCTGAACTGTAGCTAGAAATATGTTTTTAATTTTCCTGGAGGAACATGTCCTGTGCCTTCAAACTCAGAAGACCATCTGTGTTGGTTGGCATTTTGTTGACTTGGCACAAGCTAGACCTATCTGGGAGGAGGGAAACTCAACTAAGAAAAATACCTCCATCAGAGTGACCTATAGGTAAGTCCGAGCCATTTTCTTGATAAATGACTGATGCACCAGGGGTGAGAGAGGTAGAGAGTGCAAGCCACAGGAAGTAAGCCAGAAAGTACTGTTCCTCGATGGTCTCTGACTCAGTTCCTGTCTCCAGTTTCCTGCCATGACTTCCCTTCATGACCGATGGACTATACTGTAAGATGAAATAAACCCTTTCCTCTCCAAGTTGCTTCTGGTCGTGGCGTTAACCACAGCAATAGAAAACAAATTAGGACAACATCTCTTCAGGTACAGCAGTAACAATAATCTTAGCACAATGTTTAGTTACACTTCCATAGTTGTGATAAAAAAGGCTTAACCAAGGAAGGCAACTTATAAAACAAAGTGCTTAATTTAGAGCTTACAGTTCTAGAGGCTTAGAGCCCATGATGGCAGAGCAAAAGCACAGCGGCAGGAAAAGCTGAGAGCTTACATCCTGTTCTACAATTTGGAGGCAGAGAAAGCCAGCCCCAAATCATATCCCTCCTCTTCCAAGGCCACACCTCCTAATCTTTCCCAAACAGTTCCACTAATCGGGAAAGAAGACATTAACATTGGCAAGTAACTAGTGCATTGACTCCCTTTACGTTTTGCAATGAAGAATTCAAAATTGGGGTGGAGAGAGAAAAAAAAATCTACAACAGTGGTTGTCGACATGTGGGTCCCAACCCCTTTGGAGGTCAAACACCATTTCACAGAGGTTGCCTAAGACGGTTAAAAAACATTTGATATTTACATAACAACTTATAACAGTAGCAAAATTACAATTACAAAGTAACAACGAAAATCATTTTATGCCTAGGGTCATCACAATATGAGGAACTATATTTGTATTAAAGAGCCACAGCATTAGGAAGGTTGAGAACCACTGATTTAGAAGGACTTGGGGGACAGGAAGAATATGATCAAAATATACTTTAAAATTATTTTAAATAATAAAAGTATAATAAAAAGAAAGAGAAAAAGAGAGATTGACCCATAGTGTGGGATGGTATCTTTCTTATCTGACTCAGAAACTCATTCTTTCATATTTAAAGTTCAACATAAAATGACAAGATTATAGACTTTCCTGTCTCTAGCTATACAGTATTCTGCAAGTATGCCAGAAGAGGGCACCAGCTCTCATTGTGAGCCACCTTGTGGTTGCTGGGAATTGAACTCAGGACCTCTGGAAGAACAGACAGTGCTCTTAACCTCTGAGCCATCTCTCCAGCCCTGTCTCTCACTATCAAACAATCAAGTCACTCCCACTACTGGAACTTTCTGAACATAAAAAGTGTAGTGGAGTGCCAAGGGAAGCAAGACTGGGGGTGCAGAAGTCAGGAAAGAAGTCGTCAGTGGTGTGCTGAGCAGTAAGGCTTGCTACTATCCACCACATATGAAGACTCTTCAGAGTCAAACCTTAGGACATCAACAGGTAGCATGTGCTTACTGAGAAACTGTGTTTTGTATTGTGCTAAGCACTGTGACAAATTTAAATTTTCTAATTATTTGACCATTCTGAAATAATCAATTACTTAGAATGCTATCTGTTAAATCCTATAATTTTACTTGCAATCTTCATTTTAAATACAATAAGCACAGACTATATGCCAGGAAATATACTTGAAATAACAAAATGAGAAGATAGTATCTTTACTTTAAATAAAATTACATTTTTAAAAAGTGAGGCCTTTAGGATGGGAGATGTAGCTCCACAGTAGACTCTTGTGGTAGACACTAGCAAAGCCCTGGATTTACTCTCCAGCATGGAAGGTGAAAAGATAGCATTGAAAGCAAAGAAAAGAGTTCCTGACTCTCCTCAGAACAGAAAACAAACAAAAAAGCTCGGGGGTGAGGGGGGCAGGGGAGGCTTGAAATCCAAACCAAGGAGCAGCGCTGAAAAGCATCCAGAGCTTGGCATGGTACTCTTCTAGAGTCCCAGCTTGCTGAAGGCCAAGGCTGGAGGGTCACAGTAAGTTCAAGGCAGGTCAGCTTTGGCTATACAAGAAGACTGCATCTCAAAAGCCAAAAGATTGGAAAAATAGGAGAAAAGTGTGCACCACCCACC
Organism: Acomys percivali; assembly: GCA_907169655.1. Lineage (NCBI taxonomy): Eukaryota > Metazoa > Chordata > Mammalia > Rodentia > Muridae > Acomys > Acomys percivali. The sequence goes on along the minus strand of OU015751.1, from coordinate 75,050,895 downwards.
TTCTGGGCCTAATACTGCAGCTCCCTTCAAAGAACTGTCCCAGGAGAAACATACCAGCAAGAGTGCCGAGCCAGCCACGGCACATTACAAGACAACACACTGCCATCACTGTGGATAGTAAGGCCAATAAGCGCTCCACATATCAGGCTTTATAGCAGCTCCGTGACCCTCAAGCAGCCAGGCTTCTGACTATAATACTCTAGATGCTGCCAACAAAACTGGGGTCATCTAAACCAAGTCAAGCTAACTAATTCTAGATAGACAACAAATTTCAAATGAGAAAAATTCTTACTGAAATAGCATTATGTCATTGGGTGTGTATCTTTTTTTATGGAATATTATCAAGCATATTCTTCTGAATAAAGAGTTTTAAGAGTATAGTCTAGCTTCAGTTCAGATATAATAAAGGTTTGATTAAAGTAAACAAGAAATGTGTCTTTTGTCATTTTAGATTTCTATTTTAGTACCACAAATATCTCAAAAAAACAAAATAAGTTTGGGGCTCCCAAAGATTAAAATGAAAATTAAAACTTGCAAAAAAATTGCCATGTTGTTTAAAATCAACTTACAGGTACTGTGTCTTATAATATGTAATATCAAACCGAAATTATATATTAAGAAGCAAACAAGCCCTAACCTTAAAATGCCTCAAGCTAACTCTTGAAAACAGGCATGGCTGACTAACTACAGAATTCTGATAATTACTCTCCTTTTTTGAGAGAAAAAGGATTGCCACTGACAAGTTTCCTGCCACCTTGCGCATTCCTTCTTAGTCTACCGTTTACTCAGCTGAAAATGACAAAATAGGGAAGGAGTGAGAGGTAACAGAGAAAGGAACTATCCCTTTACCCAACTATTAACCCTATCTCACACTGCTAGTTTCCTAGAAATTTCCTTATTTCTTTTTTATTAAGATTTTCATACATGAATATTTTGATCAGGTCTACCCATCCTTCTCCTCTCCAGTTCTTCACCTCAGCTTCCCAACCCCCAAATTCATGTGCCCTTTTTAAAAGACTAAAAATGTTATGTGCATGTGTAGCTGCTTGTCTGGATGTCTATCATGTCTGTACAAATGCCCATGAGTACAAGAAGAGGACAGCAGATCCTGGAACTGGAGGGACAGGCAATTTTGAGCCACCCAAGTGGATGCTGGAAATTAAAGCCAGGTCCTCTGTCAAAGTATAGTTAAATGCTGAACAATCTTTCCAGCGGGGATGTTTGTTGTTATTATTTAAATTCACTGAGACCACTTAATGATGAAGGTTGTGCATGTGTGTGGAACCTCCTCCTGCAGCATGCTTAGCCTCTCAGGGCCTGCATCTCTGAAGAAAACTGAGTCTCCCTGCATCAACAGCCATCAGACGCAAACAGCTCCTTAGCTACGGACGGACCTTCATGAGCCCCCCTCTCCACTTGACTCATGCTGGCATTTATCCCTGGCTTGATCTTGTGCAGTTTTTGTGTATGCAGTCACAGGCACTCTGAGTTCATGTTGCAATGATGCTGTGAAGTCAGGAAATACTGTTCTGCGGCAGACACCTGCTACCTCTGGCTTTTACAATCTTTCTATTCCCCTTCCTACAATGAGCCTTCAGAGGAAGAGGTGTGACATACAGGTCCCATTTAGAGCTGAGCACTCCACACACAGCCTTTTATTCTCTGAATAATAACCAGTTGTTTCTCTGGATCCCACTGACAAACAACTAAAAAATAATCTACCTATTTGCGCGACCACACACTAATGGCTGTGGGTCATGTCGTGGAGCATGCTCAACCTACTAATGCTCATACCTTTAAACAAAACCGATGCCCCATCAGAAGACATCAGCTGTTCCGAGCTCCTTAGTAGAAGGGGCCCATGGAGCTCTTCCCAATTCTAGCCTGGGATGTTGGATGGCTTGACATTGTGCTCGACTTGTGAGGCACCCACTGCCTCTGTGGGATAGTGAATGTAGGGTCCCATCATATCCAGAAGATCCTGTTTCACTTCAGTCCTCCCAGACCTCTGGTTATCATAGGATTTCCAATCCCTCTTTTCTGATGGTTCCTGAGCTTTGAAGGGAGGGGTGATACAGATATCTAATTTGTGGCAGGGCTTGAGTAGCCACCTTAATCTAGCTGTATGAGGCTTGAAAAGGGGGTTTAGTGTTGTTTTTAGGGTGTGTGTGTGTGTTGGGGGGGTAAGGTCATTATAATAAGGTGATGTTTAAAATAAAAACTATAAGTAATGAAAGCAACAAAACAACAAGAGCACTAATATAGCAAACAGACTAAGAGATTCAACATTATGTTCACCAGTAACTCTAGAATGAGGGAATTAAAGGCCAAGAAGCAGCATTTAAAGGTGGTTGAAATTTCCTAAATATAGTAATAGTAATCTTCAGATTGAAAGAAAAATGCAGAGGAAGAAAAGCAGCATGAAAAATATTATAATCACACTAAAAATACAAAGCATCAAAGATAGTCTAATAACTACTATGAAAAGAAATATCAAGAAAGTAATGATAGGGGGCTGGAGAGAGGGCTCACTGGTTAAGAGCACTGGCTGCTCTTCCAGAGGACCTGGGTTCAATTCCCAGCACTGACACGGCAGCCCACACCTGTCTATAACTTCAGTCCAGATGATTTGATACTCCCACACACACTCGACCAGAACATCAATGCACAGTAAAACAAACAAACAAACAAACAAAACTCTAAAGGTTATCAAAAGTAAATTCCTATAGAAGATGGGGGCTAAATAACTAAGTTGAGTAAGTAGTTCAGTGGCAGAGCATGTGCATCAGCAAGATCCTCAATTAACCCCAGCATCACTCCACAACTGATCTTATAAGGCAAGATGACTATTGAGAATACAAACAAGCATACAATACAAAGAACACTGGGATCTAAAAGAAAACAAAGAACTACAACCCACATTATAGGAGAAGTATTTGTAAACCACATTATCTAATAAGAATCTTACATTCAGAGTATAAAAAGAATTCTTAAGACACTGTAGTAAGCTCTGAGCCCTCTTCCTCTTCCTCTCTCTTCTTGTCTCCGTATCTGTCTCTCTCTGGGGTACCCCTCCCCCGTTTCCTTCTCTCCCCATGCTCATTTAATAAACCTCATTAAAAAAAAAAAAGACACTGCAGTAAAACAAACAAGGTAATTAGATGGCAAATAGCCATTTCGCTAAAAACAAACAATAGATGCATGATGATAATCACATTTCAACCCACTGGAATAACTATAATACAAAAAATAAAAAGTAGTGTTGGGAAGGGTCTAAAGACACTTAAATGCTTCTATTTTAGTGGGAATGTAAAATCTAACTGTGAAATGGTATAGGAATTTTAGAAGCAGATTCACAATATCTTACAAAATTAATGCTATAGTTAAGCTTACTCTTCAGGTTTATGTCTAACACTCAGAGGAAGGACAGCAGGTTACCAAGAAGAGACTTGATACTCTATGAGCATATACAGGGGGGGGAAATCCCCCTCAGGAACAGTCATAGGGGAGGGGAGTAAGGGGAAAATGGGAGGGAGGGAAGAATGGGAGGATACAAGGGATGGGATAATCACTGAGATGTAACAAGAATAAATTAATAAAAAATTAAAAAAACAAAAAACAAAAAAAGAAAATTTAGCCCACACAACATTCCTACATTACTGTTGATTTAGAACACAAGTATACTCAAATAACTACAGACATAGCTAGAAAAAAAAATGAATATACAGTGTATAGCTATAAATCTTTAATAAAGATTTTGAAATTAATTTTAGCTTTATTCTGTGTGCTCCCATGGGGTAGGGGGTGCATGTAGAGGTCAGAGGACAACTTTTGAAAACTGGTTCTTTCCTTCTTCCATGAAGATGCCCGAGACTAACTCAGGCTGTCAGGCTCAGCAGCACAGGCCTACCTGCTGAGAAACCTTGCAGGACCAGCTGTTAAGTCTTTAATGCAAAGAATATAAATAAAAGAAATTCAGAACTAGGAAGATAGCTCAATAGGTTAAAGGTGTTAGTCATCCAAACCTAACCACCCAAGTTTCATCCTGGAAACCCATACAAAAAAGGCAAATGCAGTGGTGCATATCTTTAATACCAGTACACGTAAAGCTAGTCTGGAACACAAAGTATAGTCACAGAAGCAGCAAGGTGGAAGGTAAGATTCAACTCCTGAAAACTGTCCTCTGACCACTGCACACACATTTCCCCACACACTTTCTTTCACATAAAACTAATTAAGAATTATAAAATAAATTTCAATACAAAGTCAATCAAAATCCTTTATTTTTCCTCAGATAATTAAAAAAAAAAAAAACCTGCTTATATGTCAAAAATGGAAGAGCAAAGGTCCAATGCAATTCTGAAAAAAAAAAAAAAAAAGAAACCAGGATGTGTGGAAAGATTCTGTCTTACAAATGCCAACATATCATGCAAATACTAAAACAAAGACAATGCATTATTGGTACACTAACAGATAAGTGAAATAGGAATAAAAGGGAACATAGAGGGAAATTAAGAATTTCATTCATAACAGAAAAGGCAAACACATATCTCAGACATAAAAACGGCTCATCCAACAAACTGAGAAGTGAAACAAATAACTTTCTAATGGGAAAACACAAACACCCTTATTCTATATACAAAAATCAATTCCAGGATATTGAACTTGAATACTAAAAAACTACATCTTAAGACAAATTGAAGAAAACATACTAAAGCAACTCTGATTTTAACAGAGGAAAGAAATTGTTAAGTAACAGAAAGCAGAAATCAAATTTTCTAAAAGGAAACTTAAATTTTCTGTATGGAAAAAATGTCAACAAAATTAAATACAGGCAAAGAACAGAAGATGATACTTACAGCACATATAACAAAGAAATGACATCCACGCTACAGAAATAACAAAGAGAAGAGGAACTAGTTATAACAATAATCATTTGTAAGATTTTTATTATTTTAAGTCCCGGTGGGTTAGGGTTATATGCACATGAATGCATGTGCCTGGGAAGGGCAGAGGAGTTCAATTCCCTCTGAAGATGGAGCTATAAGTGGTTGTAAACCACCCAGCGTGGGTGCTGATGACCAAATTCTGGTCCTCTGCATCAACAGCCAGCAATCTTAATGGCTATTTCTCCAGGTCCCTGATGTTAGTCTTTGTCAATTTGATGGGATGTAGAATTACAATGACAATAAACCTCTGGACATGCCTACAAAGGCCTGTCTAGATTAGGTTAAATGATGTAAGAAGACTACCCTGCACGTGGGTCAGCATCACTCCTAAACCGTTGTCCTAGCCTGACTAAAAAGCAGAAAGAGAGCTGATCACCAGTATGCATTGTCCCGCTTCCTAAATGTAGACGTGACTAGCTGCCTCAAGCTCCTGTCACTATAATTTCTCTACCATGATGGACATAAACTACCCATGAACAGTAAGCCAAAATAAACCCTTCCTTATGTTGCTTTGGTTAAGGATTTTATCACAGCAACAAGTAACTACTACATTACTCAGTAGAAAAATGGGAAATTTATCCATATGAATAAAAAAGGTATTAGCATTGCTCACTAGCAATCAGAAGAATGCTTATAGTCAACTGGTTGGCAGTCACAGTATGCCTATCCTAGCACCTAGCAATTTCAATTCTAGATATTTCAATTTTAAAAAGTTACATAAATCTCATTTTCTGTTTTAAGCAATAATAATAATATACCTTAGCAGCAGTTCAAATATCTATTAGAGAAAAAGCCTCAGAGGAAACCACCCGAGCAGTCCCAAATACTATCAGCATGATACAATACAGATATTCAGAAAACTGTTAGAAGGAATTAACAATCAGAAAATGACTTTACCTAAAAGGGGATGGAGAGCTGTGAAGGGACACCATGACAGAGGCATTCAAACCACCGCATAAAGTAATATTTAAACAAAGACTGGAAAGAGGAAAAGGATCCAGCAGACACCTAGGGAAAATATTCCAGGAAAAGGAACAGCAAGGACAAAGCCTCTGTTATGTTAAGCATGCCTGGACCATATGAATTGCAAGAAGGCAGAATCATAAGTAGAGTGGGGACAAAAATCAGTATGTATATAACAGCAAACACACTGAGGGAGGAAATAAGGGAAACAATACCACACACCTTAGCATCAAACACACAGATAAATATTTGGGAATAAATTTAAATCGAAAAGTAAAAGACTTGTAAAATAAAAATCTTAAGACACCGAAAAGAGAAATTGAAGGTGTCAGTAGATTTCCCATGCTCATGGATCAGAAGGGTTAATGCTGTGAAAATGACCATCCTACCAAAAGCAATCTATAGATTCAATGCCATTCCTGTAAAACTTCAAACACAAATTTTCACAGAAATTGAAAAAATAATCTTGCTGGGCAGTGATAATGTATACCTTTAATGCCAGCACTCAGGAGGCAGAGGTAGGGGACCTCTGAATTCAAGGCCAGCCTTGAACTAGGTCTACAAAGTGAGTTTCAGGACAGCTAGAGCTACACACAGAGAGAACCACTATCTCAAAAAACCAATTTAATTAATTAAAGAATCTTATACTTCATATGGAAATAAAAAGCTAGGATTGCTAAAAATAATGCTGAACAATAAAAGAACTGGTGGAGGTATCGCCATTCCTGATCTTAACTTATACTAGAGCTAAAGTAATAAAAACAGCATTGCACCAGCATAAAAAGAGAAGCACTAAGTAACTAAATAGAAGTGAAGTTCTGGTCATAAGTCTCTATCTATGGATACTTGATTTTTAAATTATTTTTGAGAGCATGATTTAATCATATCATTTCCATTCCTCCCTCTAAACTTTCCCATGTACCCTCATTCATTATTTTTTGAAATTTTAATTCCTTCTTATTGAAAACTGCATCGAATGCTAAATGTCTACCTTTATAATAAACAAACACAGTAATGGTGACTCACACTAAAACAAAACATACTTCTGATTGCCATTATTTTTTTTGTTTGTGGCAGTTTAAAGTTTTCCTTTTTACAAAAACAGGAATGTACCTATAACAGAGGCTCAAAATAGGCCATTTTTAAAAACAAAAAGGCAATGATTCAGAAAAGACTATGAATAAAACATGTAACCAGCTGAAATAAAGCTAATAGAATTTGTTAAAATCAGTTGCATCTAATAGCACTTCTGAAGTGTTTTTGTTTATCACATAAAGAAAAGAATTTATCAATGTCTTAAAAACACAGGGTTTGTCCATAGACAATCTGGCAAGTTACCATAAAATTCATGACCTTTTTTTCCTAAGTTGTTGTTGCTGTTGTTGTTGTTGGTGGTGGTGGTGGTGGTGGTGGTGGTGGTGGTGGTGGGTGTGTGTGTGCGCGCGCGCGTGCTCCTAAATACATAAATACAACCTGCTCAGTCTGTATCATGTTACTTGTAGGCATATGTTTCCAAGCTGACCATTTGGTACTGGACAACAGTCAGTTGGCGTGTTCTTCACACAGGAACACTATTTCTCATATTATCATCATTCCTTACTTGCCTTAGTTCTTTGTCTAGGGCTCAGTCCTTGTGAGCATCCCCTTCCATGTTAACACATCTATTTGTGTAATATTTGTTCGGCTCAAGGTTAGGCAGCCATGTTGGTGAGACTACCTGAGTGTACCTTCAGACATTTCTAGAAGACACATCTCACTGAAAGGCTCTGTTCCTCTGGCTTTTACAGTATTTCCATACCCTCTTCTGCAATGGTCCATGATCCTTGGGTATAGTAGTTTGGAGAGATTATTTTTGACAAAGAGGTCAAGATATACACTGGAGAAAAAAAAGAAAAACTTCAAGAAATGTTTGGGGTCAAGCAGAATGGATGAAGGTAGAAGAATGAAATTAGATCCATATCTCTCACCCTACACAAAACTCACCTGCATGTGAACATAAGACCCTGACATCCCAAGTATGATGGAGAAGAACAGAGGGAATCTGCTTGAACGTATAGGCACAGGAAAGTGCACTCTGAGGAGAACCCCATAGCACAGGCACTAAGACCAATAAGTAACAAATGAGACTTCATGAAACTAAAATGCTTCTGTACAACAAAGGATATCCTAAGCGAGGAGGCAGCAATTATACATCTAACAGAGAGTTGGTATTGGGAATATACAGAGAGTTAAAAACAAAAACCTAAACACCTCAATTTAAAAATGGAACATGGAACTAAAGAGAATTCTCCAAATAGTATATGCCTTTAATGCCAGTACTTAGGAGGCAGAAGCCTAGGCAGGTAGATCTCTGGAGTTGCAGGCTAGCTTAGTCTATACAGCAAGCTGGCCAGAGCCACCTGTCTCAAAGAATAGAAAGAAAGAAAAAGAAAGAAAGAAAGAAAGAAAGAAAGAAAGAAAGAAAGAAAGAAAGAAAGGCTAGCAAGGATGCCAGGAAAGTGAAACATCTGTTCACTGTTGGTAGGAATGCAAATTGGTATACACTATGCAAATCAGCATGGAAGTTCCTCAAAATGTTGGAACTAGATCTACCACAGGATCCAACTACACCATTCTTAGACCTATAAGCAAAAGACTACAGTTCTTATGACAGAGATACTTGGTTATCCATTGCTGCTCTGTTCACATGGGTCAGGAAATAGAAGCAGCGTAGATGTCCATCAACTGATATATAATAGGGCATTATTCAGCTGTTAAGACAACAAAATTATGAATATTTGCAAGTAAATGTAAGGAGTTGAAAACAATCATCCTGTGTGAGGTAACAGAAACCCAGAAATATAAACACTGCATTTTTCTCATGTGTTGATGCTAGCTTTTAAGCTTTAGATATATGCATTTCATTGGGAATATCCAGATAGGTTAGGTAACTAGTAAGGAGACACTGGAGAGGGGTCTTTCAAAGAAAAAAAAACAAAAAACAAAAAGAATATAATGCTATAAAGGGAGAGAGGAGGAAATGGTACTGGAAAGACTAAATGGTTTGAGGATGGAAGGACAGGGTAGAGGAGGGAATCTGAGGAGGGAAAACTAACACTAAAAGCCTTTTGAAAAGTCAGTCACACAGAGGCTGACTACTGTGGAGTTATTCTCTAGTGAGACCACAATATCCCAACTAAATACTACGCACTACTAAATGATGCTCCCAGTACCAGGGATGGTTACCTCTTCCCGAGTTGTTTGCCAATAGGATCCAGAACCCCCTCCTCAATTACAGGCTAGTGTCAATGCCACTGATTACCCCCCAGCACCTGACAGAACACCCTACTACCGAGATCGCCAGACACTAGAGTTACAGAACATACAGGTATCCAGCTGGCACTCAGTGGTACCTCCATCTCTACTGGCTAGAGTTTGTAGTGTGGCACACTCCACCCACTATCAACACTGATATCACTGTTAACACCAGTCACAACCTGCCTGGTGAGATATGCCCACTGGTGCAATGGAAGCATCAACGTTATGGGAGTAACAGACTCAATTAGCTTTAAGATATGCTCCATGAGGTATGTGACACTGTCAATGAGGCCAAGCACCTGAGGCTACATAGATAATGGCCCTAGGGAAAAACCTACTATTGACCTAAATGAATGGACATGCCAATAAATGACTCTTAATGACTTAGTGCTATATGCATAGATCACTACCCTGCCCAACCCTCATCAGAGAAGCTTCTTCTGCATTATATGGCAATTGGCACAGAGACCCACACCTGGTCAACACGTGGAGAAGCGACTTCAGAGTACTGGGCCCTGACTGGATATTAACAGAAAACCATTCTCTTCAAGGCTCAGGGATCTAAGTAGAAGAGGTTAGAAAGATTTTAAGAGGCACAGGTGGTGGATGACTTTAAATCAACTTTGCTAGACTCAGCAGGGCAGATACACATACAGATTCGTAGCCACTGTGACAATATACATAAGACGGCACAAGATCAAGCTAGAGAAAACACACTCTCAGTGTGGAGGAGGTGACCTTACATGAATTCACACTCCTAGCTGAAGAACTGCTGGCATTTAATGGCTGCCAGGGAGGGAAATAAATTTGCTTTCAGTGATGTGACACCTGCTACACTGACCTCACTCTGGAAAAAGCTTTACACCACACCCTGAAGCAAGGTCCCTGAGCTCCTGGGAATACCTAGACACCTCTAACACTTCACCTTAACAAAAGAAAAACCTCATATTTTAGAATACATTTCCATAATCCCAACACTCAGGAAAATGAGCATGAAGATCATGAGTTAAGACCAGCCTGTGATACATTTAAAAGGGGGGGGGCGGGGCTAGGGAGATGGCTTAGAGGTTAAGAGCACCAGCTGTTCTTCCAGGGAGGACCAGGTTCAATTCCCAGCTCACCAGTGTCTGTAATTCCAGTTCCAGGGGACTTGACACCCTCACACAGACATACATATTTCAGAGAACACATGAATGCAGATTAAAAAAAAAATCCTTTCTCAACAAACAAAAAAAAAAACTAAAAGAATATAGACATTCAGACTTAATGTGCTCCATAGAAACCAAAGCTTATTTTAATATCATATAAATTTAAATTTAATTTAATTTCAGATAAATATAAAATCATAGAAATTTAACTAGTAAAAATAAAACATGAGACTCAGATACAAGCCACATATATTATTTTTAAATTTCTAATAGTCATACTTTAAAAGAAAACAATTAACTTTTTTTTCATTATATTTATTTATTGTTAGGGAGTGGGCATGTGTCACCACATGAATATAATAGCCAGAGGGTAACTTTGAGGAAACAATTCCCTCCTTCTATGAAGTGGATCCCAGGGATCAAACAGACCACATTTATTGGTACTTGGTGACAAGTATCTTTCTCTGCTACGCCATCTTACCATTAAAGAAAGATGTAACTTAGATGTCACACTTTTCTCCTGTTTTGAAAGTTTATTATGTTTTATATTTTTAAAAAATTCAACTTGAGCCAGCCTCATTTCAAGCATATTAGATAGAACTGATGCAGGATAAACCTTTTTAATGTTATTAAATTAAAGAACAGTTGGCAGTTAGGCACAGTTCAGGGCAAATTAAGATAACAGAGGGGAGCTTAATTGTGTTTACAGGTTAAGGAAAAGAGGAAGAGCAAGCTCTCACGGTAACTGACTGGGTGTAAGGAACATGATGAAAGAACAGTTCCAAGGCCACAGCTCAGCCTGGGGAGGAGGGCTTCTCCTTCTGCGACACAGAAAGAGAGGAAGGAGTGAGCACAGATACAAACAAGTGAGGTGATGCATCTGATAGTAAAAGTCAGTGAGTTTTGGCTAAGAGCGTGTCAATTTTCTCAGTGAATCAGGAGACAGTCTTCAGCCTCCTTTCACAATCACCAGTACCAATCTAAAAAGATATTTATGACAGTTTAAGAACTGCACTGCATCCTACCTCCAGATCAGGAACCTCCTTCCTCCAATTCCCAGATGCTTGACTTACAGGCCTGTGCCACCAGCTAAAGAAACACCTGCCTGCTAGGTTGTGCTTGTGTGTAGTTAATTTTCTACATTCTTCTGGGCTGGTCAGACTTAAATTTTATTACTATATTGTGAAACACAGAAATAACATTCATTATTTCCTTATCTATTCAGAAAGCATACTCACTACTAACTCTATGGCCAACAGAGGGTGCTGCCTGAGACCAGTCATGAGTAAAACCCTCGTCACCTTCATATGAGACAACAGGGCTAGCATATACCCACCCACGGTATGTTCTATGAAAACATGGTATTATGTTGTTCCGTAAAAAAACTTATATATCATCTAAATATATTTGTTGGCAAGGACTTTTGCTTAAAAAGTTTAAGTTAGCACTGTACAAATAAAGATGCTATTAAAAATACTCTTCTCTGAACATAAATTTTAGCATGTGTAAAGCTGTCATCTTGACTGCCAGCTCTGGCAAGATGATGATGATGATGATGATGATAATAATAATAATGCAGGCACCTAGTGGTCCTATGCAGTTATAATTGAGATGCTATTAATGATATAAGTATTAGTTAATACAGCAAATTACTCAAAAGGGATACAACATACACCTGAAAGACATTAATAAGTTTTAGCATAAAATAACTTGAATGTTATGTGTGATAGACAAAAAAAGAAAAGGATTTTCTACATGTTTTCACTATTCTCATAAAGGGAAAATATCAGTTTCTGACATGATTTTTCATCACGGCAGGCAGCAAAATATAGAGATAAGAAATCATTTTTACTGCAAATAAATCAGTAAAGCATAGAATTGTCTCTGTAATAGAATGACAGCAAGGTAAGTGAGATATCTCTGGAGGCAAATGAGATTACCAGCAGGCCTGAGGACCTCAGTTTGAACTGACTCCCACAGGTTGTCACTTCCTTAGACACTTAGACAGACAGACACACACGTAATAAAAATAAAATAAAAAACAAAGGATTTTTGGTGAAAGTATTAGCTGAGAGCCAAGATTCATATAAAGTGTTCTGTAACTCCAAAGCAACCTGTCCTTGTAATTTATCCAAATTTTTCTTTTATCAGTTTTACAATTAACCTAATGCAGGTGACTCCGACTAGGGAGCACATTAGATAGTCCAAGCTGGATTTTCTGAGTTGAATTCTCTGTGTAGCAACCAGAATGGCAGCTTCCTCTGAGACCGTGCAATAAATATACTTTCATTACTCTGTACACACTCAGGTGATTACACAAACTTAGTCAACAATACAAAGGCCTGCTTTGGCACGGGTCTTAAAGACCTGCTTATCTTAAAAGTAAAACCAGCGACAGGCATCCTTTACGCAAGGCAGCTTGTTCAACGTGTTAGTCAGTCTAGGTGATTTATAAATGACCACACAGCTTCTGCTACTTCCCTTTCAGCTGTGGACATCTGAAGTCATTTCCCCTAGCACTACCCGATTTCTATCTGGAAAATACGAGTGATCCTAAGGTAGGATATTATTCAAGCTTAAAAAAAAGTATCTTACCCACTGTCTTAACATACTTGGAAATGCTTGAGGGGAAAAAACAGACTTAAAAATGACCTTCCTGACACACAAAACATTAGATAAATGGTGTTAGATAAGGCCTTCACACGGACTCTAGGAAATCAAAAGCCGATCAGATTTGTATTAATTAACTTCCTTACTGTACCACCTTACCGCAAGGAAGCCAAAGCAGTCTAACAGTGTGGATTACATGACATCATTAGCTTGGATTCCCAATAAAGCTGAAATACTTCAATTTGCAACAGTTAGCTAAAAATAAAGACCCACCATGTGTATGAGGGAGTGGCAGGCAGTTCTAGTTTTATTTATAAGACTTCTTTATTTAAGAATGGTCCTACTGTAAAATAAACAGGAGGCTGACTTAAATACATGCTTTTTAGTTTTTACCTGAAAAGCTGTTCTACCGCAGGGAAAAAAGAAGTATGATTATTTTGGTCTCAAAACAGTGAGTTTCTGCTTCGCTAAGATTTTTCACTGCCTTGAAACCTCGTAAACAAAAACCCTGCAATTTATACGATTTCGAAATTAAACAGTATAAAGGTTAGCGTTCCTAGAACTGAAGTGATGTCTGTCCTAAGTGTCACTGTTGCCTCGGCGGTGTGTTTTTCTGGGCTGCAGGTGCCAAGAGGCGTGAGAGATTTTCTTCTGTGAATAATTTCTGAGAAAGGTGATGCTTTTAGACACTAAGTCACCCTAAGGCTTTCCTTTCCTTTCTGCAGACGACCCAGTCATGTTCAAAAGTTAGACACTGGTTCCAAACCCGAGCGTTCTAACCGCCCTGAGGAGGGGGTGACAGATGCACCGAGAAGTTGCACCGCTGTGCGGTGAGGACCTTCCGGTGCTCCTTCCTCCTAGGCCCAGGGCGGGCTTCCGCCAGGAGGCCGACGACGACCCAGAGCACCTCCGGAGCCCGCACGAGCCTAGCTCCGAGTCCCCGAGAGTCGCCTGGACCCGGGCCCGGCGCCGCTGCCTCGGTCGTCCCGGGTCCCGCGCCGCTCGCGACCGCAAGCAGCAGGGCTGCCCCGCGCGGTGCGGAGCCCGGGCCGAGGGAGAGCCGCGCGCCCCGCCGCGGCCTAGCCCGCGCCGCCCGGCCCTCGCGCACGTACCAGCTGCTGCCGGACCCAGCGCCACATGCCCCCGCCGTCGCCGACGCCGTCTTGGCCCGCCGGACGCGGGGCCGAGCGGCAGCGGCTTGGGAAGGACGCCGAGTCTGACCGAAGCAGGCGAGCCCCGCGGGGTTAAGTTCCGCTCACAGCCGCCGCCGCCGCCGCCTCACTACCCGAGTCGGATCCCCATCCTGCCACCTCGGCCCCCGAGGTCCTACAGGCGCGGCCTGGCTGCCAACCGCGCCCGGCGCAGCTGAGCTCCCCGCTGCGCCGCGGCTACCTTCATCTCTGACCGTTGTCACCCGCAGCACCGCCGCCCCCACAGCGCCGCCCCGCCCTCGCCCGCCATGGCCCCGCCCCCAGGTGCTGCGTCCCGCCTTCGTCCTCCATGGCCCCGCCCTCAGACCCTGCGCCCCGCCTTAGCCCGCCGTGGCCCCGCCCCTTACGCATCCACACCAGGGGAATGTATGTGACCAGAGGTCTGTCCCCAGAGATCCCCGTATTGTTACCATTAAATTGTCAAAGGCTTTCATTTGGGGGTATGAATATGATCGAAATAGTATGAAATTCTCAGAGTTGGTGAAATATATATATGTTGAAAATGTCAAAGGCATGCATGTAATTGCTTCACACATGTAACTCAGGGAGTGACTGAGGTGGGCTGATACTGGGGAAAGTTTGAGATTTCTCTGTGAGAGTCCAGCCTGCACCTCAGTTTTTGGGTTATTGCTGAGATCCTGTCCTGCGGAACTAAATTGGAAAAGTTAAGGAGGAAAGCTTTCTGTGGGAAACATTCAATGAAAACTACCCTGGAAGTAGCTTGACCTCGCTAACGGGTGTGGATAGCTGGTAAGAAGGAACATAGAATCGACTAGAACAAGTTTCTACTGTCCGAAGCAGCCACCTGCTCGTCTTCTGTTAATATGTCTACATGAAGAACTCTCCTTTTCCTGAATTAAAACAGTTCATCAGATGTTTGAAATTTTAAAAGTAACATTGAGCAGAACCCTCAATCTAAGCTACCATGACTAGACAAATCAGTCTTCTGGTTTCAGTAGGCACTTATTATATAACCCAGCATTGCCATGAGAACCCCTTCTTTCAGATATCTATGGCCTATAAAACCAGCAGTGGGTTTTTTTTTTATATTTTAAATTACCCAACTTCAGAACATAGATATTTAAAGAGAAAAGGAATCCTTTGTTTTTAATTATTTTGAGAAAGGAATCTTATTTTTGTTCTTAGGACTGGACCTTAGCATTATGACACCAACATGAAGTTAGTCGTGTCTATTAAAGAGAAAAAAAATGTTGCTTCCATTCCTAAAAGAGTGTCCCAGAACCTCCAGCATCAAGCTCTACCTGAATGCTCTAGTTTATCTATCAGTTCTTTGAAGTACATATTATCCTGGCTGTGTGCATGGAGAAACGGAAGCAAGTTAAGTGATTTGGCAAAGCTGTGACTGGGATGGTGGCTCGTGACAGAGTAGAAGATGTGCTCCCAAAGAACCTTATTCCCGTGTTTCATTTCCAAATGATTTGGTGACAACATAGCCTGGAAATTGTTATTTCTGTGCCACAAAACTTTGTCAAGCTAACCTGTGAAACAGCAGTCTGGAGGAGGCTTTATGTATCATTATTGAGTTGGATTCCAAATTTCTAAAGGTGGAAGTGGGCAGGCGATAGGGAAAAAGTGAATTCATGCGGAGTGGATTCTAGTTGCTATGAGGCAGTATGGTAGAAAGCAACTCAAGTATGTGAAGACCATAATGAAAGCTCAAACTGTCAGGAACCAAAAATAACAATACAGCAGTATTTTGCTCCAAACATTTTCTACCAGGACCATAAGGTTGGAGTGTAGTTTTATGCTGTACTTGTAGTTCTTTAGCGGTGGCAACGTCCTCTACATGTGTAATGATCAATGATTTTTTAAAATTAAATGTACTTATTGGAGGCCGTGGTGGGTGTACAGAGGTCAGAGGGGAACTTTTAGGGATTGGCTCTGTCTTCCAGCACTTGATGCCTAGGGGATGAGCTCAGGTTATCAGGCCTGGCAGTGTGTGCCTTACCTCCTGAGCCATCTTGTTAACCCTTACAGGGACTTTCGTCATTATCTGTTGTTGTTGTTGTTGTTGTTGTTGTTGTTGTTGTTGTTGTTGTTATCATCATTGGTTTTTTGAGACAAGGTTTCTCTCTGTCACCTTGGCTGTCCTGGACTCACTTTGTAGACCAGGCTGACCTTGACCTTCCAGCGATCCACCTGCCTCTGCCTCCCGAGTGCTGAGGTCAAAGAAATATGGAGTAAAGCATAGTGAATGACGTAAGTAGATCCTAAGCTACAGGAGGGCCAGCATCGTCCTTCCTTTACATCAGTAGTCATCAACCTTCCTAATGCAATGGACTCTTAATATTCATGTTGTGGTGATCCTACATTGTACTGACCCCAACCATAAAATTATTTTTATTGCTACCTCATAACTGTAATCTTGCTACTATTTTGAGTCATAATGTAAACATCTATGTTTTCTGATGGTCTTAAGTGACCCTGTGAAAAGATGGTTTGGGTTCCCCAAGAGGGTGCCACCCACAGGTTGAAGATTGCTGCTTTACAGCAATTTCTAGTGTGCCTTCCCAACTCTTGCAGGGTCAGTCTCCATGAAGGGCCCTGAGCCTACCCACTGTGTTTCCACAATTATTTTTATAGCAACAGACTCTTTAATGTAGTAGGAAAAACTTTTGAAATCTCATTTTTTGAAAATAGCTGCTTACAATTGTCCTCCAAGTTACCAATCAGGGTTTGACAAGATGGGTTCTGTGGCCAAACCTGATGATGACCTGACTTCAATCCTGAGAACCCACATCATGGAAAAAGAGAACTGACTGCTGCAAACTGTCCTCTGACCTCCATACATGTATGCATGTATGTACATAAAAATAAATAAATACATTTTAAATCATAGCTAAGATTCCAAAACAGTAGTCTTAGAAAAATTTCTACTGAATATTTATTAGTCTAAGAGCTCTAGATGGGACTTTACACAGAGAAAAGAGAAAAGAATTAGACCTGCATGGGGATAGACATGTGGCCTTGTGAGGTCCTTCTTCAGAACAGCAGTGTACTGCTTAGTTGCATCCTTCTTTGTGTTGTGTAGCAGTTTCCTCTGTGATTGAAACATTGCATCCTGCAAGGAAGGGCCTTAGAGAT
Organism: Acomys percivali; assembly: GCA_907169655.1. Classification (NCBI taxonomy): domain Eukaryota; kingdom Metazoa; phylum Chordata; class Mammalia; order Rodentia; family Muridae; genus Acomys; species Acomys percivali. The sequence goes on along the minus strand of OU015751.1, from coordinate 75,033,612 downwards.
AGAAGATCAACTACTCAAAATAGCTTCCTGAAGTCCCTGAAACTGAGCAGACTCACTAGGCCACTCCCTTCCAGGAGTAAACAAGACAAACTAATGAGAGTCACTCTCAGACAAGCTGATCTGCAAAGCATGCAGAGCCTAGACAAGCTACTTGGAAGAAGCAGAGAAGCGCGGGGAGTGGTGGCGCATGCCTTTAATCCCAGCACTTGGGAGGCAGAGGCAGGCGGATCGCTGTGGGTCCGAGGCTAGCCTGGTCTACAAAGTGAGTCCAGGACAGTCAAGGCTACACAGAGAGACCCTGTCTTGAAAAACAAAAAACAAACAAACAAAAAAACAAAAAACAAAACAAAGAAAGAAAGAAAGAAAGAAAGAAAGAAAGAAAGAAAGAAAGAAAGCAGAGACTAGCCCAGCCGCCTGAAAGAGGTTTAGGCCAACTGAGTCACTGGGAAAGGACGTTCTCAGACATGTTGAACTGCCTATAGGCTGTGCGGTGTGCTCCAGGTTTTCAGTTTGCTGAGCTGTCGCTCATGCTGGGGTGACTCATGCTGGGGTGGACCTTGGTGATGCAGCTGTCTCTGAGTCATTTCTGCTTCTATGAGTAACTCCAATAAAACTCAATTGGTTTATCAACTTGGACTTTGGTAATATCTATACCTTGGTCTGTAGTTGCCTCCCTAGCTGGGCTGAGTAAATGTGTGTGTTGCATCTCCCCAAGAAAAGTCTTGTCATACAACATCTTGAAAATTCTTCGGATAGCTATCTGCAGTGAGCTATGTGATATGAACTCAGTTTCAACTTCTTGTTTTTTTTTTTTTTTTTTTGGTTAGTTTGTTTGTTTGTTTTATTTGTTTGTTGGTTGGTTGGGTTCTTGGTATTCTTTGTTTTGATTTGGGTTTTTGGTTTTTTTCCTCCAAGATGGGGCTTCTCTATCTAACCTTGGCGCTCCTGGAACTCACTCTGTCCTCCAGTTTGAACTCTTTGAACTATTGGTACAAACACCTAACTGAAATTCAAAACCACTGTGAAAATTAGAATTCATAAATACAATCTCTTTAAAAGGCAAGAAAATAGGAACGCATACATTTATTTGTACCTCATTTCTTCTTGACTTTAAGTTGCCCTTTAATAATTTGACACTACTTTTGGATGCACTGGCCATGGCATTCTATGATTTATTAAAACAAACAAAACACACACACACACACACACACACACACACACACACACACACACACATACACCAGAATGAAACCAGCCCTAATAGCCTTCCTCTATGTATGCGTGCCTAAAGAGGGACTAGGATGAACTGCTGACAACAGTATCAGGGGACTTAAATCAAGTTGCAATAATACTGAGATTTGTGACACTGTTATTGTTAAGGCTACAACCAACATTTAACCACTTTCAGCACTGCACAGGCAAGCAAAGTAAACAGCCTTCCCAAGACATTATTTTTGCAACCACCGCAGGTGCTTTTATTGTTTCAAGTTTCAGTTTTGATGATTTTTGCATTTTGTTGGGTTTTTTTTCTTTCTTTTTGTTTGTTTGTTTTGTTTTGTTTTTGCTTTTGTTTTTTTCTAATGAAAATGACTGCAGAGCTTTTCTTACCAGAAAATTTGTTTCCTAGTAATTGCTACATAGATTTTTCTGGGCTAAAAATGTTTTCTAAGGAAAAAAAAAAAAGCTTGGGTAAGTCCATAAATATTTTTCGATTTTCTTAACTTTTGCAGAACATTATTCTACCTGTAGTTTGTCTAAGTTGCCAGCACAGCAAGCTTAACCACTCAGCTGAAAGACGGGTGCTGATGGAGGACTTCCTGAACATGGTGCCCTTTTTTTGCAAGATCTAGATAGGGCCTTTAGGTTTTAGGAACTATCGCAGTGCACTCTTTGCTCCTCTTGTGGCTCCTCCTTTTATTGTCACAGACCTGCAGTGCACAGTCTTAAATAGAGGGACTGCTGGAGAAGTGGCCCGAGGATCCCAAAACTGTATGCCCATTGGTAGTGACAGTGAGGGAGCAGGGGCAGGGAACCTTTTCTCATCAACTGCATTTTCCTACCACGTACCTGAAGAAATCTAGTAATGGCACAAAGGAAGATAGCACTCCTCAGGCAGCTCATTTGTTTCACAATCTTGTGGGTATTTTGAATGTTGTAAGTCAGTGCACTTCCTGTCATTGTTTTGGTGGCTGGTAACTGCAGCCACCTCAGCTCCCATAGTGTAGCTTTGTAAGTTTTTCACCTCAATTTATTATTTTGTCTACTCTTGGTTTCCCTGTGACTGGGTATTTCTTTTCTTCATGTTCTATGGCACTATTCACATTTCATAAGTAACCTTCAACCTTTCTGAATAGACAGAATAGAGGAGACTATTCAACACTCATTTATGACTGCAAATCATAAAGATTGGTCTTGAGGTTAGAGTGAGACCCCGTCATCAAGTCTAAAGACCATACAGTTTCCTTTACTCCTGTCTACAAGGAGGCTGTTCTGTCCTTACAGTGAGTGACTCTACATGTATGAGAAAACAGTGGCTCTAATTTATAAGAATCATGGTCTGAGAAGACAGTTGACTAAAAAAACAAAAAACAAAATGATGAGTAAAAACTGTCATGAGGAAAGGAAGGCTGTGAAGAAACTGTGGGGAGGAAGAAAAAGTGAGTCAAAGATCGTATCCCCATGATTGCAAGAAGAATGAGGTGAATGCTGGGAGTTATGAAATACTAGTTCAAAGAAACTACCACTGGGAATCAGGAAGAGCAGCTGCTTGTTCAAGGGTTTAGGCTGGGTCTGTGGTGCTGACAACAGTTTATCAGTGAAGTGTGTGTGTGCATGTGTGTGTTTCTGTGTGTGTATGTGTGTCTGTGTTTCTGTGTGTGTATGTGTCTGTGTTTCTGTGTGTGTGCGTGTATGTGTTTCTCTCTGTGTGTATGTATGTGTTGCTGTGTGTGTATGTGTTTCTGTGTGTGTGTGTGTGTGTGTGTGTGTGTGTGTTGGCATCTTTCAAATGAAAGTGTTGTGCCTGCATCCTCTGTGATCCTGCATGACAAACTGATTCAAGATAGCAGGTTGATTTCTTACTGCTCAGGGAGGATGAGCAGAAAGCGTGGACTGAAGTCTCAAGGATCAGTGCAGAAGAAGAGAGAAAACACATTGGAGCTGGAAGATATGACAAAGAGCTGTGAAGTGCTACTGTGCTGGTTAATTTTTGTCAACTTGACACAAGCCAGAGTGGTCTAGGAGGAGAGAATGTAACTGACAAACTGCCTTCCTTGGATTAGCCAACTGGCATACATGTGTGGTGATTTCTTCATTGTTGGCCGATGTGGGAGAGCCCAGCCCACTCTTGGTACCGTTCCTGGGAAGGTGGGCCTAGAACATACAGGAAAGCAGCTGCACATGAGCCTGAGAGCAAACCAGGAACCAGGACACCTGCCTCCGCTCCTGTTTTGAGTTCCTGCCCTGACTTCTCTGAGTAATCGGCTGCGATCAAAACATGGCAAATAAATCCTGCTAATTGGTACACCAAAGAAAATGGCTACATGTAGGTTTTCATCGAGCCCTGGTCTATTTGGAGATGTTTGATGCTGTAGCGCGGTAGCCCCACACAGAAGACTCACTGCATCTTCTTTTTTGTCTAGGCCTGTCCTCTTCAGGGCATCCTCTGGAAGCCTGACTACTTGTGGGGTTTTTTGCTCAGTGACAATGAGCGGAAGAGGTGTGACGATGCCCCCTGCTCCAACTCCTGACATTTTAAATTTTTCATTGTAAATTAATAATGTCTGTTTCTAGTTTAATATGAAATTTTGCTAGAAAGTTTATTGAACTGGACCTCCCAAGTCTGTTCAGCTTCAGAATATCGATGAAACTGGTTTCCCAATCCCAGGTCTAGAGGGAACTGTGATACTGTGGTTTCCCCTATCTTCTGGGCTGGTAAATGGAAGCATTTTTAATTCCAAAATCACTCTTGCTGGCGAGCAGGCTGCCTTTCAGAATGTAAACATGAGGAGGCAGAGTGATGTCCAGACGTCACCTGTCTCCTCTAGGGCACTTGCCCCTCACTTGCCTCATCTTTTTTCAACTCTGGCATAGCAGGTGGTACCTAGCAAACAGCATGCTCAGCAAGTATGCTAAAAACATGGCAGCATTTATACAAACAGAGTGGCCTTCCACAAGAAAGAAGGAGGGACTCCCCACCTAGATCCTGTCTCCCCAGTGACTGTGGCTCTAAGGAGAGTAGAACTCCCTACAGTTTGGATTAAAAAAAAAAAAAAAAAAAAAAAAAAAGACATTTCCCAAGATCCCAGAGGTGGGGAACATTGCAATGTAATAAAGACAGAAGAATATTGGAATATTGCTCAGTCACCAGGCATGCATGTGGTGAACATACAGACATGCAGGCAAGACAGTCACACACATAAAGTGTACTGTATGATCTGAAAGAGTTAATAGACCATTATTTAATTTAAAAAATTAAGTGAGCTAATTATGAGACACATACACATTACATGCCAACATTCTGCACCCCCTCACGTGGTACAAGCACACATGTACACATGCACAAACACATACTTAAAACATCATCACTCCTAGTCTTTGCGTGCTTTGGTTTTGCCATTGTTTTGCTTTGCAGGTACCAGGAATTGAACCTTGGGACCGAACACAGCATGGGTAAGAACTCTACCACTAAACTACAGCCCTAGCTCTGTGACTCTTCTTTGTGTAACTAAGGGGCAGCCTGTCTGCTGCCCCTACTTACAGCGTCACTGGATGTGTAGTCACTCCTTAGTAAAATGCAGCAGCCCCCCTCAGAGAGGCGCCGCATCTTAGGCGGACAGCTGAGGCGCTGGGCAGTGAGCTGGAGAAAACAGACCTAAGAATTGTAAACTTGATCTTCTCACTGATATTCTTTACTTCCTGTACTTACAACTCCCTACAGGTACAAAGACCTTCTGAACACTTTCTGCCAGTATTTTTTCCGTATTCAAGATGGTAGGTATAAAACTATTTGGGGGCTAATAATCCAATTCTGAAACAACAGCCTTTTTAGGTTTTTAATTATAAACCTAAAAATACTTTAAATGATGTATAAAATGTGTACCTAATAACAATGTGCCATATAATGTTTTAATACATAAATACATTGGATAATGTTTAGATCAGGTCGAATCTACTATTTCTTTATGGTGAAGAAGTCAAAACCATTCTCTTAAGTGTTTTGAAATATACATTACTGTTATCTATTCCTGCTGCATTGTGCAATAGCACAGCAGAACTTACTGCTTCTATCTAACTGTAGCTGTAACCCACTGATGTTGCACTTACAATGCTCTTGAAAGCAAGGCCAGTAGGACTGTTCACCTGGAGACATAGCACAATATTCTCTTTTGCTAAGTGCTCAGCCTTTACTTGTTGAAAGAGCAAGTGTTGAAAAACGTAATGACAGTGGAGAGAGAGGATAGAGTCTTGGATACGAGAACACGAGAACGGAATAGAGTATAATTTTTTAAGGGGTCTTATAAAATTGTCAACTTTAGACTGATTATAATGACAACTTTATATTGTATTTGACTAGTAAATATCTAAAGAGAATCCTACCTAATCTCATCAGAGGTGTATGTAACATTTGGTGATTTGTAGGCCTGGTGAGGTGGTTTACCTGGTAAAGGTGTTTACGGTTAACCATGAGGATCTCAATTCAATCCCTGCATGGTACTGCCTGTGCAAGTAGAAAGCTGACTCCCTCAGGTTCTCCTCTGACCTCCACTCATGAGCATGCATGTGCACACACACACACATACATACACACACATGGAGAAACTAAATATGTAATAAAATTGTTAAGAACAAAAAATGCGTGAAAGCTTTGATTAAATGAGTATTTTACAGGAAGATGCCCCTTATTTTATGTGCCTTTTCTAGTAAGTCATTTTCTTTTATCCTCTTTATGAGCATGCAGTTTACCATCTTAGAGGATTTCTTGACTTCTCCACTGGTCACTTAAAAGTTGTTTGCTTTGCATAAAGCAGATCATTAAGCAGCCAAATGTTTGAGTCACTGAGAACGTGACCCAATCTCCACTCCGTAGAATCACTTCATGGAGGAAGACAGAGCACTGAGATCACAGGACACAAATGCATGATTACCAGTGTGCAAAGTCCAAGGATGTGTACAGAGGACCATGGAGATGCTTAATGGATGACAATGCATGATGACCTGGTTGGAAGTTTCAGTGCTTGCCTAGGCATCCTGGGAAAAAAAAGACTAAGAAAGAAAAACTGAAGACCGCTTACATGAGAAGGACAGGGAGAGCATTTGAATCAGGGAAGAATCTAGAAAGAAGCTGCTCTGAATAAATGTGCATCTTCTTGTATATTCTCTCAAGAAATAAACAGCAGTTTTATGGGTTTTTTTCCCTTAAGTTGGGCAAGGTCAGCAGGTAAGTGCAGAATCTTTTAAGTCCTCGGAGCTTATGAATGCGATAATCCCACTGTGTAAAGACTCCCGACCTTCTCTGAGGGGGTAACGGAAAAGCTGCTGTGTAAGAACGCAGGGGATAAGAGAGCAGATTTCCAGAGGATGTATGCAGCACAAGGAAGAAGTGAAGGGGCTGGAATGGAGAAGGAAGACCCACAGGGCCTGCTTTCTCCTTGCTTTGTAGGGAGACAATCCTAAAGGCAATCTCATCCAGTTGAAGGAAGAGGTACTATTATTCCTAAAATACAAATGAACAATTGAGAGTGTACACTTTTGATAACTTGTTCAGTGTCACAGAGTTATAATCTGTCATAGCAGAATTAGAATCCAGGTCTCTGAAGCAAGAGTCCATGTCAGGCACACACACGACATTATCAATTTCCTTTAGACATCGTCAAGCAGAGTAACAGACAGGGGTCTATAAAGACATTGCTACATGGATGCTGTCACAATGAATTCTGTGTTTACTTGTCAGATAAGAATCTGAGTGTTACTTCAGTGGTGTTTAGGATGAGATCAACATTTTAACTGGTAGAGTAAAGCAAGGTGCACCTTACAATATGGATAGCCCTGTCCAATCAGTGTGAGGCTTGAATAGAAGGAAATAGAAGAACAAGACCTTGCTATAGGAAGAGGAAATTCTCCAGTAGACTGCCTTTGTTATCAGCTTCCTCTCTGACTGGCTCATAGTGTAGACTTGTACCTGTTGGCTTCAATAATCATATAAGCCAGTTCCTTATAATAAATTTCTTTGACTAAATTATAGGTAGACATATATAGTCAAGAGGTGGATATACAGATGATAAATAATGGTTGGTGGATAATAAACAACAAATGATAGATAATAATTAGTAGGTAATAGAGAGATTATGCATACATTCCATTAGTTGTTCTCTGGAGAACCCCGACTAACACAAATTGATTTCAAGATACAGATTTCAAGTACAAAGAAGGAATATTCAAACTACCACTGAACTTTACAGCACTGACAGACATTTTACATGAATGTGGTCTTTTTTTCCCCCATGAATCATGTTCTTAAAATAACATGCTTCTAAAAATCGTGGACAGATGATTGGACCTGCTATATTTTTGTCTTATGGGGAAAAAAAAATCAAAAGAAACTGGTTTGAACGTTGGCATAGCCAGCTTCCTCTGGGTTGTTCCATTAGAAACGTAGAGTGCTCTTATACTCACTTATGGGATAAAAGTAATTTATTCAAAGCATGTTGTAAGGCTCCATGTTAGGTACTGCACTTAGGCCTTGACTCTAAAAAACTTTGATGGGAGCCAGACAAGTTAAAACCATTGCCTGATGTATTCAGGAGACACCCCAAGTTTAAAAGGCAGGAAGCATGGGTGTCTACAGCTGCAGGCAAATAAGGAAGAGGAGCACTTCCTGGAAGGCAGGGTGCATATCGGGTCAGCACCCAAAGGACCTATCCTACTTTATTCCCCCTTTTTCTTCTTGTCTTTCCTGCTGTTTACTCTTCTCTGTCTGGCTTCAGAATTATCAATGATTTTTACCCTAATGTCCACAAGAAACTTACATGTTCCTAGGCAACTGCATGCTTCCCTTCCCTCTCCTTTGCATTGTCCTGGAAGGATTGTCAAGTGACAGCATGAATGGTCCCAGTGCAGTCACACCCTTACTTTTGTGAACTCCCAATTACTAATGTACCTTTAATTCCAGTAGCAAACCTGCAGACAAAGATGAATTCATTTCCCCACTGGGCTTCCACACACAAGTGCAATATTGGGGTATGAAATTGCTTAACATAACAAGCTCCTACTTTCCTCTTCTCCCGATTAGTTTTCCTTGTGAGCCACTCCTGGGATGTCACATTTAAAACTTGTTCTTCGTTGACACTAAAGAAATCGGTTGACATTATACAATACCTTTGCTCAACTAAAATCAAATTTAATGACTTCAGTGCATGCAAGAACTTAGAGCTCTCAAACTGGGCTCCAAGGCAGAGTCTCATTTTTATAAAAGGCTTTCAATCCCTTTTTCTTTTTTCTCCCATCACAGAATAACTTTCTGGATGACAGTACTTTTGAGGTAAGCAGACATTTTGAGGTAAGAGAGATGTGTGACTAACTGGTCAGGTCTATACTGACAACAGTAACTGTGCTGTCTTGCTGTTTGGAAGATGTAACAAACAGTTTGATTGGTTCTTTAGGATTGGAGAGGTGGCATGCAGGACAAAGTTCAGACTGTTTTTTTATACTTTTATTTTATTACACATGTATAAAACAAACTACACACAGCAGGGAGAACCATGTGACAATCATGAGAATAATGAGTTCTATACATGTTACATTCATAGTGACTTGGCCATCTGCCAAGTCTCATTTGAAGTAAGTGTTTTTCCTGTCTTGTTGGGTCTAAATTTCCAAATGAGATTCAATATCTATCCTATCTCAACTCTAATAGTTTAACTTCTTTATCTTGATCTAAAACGATCTTGTCCCCAACCAACTAACCTTGGTTATAAAACTATACTATCTTGTCTTCAATACCCCTCAGAGACTTGAGAAAGAATAAAACTTCAATTCCTGAGTGAACCAGCAGGGTGGGTTAGCAGCTTCCAAAATGTGCAAATTGACTTAAGACAGTTTACTGCCTGACCAGTCACCCAATACACTTTATAACGTTGGAGCCTCATCTTCAGCTTTCTGGTCTAATATCTCTGCCAGACTTGTTCGCAGGGCAGGAACTATTGAGGACTTGCTTACCCTGACTTGCCTGCGGGGTCAGTAGCCAAGGGAGATCTGGTTTAAAGGGACAGAGTGCACAGCTCCTACTTGTGGGCATTTTAGGGACTACATAGTAAACAGAGATGTATTTTGAAGGGACACATACCCTGAACAGAAAGCCATCCAAGAGACAGTGAGGCCCAGAAGATTCTACGGTCCGGTCAGGAGCTAGATGCTAATCTCACAGAGTCTTTCACAGAGGTCTGACTAAGCAGCAGGGGGAGGCTGTGAACCTGGTCGGTTTTAATGATGCTCAATAGAATGGTGTCTCCTTCGCACTTATCCGGCCATTTGGGCTGCTTTTCACCATTGGGTGTTTGTAGGAGCAGATACGCCTCCTTCCCAGAGGAGAAGCAGGCAAGCCCTAGCTGGAAAAGGGCAGAGCTCCCATGCAACTGTGATACAATTCACAACCAGAGGCCGCGTCTGGTAACGAAGAACCAGAGACCGAGAAGGGAGGCACAGCGGATGACAGATGATGAGAGAAGCTGGTAATATTTTCTATTGTCCCATGTAATGGTTCCACTGGTTTCTTGTCCTTAACTCATTCACAGGGCCACCAGCATCTCCAAGAAAGGATGAGGAATAGCACCCGGATTAAAATAGAAGCCCAAGGGTGGGAGAGATGGCTCACGCGTTTAAGATGAAACCTCAAAGTTCTGATTTGGAATTCCCTGATGGCTAAGGGTGTTGAACACTTCTTGAGTACTTCTCGCCTATTGTGTTTCCTCTTTTGAGAATACTCTGTTTAGATCTGTACCCAATTTTTAATTTGGGTTGTTTTCTTGATGTCCATTTTTTTCATTTTTAAATATATTTTAGAAAAAATATGGAACACTTCGTGAATGTAATTGTCTTTCTTGCAAAGGCCATGCCAATCTTCTCTGTATTGTTCCAATTTTAATATATGTGCTGCCAAAACGAGCACTATTTTTTAAATAAAAGTTATTCTAAGAAAGAGGAGATCTCATTCAGGGACAGCTAACACTGTGTATCAGAATCCTCATATTCCTTGTAAGAACATTGCCTTAAAATCCTTGCTAGAACCAACCAAGGACATTGCATGGACTAGACCTAGGCCCCCTACAAAGATGTAACCAATGGGTAGCTCACGCTTCATGCGGGTCCACTAGTAAGGGGAGGGAGGGCTCTCTCACACATAGACTCTCTTACAAGTTATTGATTACTTCCCCAGGCCACAGGGGAAGAGGGCATGCTCAGTGCTGACTTGGCTTGAGGAGCTGGGATGGATAAGAAGGGGGGTCCCCTTTTCTGAGGAATAGAGGAGAGGGAGGGGCAGAGGGGAGGGAGGGTGGGACTGTGAGGTGAGGAGGGATGGGGCTATGACCAGGATGTTAAGTGAATACCTAGAGAGAGAGAGAGAGAGAGAGAGAGAGAGAGAGAGAGAGAGAGAGAGAGAGAGAGAGAGAGAAAAGAAGAAGAAGAAGAGGAGGAGGAGAAAGGAAGAAAAAAGAAGGGAAGGAAAGGGAAGGGAAGGGAAAGGAAGGAAAAGGAAGGGAAGGGAAGGGAAGGGAAGGGAAGGGAAGGGAAGGGAAGGGAAGGGAAGGGAAGGGAAGGGAAGGGAAGGGAAGGGAAGGGAACAATGCTAGGAGTGGTGGTGCATGTTTGTCATCCCAGCAGAGGAGATGGAAGATCTTCGTCATAGTCAGAGTATGGTGGACTCACAGGATTGAGAGTGAGGCAGTTTTAGGGCCTTGCAGTTCTGAACAGGATCCTTTCTCCTCTTCCTCAATGGCTGAGTCACCTGGAGGCCTTAGCCTCACAGCCGCCAAGCTGGTCTCTCTGCCTGCTTACATTTGCTGTTCTCTCAAAAAACACAAGAACCTGTGAGTAGGTTCATCTCTACATTTTATTATACACTGTTTGTTTTAAAGCTTACCAGACACTCACCCTCCTGGTACGATTCAGTCATTGTCACCAAGACTGTTGGTCTGTCTGTGTTCCCCACCCACAATGTCTAATTTCCTGTAGGAATAGAACACCTGATTCTCTATTTCATCTTGCATTTTATGGAAATAAGACTAAAACTTATTTCTCAGAGTTTTCCCCCCAGATGCCTTTAATCTCAGCACTCAGGAGACAGAGTCAGGTAGGTCTCTATGAATTTAAGAACCACCTGGTCTGCAGAGCTAGCTCCAGGGCCACAGAGGCTACACAGGAAAAAAAAAAAAAAAAAAAAAAAAAAAAAAAAAAAAAAGAGGCTGCTTCTGCTGTATTTGTGTCTGCATTGTTTTTGTGTCCGCATTTCTAGCCATGTAGTAGACTTTCTTTAAAATGTTGGCTAGGTTTCCTTTTTATTAGTCACCTTTCTTCCGCTTCATTGTTGTTTTGTTTTATTCTGCTTTGTTTGGTGTTTTCAGACCCTGTCTCACTGTGTAGCTATGTCTGGGTTCACACTCACCTGCTTTAGCCTCCTGATTTCTGGTTTTGGCAATGTTGGCGATGACAAACCCTCACCACCACATGTAGGCTTCCTGTTCGTTTTAAAGAAGATTTTATTTAAAATCTTCTATTATGTGTATTTGTATATATCTAAACATGTGAGTGCAGGTGCCCACGGAGACTAGAAAAGGGTGTCAGACCTCTAGAGCTGGAGTTACAGGTGGTTGCAGCCACCTGACCTGGATGCTGGAAAGGAACTCAGGCCCCCTGGCTAGGTACTCACTCCGAGGCACTTCATCTCTTGTGTGTACTCTTTACACCTTTAAAACTATACTAGTCAAGGTGTGGTGCCATACCAGCAGCACAAAAAAAGGCCACATCTCACGCCGTTATCCAGAGCCACTGGAATTCTGTACTGGTCCTAAGTCAAGATACATGTGATAATTTTTAAAATAAAACTTAAGTCCGCAAGGAGAATGGCAGTTAAAAAAAAAATACTTCTAACGCAATATAATGCGGAGATAAACCAATTTGATACTTAAATGCTGAAGAATGAAATGAGGAAACTCGAAAGTCTGTTGTCTGTAGTTAAGCCATGCTGTTTCTACAGGAGCAGAAGACTTTGCATGCACAGTAAGATGGTGTGTGTGTGTGTGTGTATGTGTGTGTGTGTGTGTGCAGCAAAAAAGATGTATTTTGAACCTAACCAGAGCCCTTGCACTCATGAATTCACTGCAGATGTAGTCACCTGAACAAGGCCTGCATAGATTGGGCCCTTTGGCATTTTATCATAGGTGGAAGGAAGCATTCCAAGGCCCCATGCTTGCCTGAAGGATGATTGGCAGTTAATGGGTTTTGGGAGGCAGGGTATGCCATTTTCTTCAGTAGTGTAGCCCTTCCCTGACAAATTGCCCATACACTTATAAATAACCTCCCATGCATGCTTATGTAAGCACCTCCTGGGTCATGTACAAAAAGAAATGGAGGGAAAATTTGAGGCAGAAGAAGGAGGGTTTCAGTAGGAGAGAGAAGGAAGTGTGTGTGTGTGTGTGTGTGTGTGTGTGTGTGTGTGTGTGTGTGTGTATAGGGGGGTAACAGTTTTTAAAAGTTATATACATGCACCAAACTGTCAAAGAATTAGAAGATCAATAAAAATAAATTTAGTTATGGCAGGGGGTGGGAGGGGGGAGAATGGACTAGCTATGACTTGAAATTAACAAGGTATGAATGTCAGTTTGGAAGCTTCAGAAATAAAGTGGTGAATTTGATGGAGCCTTTGGAAGTTAGCTGAGTGGCTGCTCAGTAGCAGAGTGTGTACTTAGCATGGTGAAGGTCCTGAGTTCAAGCCTCGGCCCCAAAGGTAATTAAACCAATAAATAAGTAACAATATTTTTCAATGTAAATGTAGCAATTATACCATAAATCTCACATAGACCAAACTAAACAAAATTTGGCAGCTGATCCGTGTACAATATATGCTCTACTATTCTGTGATGTTAAATAGTAGGAGGTAAGGAACCATGAACTGATTGTAAGTCTGAAGGGCAAATCTTTTGTCTTTATAACATTCTAGAAGAAACGGACTTACACTGTAGCTGTGGCTTTATCTACATTTGAAATTTTAGAGTGAATAAACTAAAGTTCCCCACACTTTTAAGCTGTCTACCAAAGCCAACATTTCCTGAGCATCAAGACGTGAAAAAGAAGGCAGAGGCAGGTGGATCGCTGTGAGTTCGAGGCCAGCCTGGTCTACAAAGCGGGTCCAGGACAGCCAAGGCTACACAGAGAAACCCTGTCTCGAAAAACCAAATAAAAAAAAAAGAAGAAGAAATGAAAAAGTAACTATAAGGGAACAACAAAAAAGTAACTTCTCTGTTTCTGTTCTGAGTTTAAGACACCACTCTGAAAGACACGGCCCCCGTCTGACTTTACCCATTTTGTATACTTGTGCAAGCTGGTGTAGGCAGCCACTCTAGACCCTGTATGCCATGGGAACCAGTTTCCCAGCTGTGTAAGAAGCATCACATGACTTTATTTTCCCCCAGCAACTGAAATCTGATTCTGAGCCCCCATCCTGCAGAGCTAGAGCAGCACCGAGGTGGTGCTGTGGTGCTGTGGTGCTGAGGAAACTCAACACTCTGCAGTGGTCTCACAGGCCCTCAGGAACCATGGCCCGCACTCGTTTGTGCTAACATACCACGGGCCCGACAGCTTTGTCTGGGAGCTGTAGGAGAGCCACGAGGAGAGGGCAAGAAGTCCAGGAGCCAGGCGTCTGTCCTAGGGTCCTCACCTCCTTCCATGGGCACAGTTGTCAGGTGATCCAGTCCATGATGTTCCTCCCATCCCACTGACTTTGGTATTGACACAACCTCTCAGAACCTCTGCTTTCTTTCTAGTCTGCTTTAAAATGCTCTACTCTCAGGTATCTGTTCCCAAACACTCCAGGGCAGTGTTTTCTAAGACATGGATTTTACATAGAAGTAGAAAAGCTTTTGATAGTATTGTTTTGGACCTGAGGAAACAATTACAAGGGACTACCCATTTTGCTAACACTGGAAGAAACAACAACAACAACAAAACAAAACCAACCCCCGCCCCCCCCAAAAAAGGGAGGAGGAGAAGAATTGGGTAAATTTGAATTTAAAAAAATTCTGTCCTCTAAATAAAAACATTTTAAAATGTATATTTGCATGTATGGGTGTCTTGCTGCATGTATGTCCGTGTACCATGTGTGTACTTGGTGACTGCAGAAGCTGTTAGAGGGTGGCTCCCGTAGAAGAGGACTTACAGACATTTGTGAGCTATCATGTGGGTGCTGGGAACTGAACCTGGGTCCCCCTGGAAGACGGTGAGCCATCTCTCCAGCTGCTGATGGGAATTGCGAAATATGGTATTTTATAAAGACAAGAAAAGCTAGGTTGAATTCTATATACTTTGCCGTAAGCCTTATCCGAGATAACCTACACTTCTGATGTACTGCCCTGCACCTCCTGGTAAGAGAGACTGGCAGTCTGGGTTCAGCTTCATCTTACCCTACCCCACGGCCAGGTTCTGCTGGTCCTTTCCCATAAGCCTTCTGTGTGGACCTTGTGTCATGCTGGGGTGCGCTTGGTATGACGCCACTCATTTACGTTAAATTCTCTGCCTTGGCTAATGTTTGCTCTCTGGCGTTCTTTGAAATTCTGTGAGGAGACTGGATCCTCCAGCAGGGTGCCGGCAGGTAGGCTGCAGAGTCCAGGCAACCAAAACACACGTCGCTGAGCTCGGCTAGTTCTGTCAGATTGAAATGTAGGAGCGTGTTGCAAAAGAAGCAAGTTCCCTCACGATTCCAGGGAGCTTTGCCAAACGAACGTGCCGTTTACAGTTTCCATTATCTTTTTCTGTTTCGCTGATCACACGTACACTCGGGGACAACTTGGGAAGCTGGAGGTCCACAACGGTTCCCAAGCTGTTCTCTTTCATCCGTTAAGGCCATCCGGGCAGATTTCAGATGAACGTGGTGTTAGGCTAGTTGTATGGCCATGCCCGTCTAGAGGCTTGCTCCGTTTTCCTTATAGTCATCCTTGTCAAAAGATCTGCCCTGTGTCTTCTTGAGAAGAGCCGCAGAGAGCTGGGAACTTAGTTTTTGAGGTGGCTCCTGACATCCTTTTGTTCCTATCTTGATCCCCTTGTAACGAATGTCTACATATTGAATTTTTTATATATGCGTGTGTGTGTGTGTGTGCGTGTGCGTGTGTGTGTGGTCCACATATGTGGAGGTCAGAAGACAACTTGGAGGAGTTGGTTCTCTCCTTCCTCCTTGTGGGTTTTGAGGATGGAACTGAGATTATTAAGATTATCAGTAAGATGATCAGGCTTGGCAGCAAGTGCCTATCTTGCTGCCTTCTCTCCCTTCGCACCACAGTTCAGACCTAGAGCTATATGAATAAAAGGCAAGTCTGCCTGTTCCACTACAAAACTAGGCCTCCAATCCAAAGCATTCATTAGAAGCCGATAGGAGCCACAATGTATTGCACGCCTACTATATGCTGCAACGTGTGCATGCATTTCTGATCCTTATAACCCTGCCAGGTGATTTAATGATAATTAACCTTTTTTTTTTTGGTTTTTCGAGACAGGGTTTCTCTGTGTAGCCTTGACTGTCCTGGACTCACTTTGTAGACCAGGCTGGCCTCGAACTCACAGCGATCCGCCTGCCTCTGCCTCCCCAGTGCTGGGATTAAAGGAGTGCGCCACCACGCCCGGCTGATAATTAACCTTTATGCTCACTGCAACTAAGATTTGGTGAACACAATTAGGGCTATGGTTACTGACACATAGTAACAGTCAACAAATACTAATTTTTTTTTTTTACCTTATATTTATTAGAAAAAGTGAGTACTTTGGCTTAACTCTAGTTCATATAATCAACCTAAGGAAATTTTTTGGCTCCTGGTGAAAATGCTTTTCCAGCTTTGTATTAGTGCTAGAGTGATGTTCTGTGCACTGTGTAAAAGTTGTCTCTGTATATTCAAACGCAGGGTTCTGTACTAGCGGAGAGCTGAGTACAGACCCATTTTGCTGTGGTTAAGCATCACCTGCCTCAATGGTTTGTAAACATTGCTCTCTGTCACCTTCTGATGGGCTGAATAAAGAGCTGAGTGGCCTATGGCAAAGGCAAGAGGGAACACGTCGGACTTCTGGAGAGATAAGAACTCTAGGAGAGGGTTGGGAGATGGAAAGTCAGACATATGGAACTGAGGAGAGGTAAAGAACCACGTGGCAGAACACAGGTTAAATATAGGCTACAAGAGCTGGTTGTGAACAACAGTAAGCTAAGGCCTAAAGCTGTTAGAAATAAACACAAATCTCTGTGTCATCATTCAGAGCTGGGGTGGACATAGAAAGTCCGTACGACTTCATATTAGCCATAAATTTTGGTTCTTAAAGCCATTCAAAGAATCCTAAAGGATTAAAGACAAAAGATGTTCTTTCCCTCTTTTTTAGGTTTTTGTTTGTTTGTTTGTTTGTTGCTGTTGCTTTGTTTTCTGAGACAGGGTTCCTCTGTATATACCCCTGGCTATCCTGGATTAACTCTGTAGACCAGGCTGGCCTTGAATTCACAGAGATCTGTCTGTCTTTGCCTCCAGAGTGCTGGGATTAAAGGTATGTGCCACTACACCTAGCAAAGGACTTTATTTTGTCAAAGTTTCAGGCTGTTCAGTACAATGCCTTTAAAAATGTTTACTACTGCGGCTGCTGCTACTACTATGGCTACCACTATTACAGTTTTGAGGTCCACTTCTTCCATGGAAGAAACATTGTTCACATAAGAAGAATGGCACGTGAAGGCTAAGTTTTATATCTTAATTGAAGGCAATACAAACACAGGTCTGTTTTAATTTTCACATTTTAAAGGATATCTTGCAATCACTGCAGCTGCACTCAACTGAAGGGAAGGGAAGGATGAAGGCCCCGGTTGATTAGTTGCAGGGCTATGGGTGGCAGCTGCCATTCTCTCCCGAGATCTAGATTATGAAGACACCTATTCCTTGGGGGACACGATTTAGCAAACCAACAGACATTTGAGTTTTGCATCTTGTCAGTTAGGATGAGCTACCATAACTCAGATGCTTTCCTTTGGTTTGACACTCTGGCCAGATTCCTTGGGTTTGCACTTCTCTGAACCAGGATGGACCCTTTCTCATTGATTGCTGGAACTTCGCAGCAGATGCTGGTACCTGCCAACTGAGACAGTCCTGTTGGGTTTCTGTCACTGTGAAGAGACGCCATGACCATGGCAACTCTTATAAAGGATCAGAGGTTTAGTTCAATATCATCATGGTGGGAAACATATATGCAGTGTGCACACAGACGTGGTACTGGAGGAGGAGCTGAGAGTTCTACATCTTGATCCACAGGTGCAGAAGGGGATTGTGACACACTGGCCAGACTTGAGCTTCTTAGACCTCAAAGCCCTCCTCCACAGTGACACACTTCCTCCAGCAAAGCCACACCTCCTAATAGTGCCTCTCCCTATGGCCAAGCATTCAAACTCAGGAATCTATGGGGGCCATTCTTATTTCAAAGAGTCCTTTTTAAATTTTTTTTTATTTTTGGAAGTTTTATCGCTGACATGCAGGAAGAGTCCCCATGAAGTACAAAAATACCTCTTTATACAAACGTTTTTGGGACTCTTTTCCATTTTTTTGCTTTTGTTTTGGGGTTTGTTTGTTTGTTTGTTTTATACAATAGGACTTCTCAGTCCCCATGAGGGCAACCCCAACATCCTCTCATCTGCATTGCCAGAAATACCATCAGAGCCAGGGTTGACCTTGGAAGGAGCAATACTGTTTGGTGGATCTGTCTGATGGATTTGTTTCAGGTCTGTCAGATATATAGACCTGAAGATATTGCTTTAAAAAGGAGTCATGTGGAAGCAGTTTTGAGGGGCTAGGCAGGGACTCTGCCCAGGAGGACCCTAGCCAGGCCTCAGAGCCTCACTCCTCTTAAAAGAACAGTTTGCTATGTTTTGTGACCCTTGGGACTGAACCAAGTGCTCTAACCTTAAACCAAAGTGTGTGTGTGTGTGTGTGTGTGTGTGTGTGTGTGTGTAACATGTGTGTCTATACGATCATGACTCTCATCCAAATACACATATTAAATATTTTACATACCTCATTAATTAATAACAGAATTTTTAGAAAGTTTCAAGTACTACAGAGGAAAAGTAGTAGCCATAGACCCAAGAGTAGATATATATTCCACAAGATAATACAGATTGCATGCTTATGGAAGCTATCTTCTAGGTTACTATATGACTTATGTAATTGTAAATACTTCCCAGAGACATCAAAAAGTGTCAGGCCTTACAGAATCATACAAGGTGTACCAGATAAGATAGTCAATGTCCACTTCAAAATCATTCACATTTTAAAAGTCAACATGGTAATGTGTTTTTATGAGTTTCCAACAGTCACATATTTTATCCATAATGATCTTCTTCTGTACCTCTCCTTTAGAACATTTCCTGCCTTCTCTGCCTTGGAGCATCCCGAGGTGCTCTGGACCCCAGCTAAAAGACAGCTGAGCTGAAAACAGCCTTAGTGGGATTTACCTAGGGTGTATTCATACAGCTTACTTCTGGCTGGCTGTTCAGGTGCAGGAGATGAAATGGCTCCTACCAGTGTTCCTCCCTGCCTCTGTGCTGACCCACATGCCAGTCTTCTTCTAAAAGAGAACAGGGCCAGAATTGCTAACATGACTGCGTGTCCCACAGCACCAAGTGCCAAGGCAGCAGGATGAAAGCAAGTGTGAAGGCGTAAGTTACATTTTAAGTTTAAACTACTGTGCTTAAGAGGTCTATAAGACAAAAATGCCTGTAACTCAGAATCCCCACTTACCCAGGGACAAGATAATGTCCTGGAATGCTGGGGGCTGCTGTTTATGTGCAAAAACAAGTCACGTTTTTCGCTTCCATAAACAAGCATGGTTGCCCCAACTGCACAGGATGTGCTTGGTCTCACACACACACACACACACACACACACACACACACACACACACACACACACACACACTCACACACGGGAGGTACGTAGTCAGGAAGCATGTCAGGCTGCATGCTTGCCCTTGGTTGAGCAAAGGTGGGAAGTACATAGCCTGCGGGTTTTGCTTTTATAAGCCCCCAGCTTAATGTAATTAGCAGTCACAATCTGGAAATCCTGGGTATGGACCTGGCAGTGTTCAATAGCTTGGCCAGTGCTTAGTAAAGCTTGCTTCTAATTTAGCTCAAAATTGTGGTGGTGGTCTTATTCTTGCCTGGTAGGATTAACAGAAATAACACATTTTACTATATGAGGAGCCAGTGAATAGTCTGTTAAAAGTTTCCTAAACTTTATAAATCCATTTAAAAAAAAAGTAAAAACACACACAAATTTTTTATTTAGTGACTTCTCTGGATATGACACCATAAGCCTGTATGTAAATATTATCAAATGTGAGTTGTGAAGACGAAGTAAATTTTGAAATGAACCTCTTATAAAAAGCAAGAAATCAAAATACCAGATTGTTTCTTTGTTAATAGAAAAAAATTTAAATATATGTTTCAAATGACTTGATTAAAAAATATACAGCACATATGAATGGGTGGATTAAAGCATGCATTCAGGTGCATGCTATGCTGAGAGATGCCAGATGGTTAATTATTGAAACTATTATTGTTCCTTGGATTTTGTATTGTTTATAATGTTTTTGTTTTTCAAAACTGATAATTTGTTTTGATTTATTTTCTCATTATAAATAGTAATGTCAACACTTGTCTGTCTTTTCAAACTTTGGTTTTGTTCACAATCTATTGGTAGCCACTGTCTACTACATCTGTCTGACCTATGTAATGAAACGTGGAAGCATTACAGTCTGGGATGGTGAGGTCTACTAATATTGAGTTTTAAGGATGGATAAAGTTGAGAAGGGATGTAGATAGTGACAGTAACAACGACACAGAGGGTGGGAAGACCCTGGAGAAATGTAAGGACAGAAAATAGTTAAGAGTGAATCAGACAAAAAGTTTATGTTGAGTAAGAGAGAACATTTCAGGCTACCTTGTGTGGAAGGCTGGAGTATCAGACTGAGGGGCTTTAACTTCATCATAGTCACAGAAGCGTGTTCTGGGCATCTGTTGCTTTGCCTACTCAGAATAGATGCTCTATTCTGGGACAGCACCCTTATGGTCTCTGACAGCCACGCTTTCCTGTTCTTGCTCTGTGTAATGTGGGAGCACCCTCCTGACTCCTCAGAACTCCCATGATTTGGGTCTTGCAAGTCAGTCAGTACTGGGGGTTCTGCTGCCCAGTAACAGTGTTCCTGTGAATGATGGCTCAGCTCTGTTGTGTCATTGTGCAGGTGACAGCTTAGGAGGGGTGTGCATGAAGCTGGAACGAGGCAATTCTCACTGGCGCTACTACTCCTGCAGGCACTCATCCTTGACACCTGTATGAGCAGCAATACATTTCCCTTGTCTTTTCCATTTGATTGTTTTTCAGTCCTAGGATTTGAACCCAGGGCTTTACACATGCTAGGCAAGCACTCTACCTTCGATCTCCATCTCCATCTTTCTAATTGTGTAATTAAAAGCTTGATCAATGTAAGTAATGCATGCTCATGAGCAGCATTTTATGAAGATTCGAACAACGACTGATGGAGTAGAGAAAACAAGGTGGGGACCATAGAAATGGAAGGGATAGGGAAGAGAAGAAAGTTGGAAGGAGGAAGAGAGCTTGGTAGTGGGGAGCAGTGTCATGTGATATAATCCCAGATGCTTGGGAGACTCAGGCAGGAGGATCCCCTGAGGTCAGAAGTTTGGGGTCAGTATGGGCAGCAAGGCAAAAGTCTGTCTCAGATTTTAAATAAGAGAGGGTGTTAGCTGGTAGAAGAGGCAGAAGAAACAACACGCAGTGAGTGAGTGATAGAGCCACTGATGATAGTTTGTGAATGAGAAAGAGTACCAGGTAATTAACAGTGGATCTGAGGGAGGAGCCTAAGAAGTTGCATCTTTGTTGGGTAGGATGTGATGTACTTTTTAGTGGTGTGCCCACCGATGCTCATACTACTGTAAATAACCCACAACATGTGCTCCTATAAGCAAATCTAATCACATGCAGATGCTCTTGAGTTTGTGCGCGCGCACACACACACACACACACACACACACACACACACACACACACACAGAAGTTGGGAAGAAGGAGATCAAAAGAAGTATTGGGAGGAGTGTATGCATAAAATATAATAAAGTTTATTATGAATTTCATAATAATATATGTTGGCATGTATTTTTAAAATCTACTTTATTGGGTGTTCTTATATCTCTAATTCCCTTCTCTACCCCGAATCTTTCCAACATCCTAACACCAGGTAGGAGAAAGTGGGGAGTGGGAGGACACTTCTCTTTAGCTACTTCCTGCTGTTAGGATCATCGTTCCTTGGGGTAAGTGCAATCTCTGTTTCAGGAGATCTCCAACTTCTTCCCATCAAACTTGCAATAGCAGCAGCCAGGAGCAACAGGGGAAGCAGCAGTCCCCCCCTTTTTTTTCTTCTCAGAGCACTCCTTCCCTTTCTGAGCTCTGGAACTTATGCTCTCTCAGAATCCACAGAATTAAACTATCCTCAGCTAGCAAAGATCATGGCCCTCTCAGCACCAGCAGGAGGCAAATAGTCAGCTGTTGAGATTAGTCTGAAGCAGCCCCATATCTCACACCTGGGATTTGAAAAAAAAAATGTTTACATAACATAACTGAATTCTTAAAGAAAACACAACTCCCACTACAAATATGTAAACTACTACTAATTATTGTGTTCTAGTAAAACTTAAATAAAGACAGTGTTACATATTTTTTTCAGGGATGAGAGTTTGAGATAATAACAGGAAAATCAAGTTTTACACTTAGGAAACATTGAGCAGATAGTTAAATGTAGAATAGAGGACCAGAAGGAAACTTGGGGTCCAAGTCCTAACATGTTAGTGTGTGTGGTCAAATGGATGCGAGTGTCAATCGAAGTGTGTGTGTTCAGTGGAACAACAGAGTGAAATGGCAGGCAGGACCATTAAGAGCAGCAGAGTAATGGGGGGTGGGGGGAGGGAAATCAGGCCTCTGCTCACATCTCATCCTTACCCACCCTTATCAGGCAGCCAAACCATCAGCTTGGAATGGGCCAGTGAGTTAGTCCAGCTGCAAAACACCCTTTAGCTAGTCAAGCTGCTGGAAGACTCAGATGTAGGTGAGATTCATCTCGAAGGGAGTGTGGAAATAAAAAGGATTGGGAGCAAAGGAAACAGGTAGACAATCTGGTGTGAGCAGAGAACTGTCCCATTAGGAGGGTCACTGTGGTAAAGACAGCTATGAGGCAATGAGTGCACTGCAGGTCTGCCAGCACTCTACGAGAGGAAACAGGTTCTGTTTGAAGTGAAGGTGACATAGAAGAGAAAGCTGTGGGTGGAGACCAAGAAGAAGACGTTGGGTAAAATGTTGATGGAACAGCTTAGCCTAGCCTTTTTGTTTTATTTCTGGGCTAGAGAAGGCAGACAAAAGGGAGAGGCATGTGTGGTTCACCGGAATAAGGAAGGAGGCAAGACCACCAGCATGGAGGGTCAGATGGCAAAGGTATCGGGCCCTTCCATCAGAGTCTAGCTGAGAATGGGAATGAAAAAGTGCAGAGAGGTGTGGATAGCCTGGAGAGGAGCCAAGGGGCTGGCAGTGTTCTTAGCATAGATAGGAGACGTGTCAGGAGGTGTCTACTCCATTTACCTGACTCAGGATTCATATTACTGTTAGGCAACCAAATTGCTCTTCTCATGAGGCCTCACAGGAAATTGCAAATCTGTAACTGATATTTGTGCTAAGAAGGAAAGAAAGAAGAGAGAAAGAAAAGAAAGGCAAAAACAACACAATCTGTTGTATGCCTTAGCCACGTAACTCTTTTTTATAGAATCAATTTGTTTACTTTATTCCCGAGCCCAGTTTCCCTCCTTCCCCTGCTCCGAGTCCTCCACACACAGACCCATCCATGCCTCCTTTCTCTCTCTTCAAAAGGAGAGGAGGCCTCCCACCGTGTAACTCTTAATGAAAATATGGTGACAACTGATGTTGACATGACAAGAGGAAGAGGCAGCTTCATCACAGCATAGAATCTATACGGTACAACCAGCATCACTTATATAGAATAAAAGTACAGACTTAATTACAGGTGGAGTACATTTCACAATGTGTTGGAGGATCCCCAGGGAAGCCAATTATCAAGTTCGGTAGGTGTGCTTTGCCTCCGTGAGTAATAAATTCACCTCAAGAAGAAGAAAGACCTGTT
This sequence comes from Acomys percivali, assembly GCA_907169655.1. NCBI lineage: Eukaryota > Metazoa > Chordata > Mammalia > Rodentia > Muridae > Acomys > Acomys percivali. Next base: position 75,010,131 of record OU015751.1, on the reverse strand, counting down.
ATGAGTCAGAGGCACAGCCTGGAGGAAGTCTACCCTTAAAGCTCACTATCAGATCCAACTCCTCAGAGGCAAAACTGGAGAAACCTGTTTTGGAAGGAGAACTAGCTTCTCCTGATAAAAGTTGTTGCCTTCAGCCGCCATTATCTTTAAGGCAGTGACTTTTGCCCTGGAAAAACTGGCTATTACCAGGGGTGGTGGAGATGATAGTCCCACCCAAGTTTTCTGCCCTCCCTTTTTTATCAGTGATTTGACTTGCAAGCTCCTCTAACTTGCTCTTTCCTGGCACTTCCAGTTCCTGGATGTACTCCTTTCTGGATCTATAAAAAGAACTAATAAGGTGGAGTCAGTTTCACTTAGATTTTCCAGTTTTGTGGAGTACAGGTTTTTAAAATAAGGGCTAATGATTCTTTCGATTTCCTTGGTATCTACTGTTATGCCCCCTTTTCATTTCGGATTTTGTTAATTCGGATATTCTCTCTGTGCCTTTTAGTTAGTTTGGCTATGGGTTTGTCTATCTTGTTGATTTTTCTTGAAGAACCAGCTCTTGGTTTTGTTGATTCTTTGTATTGTCCTCTTTGTTTCTAATTTATTGATTTCAGCCCCGAGGGTGATTATTTATTTCCTGCAATCTACTCTTCTTGGGTGAATTTGCATTATTTTGTTCTAGAGCTTTCAGGTGGGCAAAATACAGACAGGAAATAGAACCGAGCAACAAAGCACACAGCAAATAAAGACAAACCCAGAAATCAGCACCTGCCATAGTACATGAGTATAAGAGTAGCTGCACGAATCACTCAGACTCCAGTCTCAGCCAGATATGGATGGTTTATTGAGGGAATGCATACATACCCCCAAGATAAGGCTGATTGCATCAGGGCCACAGAAAGGACGAGATAGCCTAACTGTGACATTGACCTGTTTCCCAGAGTCAGCTTATAAAGGCAAAAATAGCAATTAGTTCATACAAGGGGGCGGATGGTAGAACAGGGTGGTCAGCTCTGACTCAAGGTATTTTGCTAACAAGCAGTACTAGTTAACCTTTAGTTTGATTGGTCTTAAGGGAGATAAGTAAGGCAATGCTTAGGGTATACCAAAGTATAACCAAGTATGAATTATGACACCATTGAATCATAGATAACAAGAGTTGAAGCAGAGTGTAGTTTAGTATAAGGTCACCTTCACCCTTTGTCAGAGTATGTTAGTCTTAGCTTTGAATAACTGCTTCTAGAAAGCAGATTTGAAAACTTTAAATTTTTTGAACTTAATTTCAACTTATAAACAAAATGGATGATGAATACCAAAATGTCTGCAGATATGTCAAAGAGTAGGCTTCAACACACCTAGACTTATAATTATCCAGATGCCTAAACATCAGGATAAGAACACAATCAACAACAACCAGGGCACTGTATCTCCACCAGAGCCTATCTACCCTACCACAGCAGGCCTGGAATATTCCAGCACAGCTGAAGTACAAGATAAAGGCAACTATATGAAGTTAGTAGAAGTCCTTAAAGAAGTGATGACTAGCCCCTCTAAAGAAAGCCAAGAAAATACAAAGAGTTGAAGGAAATGAATAAAACTGTTCAAGACCTGAAAATGGAAATTACAAGCAGAAAAAAAAAAAGCACAAACTGAGCAAATTCCAGATGTGAAAAATTTAAGAATGCTAACAGGAACTGCAGAGGCAAGCTTCACCAACAGAATACAAGAGATGGAAGAGAGGCTCTCAGGCACTAAAGATTCCATAGCAGAGATGAGTACATCAGTCAAAGAAAATCTTAAGTCTAAAAAATTCCTGACACAAAACACCTAGGAAATCTGGGACAACATGAAAAGACCAAGCCTAAGAATAATAGAAATAGAGGAAGAAGTTCCTAACCTAAGGAACAAGACGCCTTTAAAGGTACAAGAAGTATAAAGAAAACTAAGTAGATGGGACCAAAAGAGAAAGTTCCCTTGCCACATAATAATCAAAACACTAAACTTACAGAACCAAGAAGGACTATTAAAAGCTGCAAGAAAAAAAAAAAAAAAAAAAAAACGGCTACGTAACATATAAAGGCAGATTTATTAGAATTACACCTGACTCGAAAAGCCAGATGGGTCTGGGCAGATGTACTGTAGATTCTAATAGAGCACAGATGTCAGCCCAGGCAGCTATATGAAGCAAAACTTTCAATCACCATAGATAGAGAAAATAAGATATTCCATGATAGTCAAATGTTTGCAATATTTATCTACAAACTCAGCCCTACAGAGGGTGCTAGAAGGAAAATTTCAACCTAAGAAGGTTAACTACACTCATGAAAACACAGGAAATAAATACTCTCACACTAGCAAAACCAAAAAGGAAACATGCGTGTACGTGTACACACACACACACACACACACACACACACACACAC
>OU015751.1:74995214-75007713 GCA_907169655.1 Acomys percivali | reverse complement strand
TCCCTCCCAGCAAAAGGCAGGTCATCCAGACAAAAACTAAACAGAGAGAGCAGACAGATGGCTCAGAGATTAAGGGCACTGAGTTCAACTCCCAGCAGCCACATGGTGGCTCTCAACCATCTATAATGTGATCTCATGCCCTCTTCTGGCCTGCAGGTGTACATGCAGCCAGAGCACTGTATACATAATAAATAAGTAAGTAAATCTGAAAAATAAAAAATAAAAAACTAAACAGAGAAATGCTGGAGCTAACAGACATTATAAGCAAAATGAACCTAACAGTTATATACAGAACATTTCACCAAAACACAAAAGAATCCACAGCCAGACAATATGCAGAGACAGAATCCAAACTGGAGGTCTCCATCAAATCTCTCCCCCTCAAGTTCAGGGAATCCTGAGGAAGAGGAGGAAGGAAGATTGTAAGAGTCAGAAGGGATGGAGGACATTAGAATTGCACAAACTGAATCAACTAAGCAGGGTGCATATGAGCTCACAGACATTGAAGCAGCAAGCACAGGGCCTGCATGGGTCTGCACCAGGTCCTCTGCATATATTCTATAGCTGTTAGCTTAGCATTTGTATACGGCTCCTGACTATGAGGATGAGTGGGCCTATGACTCTTTTCCCTGGTCTTGGGCTTCTTCCTTCCTGCTGGGTCGCCATGTCCAACTTTGATATGAAAGGTTTTGCTTCATCTTATTATATTTTATTTTTCACATTTTGTTGTTATAGCTTAGAAGCCTGTTCTTTTCCAATGAGAGACAGAAAGGGAGTGGATCCAGAGGGGAGGGGAGGTAGGGAGAAACTGGGAGGAGGAGAGGCAGGGTAACTATAGTCAGAATATATTGTAGTAGAAAATTATCTATTTTCAATAAATAAATAAATAATAAAATGCTTAAGAAAGAAAGAAAGAAAGAAAGAAAGAAAGAAAGAAAGAAAGAAAGAAAGAAAGAAGAGGAATAGATTCAAGTTCATAAGGGATGAATTCAAATGTTTGACAGGGAACTGATGTTTATGATGAAGATCCTTCGTCATGACTGACTGACCGTAGAGAGATGAAATGTTGTGTATCAAAAGCCAAAATTATCATAAGCCATCTTCAGCCAACGCAATCACCATTCCTTACCAACTCTTGGATCTGACCTAGCATCTTGTGGGTTGTCAGGCAACCCAAATGGAGTGGAGCCTTAGCCAGCTGCCAGTCTCCGTCTACTCTACAGCTAAGACTGTTGTTAGGTGGCCCTGAGAGCTAAAGCCGGCCCTGCCCTGCTCTTCCACAACCCACCTACCAGCGTTTGCACCAGCGTTTCTGGTGATGTATGGATTCACAGTTTCCTTTTGTTCTGTGACTATGAAAGTTCCTGCAACCTCTTTCAAAGAGGGACAGGCCATTCAGAACTATTTCAACCTTTGTCCCTGGGCTATGGTCACATAGATTTAGTTCAGAATAAACTCCTTTTTTTATTCCATCTGTAGTGAGAACTAAAGTCTGTGACAACAGGATCTACCTTCAAAAGAAGATATAAATGGCCTAGCCATTGGTTAGGCCCCCTCATGCCAAACTTCTGAAACGGAAGTTCCACACAGCAGTGCTGGGGTAGGAAAGCCACAGAGTAGCTGACAGTTTGGAGTCCTTCAGTGGCCATGGCTTTGCACTTTGACTTTTCTCTCTCTCTTGCCAGAACCCTCCTGCTAACCTCTTAGGAAGCCGAATTGATAATGATGCCCTAGCTTGTCACTGTAAACTCTGTCATTGCTGTTTTCAGTTTTCTTGACCCTTCATACACCACCTCTCTCTGCATCCCATAGACACATTCTGTTTGCTCACCTGCACTTTCCTCTACTTCCATTCCACGCAGGTCTACCCCAGCTTTCCTCTGGACTCCAACTATGCTCTTCACATGGGCCCCTCCATGTCCTTCTTGGCCTCTACATCCAATCCTTTCCCTCCATAGCAGCCCTAAATATTTCCTTTAGCAAGCGTTTCCATCATCTTACTCTTCATTCTCATATCCTTTTACTTTAAAATGAAAACCTCCTTATATGCCTGCTACCTTCCTCCTTTCTACCTCCTGTCCTTCGCTCACTGCGTTCCTCACAGGATCCTTCTTTTTCTTTCTTGAATGCAACCAACTTCTCCCTGAGCCTAAGATGCCCTGCCCATATCCGGTCGCCATGCGTTGGACCTCTGCTTTAGTGTCTCACTTGGCTGACATTTCCCTGGTTCCTTTCTCTGTGGTTCTTATATAAAAATAGATGCCTGGTGTCCTGTTAAGTGTGTTTTCGGTACTTACTCTGAAATATCCTGTTGATTTGTTCACATTTTGAAATTTGTTTTCCTCTTACTAGTAAACTCCCTCAGGACAGTGTCTTATCTATTTTCTTTACATTTTATTACCAGTATCCAGAATCATGTGCTTCACATACAAGACATTAACACGTCTTTACTCAATGGGTAAATAAACGAAGCTGGCTTTGTTTTGAACAGTATTGTGAGATAAACAGAGAAAATAGACTTAATCTTTTCTAAGGATGTGTTTCACAGAAGCTCATCCCTTAGTCCATCTCTGAACCTAGAGTAAGGTGGGGAGCTTGCAAAAGGGAACCAAGGAGTCAGGGGCGGAGGTGGAGCTTATGTCCAGATGACGGACACACTCCCAATGTCCTGACTTCCTTTCATTACATCTGCCACCAAAGTTCTGCTACCTGCCAACAGTGCTGCAAGCTGCTGGCCAAGGGTTCGTCGCATGGCCTGCCTTTGGTGGAACATTTAAGATACAAACCATAAACTGAGCCTAGTGGTACCAGCTCCTTGAGATTTTAAGTCAGGAAGGTCAAAAGGTCTAGGACTCCCTAAGTGAAAGAGAAATTCAAGGCCAGCCTGGGCAACTTAGCAAGATTCTGTCTTAGAATCTTAGGAGCTTACAACAAAAGGCTGCAGAGATGGCTCAGCAGTTAAAAGCAGTGGTTGTTCTTCCAAAGAACCTGTGTTGGATTTCCAGCACTCGCAAAACCAGTCTCCCTACCTCTCTCTCCCCCTCTTTCTTATAATTCCAGCTTCTGGCTTCTGTGGATCCACACACACATTTGGTACACAGACATAGATTCAGGCAAAACACTCACACACATTAAAAAAAAAAAAACAAATAATCTTTTTTTTTAAGGCTGGAAATATACAGTAGTAAAGTATTTGTCTAGCACAAACAAGGCCCTAAGTCTAATACCCAGGGACTCATCCTTGATCCAAACTGTAACCTACTGTCTGTGGCTTTTACAGTTCATTGCTGACCTCAAAAGGCATGGAAATATCTGATCCTGCCTGCACTTCCTTCTTGGCCAGTGTTCAAAGCAGAAGCCAGAGGGAGTCCCCAAGGAGCAGATGGGATTTCACAGACAGAGGCAGGGCTTGTATGGTCCTGGCATTCTCTCCTGGGCCCCTCACTTCCTCTTATTGAATGACATTTGTACCCCAGGCAAAACAAGGACAACACTAGAAATAAGAAAACGATTTCTTAAGGAAATCTTAAAGACTACATAAAGTAATTCAATTAAATCGGCTGCAACATAACAGCAATAGAGACCTGTTTCTAAACTTGCATTAAATGTAATCGTGCAGTGGCTTTCATAAGGAAAAAGAGACCTGTTTACATATTACCACATGCCACATGTAACACACAGCTACCATTTGAAAAGTGTAGAACACCTGGTGCTTAAAAATATACATTGATTACCACTGTACATTACAACCCAGAAGGGAAATAAAAGACGACAGGCTGACTGGTAAATTGTTTCTGATCATACGTGTTATGTTATTAAAAAAACAAATGGGCCTGTAGTTTATCAAATGAGTTCTATAAAAAATGAGCCACTGTGTCTGGGAGTTTAATCTAGTGGTAGACTATATATTTAGTCATGTGCTTAATTTCTGTACTCCCCCCAAAAGACATAAAACACCTTGAAATGAATGCTGCATAGTCAATATTGTCAGAATAGATCTATAAACAGTAATGCTCATAATGAGGCTAGAGAGATGGCTCTGCAGTCAAGCACACTGGCCGCTCTTCCAAAGAACTTAGGTTCAATTCCCAGCACTTAGATGATAGCTCACATGTAACTCCAGTCCCAGGGAATCTGATTCCTTCTGGCTTCTGCAGGCACTGCACATGTGTGATGCATATATGTGTGGGTAAAACACCCATACACAGAAAATAAATTCGAGTGATTTTTTTTTTTAATGTAGTGACAGCACAAACAGCCAAAGAAATAGTATAGTACATTCCAGTGCAAGTACAGGAGCAGACAGCAGAGGCAGGAGCACCAGTAGGCAAGCCTTGCACACAGCAAAAGGGTTCATAGAAGACTAGAAACAGAAAATAATATGGCAACGGATTAATCCCAGCAGAAGTGAGCTTTACAGTCAGTCCTTGTCCCACAACTGTGCACAAAAGGGAGACAAAAAGCACCACAGGGACTTATCCCTCATCCTTAGGAAACTGTTTTTGAACACCTGACAAACCCCATCCTTGCTGAATCCTGATAAATGTCTCTGTCACTGAGTGTCACTGCACTTGAAGTAACAGCATCTCTCCTTCAAATGGTCTATCTACAGCTTGGGCTGTTTTGGGCACTGTCTTGTACTTTACAGCAGGCGTGTTCAGCATCCACTCACTTCTTATCTCATTCTTTCTTTGGGTCTTTATGCTTTTTCTTTTCTTTTTTTTTTTTTGGCTGTTATGAAGTCTGAATAACTTTGACTGCTTTATTAAGGTCTTTTTTTCTCAGTTGTAAAACACTAAAATGACTAATGATAGACATATTTTCATGTGATGGTATGACACACACACACAGACAGAGAGAAAGCGAGAGACAGAGACAAAGACAAAGAGACAGAGTTAACATGAGGCCTTGTGCATGCTAGGCAATTGCTCCACCAACTGAGTTACATCCTTAGCCCTCCTATTGCTTATTTTGAATCACAAATTACACCAAAAACAAAACAAAAACAAAAAAAGACAACCCAATACCAACCAAACAACTAACCAACCAACGAACCAATCAAAAACCTCAAACCTCCATATCCATTCAAAACAGAACAAAGATCACTATGGGAATTACTGTAGTGCTAATTTAAAAATAAACTCTGTCCTGTAAGCTTGTGACCTTTGATACCATTATCGCATGATGACCCTAAAGGCTGTTTTATGTCGCTGCACCCTGCAATTAGGAAGCCATCCTATGGTTTACTACCCCCTTTGCCCTCTAGGGCTGGCTTCTTATTGATTGTACTTGATTTGCTGTGGCATGACTTTTAAGGACACCTTGCAGCGGGAAATAGTGCTGAGTACACATTAACCAATATTAGCTCACATAGGAGACACACACACACACACACACACACACACACACAAACACACACACAATTTAAATTGTGGAGCATGCTTTTCTGATAGTAATCCTAATAATTTGAGCATGTAATACTTCAGTTCCTTTAAAAAAATGTGGCCATGGAATTTCTTCATCAGAGTCCTTTGGAGGGGGGCTTGTTAAAAAAACATTCTAAGTTCATAGTTTTTGTCCCCAGCTTTGCTCTGAAGTCTACTGAATTAGAATCTTATTTTTAACAAGGCCCCAAGTTGAGCATATAGAAGTCAGCATGGGGGAACAGTGTTCCTTTTAGCTGTCCCCAGATGGCTCTGCCAGCTCAGAGCATTGCTGGAATTCCCAGGTCTAAATTTGAACTTCGATCTGTAGTATTTGCCACAGACTCTTAACCTTGAACTTCAATCACCTCATTCCCTATGGCACACACCCCTCTGGCTACCATGTCAGCTCACCCACTAATTATGATTTCTCATGGTTCGAGAGAAAGCATCGTATCCGTGGGCCCTCAGTTTAGACAGTCTCTTCTCTCTCTGCTTAGGCAAGACACAAAGAAAAAGTACAGCTTGAAAGACGCTGAGGCTGCTCTACTGTGCGGGCATTGCTTACTCTGAGGATAAACACGGGATGAGCAGTCCTGACAGAAACATAAGTGAGACGTCAATCGGTGGAGGAAGGGCGTGTTTGGGGCTAAACGACTTTCATCCTGCTTTGCACCTCCAATTTAGGACAAGCTCTTTATGGCCACTTTAAACAAAAGCCTGGGCTTCTGTAAAATGCCCTTCAGCTCAGGCTAGAGCCACTGAATTTCTTGAATAGAAGAAGTACTAATTGATCATTGTAGACATTATAAGCACTGCTAAGGTTTCTTAGGTACTGACAAATGAGTCTTGACTCACACATAAGAATCCTCCTGGTGGTCTGTGCGTCCACTGCCGAGTGCCAGCCGGTCTGGCCCATTCAAATGTGGAAAGAAAATGTTGTCGTCACTTGTTTGTGTGTGCATGTGCACACAGGACAGAGAAGGGCATCTGGTGTCCTATCCTATCACTCCCTGCCACAGTCTGCTGAGACAAAGTCTCTTATGGAAGTCAGCTCTCCTGTTTCTTTTGTTTTGTTTGTGATTCTCTGCCCCAACCCCTTACCCCCCCCCCTCTCGCTGGGCTGGCAGATAGCAAGTCCTAGTGACTCTCTTTGCCTTTCTCAGTGTTGGGGTTACAGGCACATGCAGGCACATGTCCAGTTATGCAGGCACATATCTAACTTTGGGGTTACAGGCATGTGCAGGCACATGTCCAGCTTTGGGGTTACAGGTGTATGCAGGCACATGTCCAGCTTTGGGGTTACAGGCACATAAACAGCGAGTGCTCATGGTGTCTAAACTATCTCTCCAGAGCCAGACCCGGAGACATGTCCTAAAGTAACATGTTATAAATATTTGCCTTGAATTTTTTTCTATTAACAGTGCCTGCATATACTTCATCCAAAAAAAAAAAAAAAAAAGAAAAAAGGTGTGTGTGTACACATTTGCTGTAGACATGTGCCAGAGCCACAGGTCCATAGCATAACCTGGCATACAAGACAGAAGAAACTGTGGTACATATTGCTGAGCAGTTTCTCGAATGTGTGAAGTTTACTTGTGACAGACCATTAATTTGGTAGCTAGAAGTGTAAGGCATTAAAGAAGAAATAATCTTCAGCTGAAAATTTAAAAATTCAAATGAAAACCACCCTCCAATTAGCCAACATTGCTTGTTTTCTCTACCTGCCCGGAACTGAGAGGTTAGCAGGAAAGCATTGGCTTAGATCTCCAAACTGCCTCTTTCTTTGTTTGGCTGGCTGGTTGGTTGGTTGGTTTTGTTTGCTTTGTTTTTTGAGTCAGGGTTTCTTTGTGTAGCCTTGGCTGTCCTGGACTTGCTTTGTAGACCAGGCTGATCTTGAACACACAGAGATCTGCCTGCCTCTGCCTTCCTGAGTGCTGGCATTAAAGGCATGTACCACCATACCTGGTATCCAAGCATTGTGTGATGCTGCTGCTGTATTTGCTGTAAGATGAAATGTAACAGATACAACACCTACAGTGGTACCTGCACACAGTCCTCACTCAATAAGTGATGCTTCCTCTGCTGCCCAGGATCAGTAGCTGGGAGCTTTATGTACTGGTCCACAGACAGGAGGCAGAGAGAGTGAGACTGGGCCTGACCTGGAGCAGCAGCTGAGAGTGCACATCCATATCAGCAAGCAAGGAAGGAGAGAGCTAACTTGGAATGCCATGGGCTCAAAGTCCACACCTAGTGACACATCTTCTCCAGCAAGACTGCATATCCTTCCCAAACAGTTCCACCAACTGGGATCCAAGTATTCAAACACATGACCTGATGGGGGAGCCATTGCCATTCAATCCCCAATGCTTGTCAGAAAAACAAAACAAAACAAAACAAAACAAACAAACAAACAAAAAAAAAAAACCCAGCATAGTTAGTAATGAAAGGGAGTCTTTCATTTCATTAACTTCCTGAAGCCATTGTGTTTGTTGTTGGCTTCCTGAGTTTAAGGAGCTTCCCTGCAGGATGGAATGTTTCACCTCTCCTCAGAACATCCTAGTGTTTCACCTCCCTTTTAACATCCTGTTTCCTAAGAGGCACCCTTCCAAGATGCAATGTTTTGTCTCAGAGGAAGTAGCTACACACACATATGACATGAGATCTGCAGGCGGAGTACTCCTAAGTGTTACGAGGAACTTTATGCTTGACATGGCCTGCTTACTGGAACGGGCCCACGTGCTCAAATGACCTGTTTCTCAGTGCATCCAAAACCTTTAAGTTGGCTTTTCGTAAGCTTATCTCGAACCACTACTGGCTTGGCTTTGATTGCCTCCATCTGCTCTCCTGCTTGGTCCTTAATATTTTACCTAACCACGTGCAGGGAGTCTCTTTTCATCCATGTCAGCTCTCTGTTCCTCTGAACTATGGAACATCTCTAACCTTTCGGAGCCATCCTGTAACCTGCACACACGTGTGTGCATGTACAAGTGTTGGACCCTCATGCCCAACTTGGGAAGGGGTCGCTGTGAAAGACCACTCGAAACACGGAGCACTGATGCAAAAGCAAAGGTTTTATTGCTGATGTGTCAGGGTCCCTCAGCACTCGAGAGGCGAAGGACCCCGAGTGAGTGTTACAGGCTAATTTTAAAGGCAAAAACTGCAAAGCAGGTGAGGTTGCTTATCTAGTTAAACCATATGGACATTAGGACATCTGGCATTGGGAACCCTCTTGTGGGGACTTAGGTGTGGGTCCCTAGAGTGGTTACTGGAAACCATATGGGGACATCTGATATTTGGAAACTTGCAGGTAACTATTCTGGGAACTAGAGAAGAACTCTTGAGGTTAGCAGTTCCGAGAACTGGGAAGCAGGTGGGGTCAGAAGTTTAGGTTCTAGGCAAGCAAGGTTGGGCAAGCAAACAAGCATCTTATAGTTTATAATTTTACAGTTTCTCACAAGCATGTGTGATCCAAGCACTAGCACTTGTAATCAAGATTATAGCACAATCTGTGATTTCCAACAGCCACACTCTGGAGGGAAATTGAGATTACGCGGAAATGGCAGCTAAAAAGCTGTAGCTTATGCATTTATCGTTTATTCAGCATATTCTGATGTGGAAGAATAAGAATGAATCTGCCTGGGGCTTTTATTTAGAACACCCAGGAAAGCTGACGTCTCAGAGACAGAGCTGACAGGACCTCTACCCAGTATTTCCAAGTCCTTGCCACTGTTAGTGAAAGACCTCAGAAATGGGATAAAGAGAGGAAGTAGAATTGTATTATAGACTAAAAGTATACACGCAAGAGAGAGTGTGGGCTTCCCAAGAGACAGTCAGGCCTCTTGGGATTTCGAATAGTTTGTTGTTGTTGTTGTTTTCCAGACTTTAGTGGAAGGGAGTCGCAATATTGAGTTACTGAACGGTGGGACGGAGGGGACGGAGATTTCCCTAGGGACAGGGGTGATTTCCCTTTAAGTGAGTTTGGGCGTTATGACAAGGGCTCCGTGATAGGAGCATCCTGCTTTAAAAGGCTGATCCCATGAAGTTACTGTAGAAAGGGAACTAAGTACCCACGTTGCACCAGCCAGTGCTGAACTGTATCGTTTTGTTTTGAACTTCTCTGTAGTCCCACTGTGTCTTGTCCTACTATCTCCCTGGAGGGGGTGAAGAGCCCAGAATGGCTCCAAGCTCTGGTCAGCTGACCCCTCCCCCAATTCACAGGATGCCTTTGGGGCCCCACATTCTCTCCAATTACAGGAAAGACCACCTGTCTCATAAAAATTGAGATGAGAACCTGCCGCCTTATTGAAATAGCAGCAAGCTTGTACAAACATCCTGCTGCAGCCCGGCTTGGAGCAGGCCGCTACTCACGGAATGACTCACCAATTTGCAAATTCCTTTTTAACCATCCTCTGGACATCTGGCTGTGGTTTTTACACTTTAAAAGGAATCCCCAGCCCTACCCCCACTGATGGGGGGCTGCATTTTCAGCCCCAGAGCCTGACTGTGACCCTAGCTGGCTGTAAGTGTTCCATCACCCTCCCCCCCATCCCCCAGGTGAATAAAGTTGCTTACTGGTTTACTTTGACTTCGGTGGCCTTGCCCTCATTATTTGCAGGATCCCAGTCTCCAACATGGGCACCAGTCTCAAGCTTATGCAGTTTGTATCTTTCTTCTTTGTCTACCTAGCTGCCTCAGTTGTATTCTTACTGGACATTTAGATTTGTTCAATCTGTCATACAGTTTCTCCGTAATGAAAAATAATTTAGGAGAATTGAAAATGAATTGATTTACAGTTTGACTAAGGTGGGGCTAGGGGTGGGGATTGGGCTAATGTCCCCCTTCCATGCCTATAAACACCCTATAACTCATAGAAAATAATGAGAACATGTGCAACTCCTTTGATGGTGAAAAAAGACCTTGGCTCCATGTCTTTTTTTTTTTTTTTTTTTTTTTTTTTTAAAGTCTAGGTAGAGGAAAATTAAGTCTCAAAGATCAGAGAGAATATAATCAGGTTTGTGAGATGTAGGGTTCTCCCCTAATCTGGGCCTGGAAGAGTTTCTTGTTCATGATTCGACTTATTTGATGGATGGAGAGTGCAAGCTTTTGGTATCTGCTCGTTGGATATCAGCATCAAGCTGTGTCCTGCTAAACAGCCATTTTGTAAGCATCCAATGGTGATCTTCTGAAAGCAAAAGGGAGGGCCAAGTGAGGAGTGATGCAGCTTTTCAGAGCCCGCTTCACTGTGGTCAGATGATCTGCAAAGCTTCCTCTCCGGCTTGTCACGGCCCAGATTGAGATCTGCTCCCATTCAGCTGGCAATAGGCTCCCATGAAGTAGGACAAGGAACCAGGGTGTCACACTACAAAAAAAGCCCTGTGTGTTCTCTTCTACCACAGACATAATTGGCAGGTAAAAATCTGTGATAAGCTGTATACGGCCCCAAGAGGGGTTCAGATCCCCCCAGTTTCTGGAACCTGTTACCTTACATAGTAAAAGACCACTTCCATAGATGTTACTATGTTAAAAGATGGTGAGATGGGAGATTATCTTGGATGACCCAGATAAGCCCCCAAAGCAATTAAGAGTCCTAAAGGAAGAGAGAAAGATACGAGATACAGAAGAGGGCAAGAGCTCACATCAGCAAAGTGTAGTCCTGATTTGGAGATAAGAAGGGGGCCTGGAGAGAAGGAGTGCAAGGAATGTTCTGGAGGCTGCAAAGAGCAGGGGACTGAGTGCCATGCCCTGGCAAGTCCACTCTTTTGACACTGTAACCCGACCTTGTCATCTGTAAAGCCCGTGCTCAAGAACTGCACAACCGGGTGACAACACAGTCTTACGATAATTTAAATAATTCTCTGTGCCATGAAGTTCTCCCTGCCAAGATGTCGTTTCAGAGTAGAGAATTCATTGCCATTTCTCACCTCCTTTAGGGCAGATATGTTTGGCAGGCTGGAGAGATAATTCTGAGTCAGTTTCCTCAATGAACAGGTCCCTCTGGGGCTTGGTTTCATTTTCTCTCCTGCTGGAGACAGAGCGGAAGCTCCACAGAGCCTCACGCCCAGCTCCACCTGCTCAGTGGTTTTGATGAACGGTGTGAAAGCAAAAACGCAGAACGGCAGGCAGCTTCTGTCCCAGACAGCCAAGCTTGGGCAGAGGTCCACGCTCCATGCAGGATTTCCCGTCAGTTCTCTGCATTGATATATTCATAGCCTCTCCACCCTGTGTGGCTCTTGGTGCTTCCAAGTTCTAAGTTTCTTAGTGGTTCACCAGGTAAGGCTGGTTTCCTTCTATTTGGGCCCTTTCTTCAGTTTCAGTAGCTCTTGTTCCTGGGCTTGATACCTCTTCCGGTCTCTTTCTTCTGCTTTACGTTTTCTTCCTCCTCCCCTTCTCTTACTCTTCCTCCCCATCTTTTTGGTGTCTCCCTCAGTTCTTTTGCCTCCTAATTTTTTGTTTGATTTTTTTATTTAGACAGAGTCTTTCTATGTAGACTATGCTGGCCTGAAACTCACAGATGTCCTCCTGCCTCAGCTTCTCAAGTTCTGGGGTTAAAGGTGTGTGCCATCATGCCCTATACCACCTTATTTTTGAGATAGGGCCTCTCACTGAGCCTGAAGTTTTATTGATTTGGCTAGACTAGCTGGCCTGCGAGCTGGGAACCCTCCTGCCGCTACATCCCAGCACCAGGTTACCGTTGTGCGCTGCCATGCTGATCTCCTTCAAGTGGCAACTGGGAGCTTGAACTCAGATCTTCTTGCACAGCCCTTTACCATCTAAGCCGTCTCCCCGTGTCTTTCATGGTTCTTATAGATATCCAGCTTTCTTCATTTAGTGATATTAGCCAGATTTAAATAAGAAGGAAAGAGAAGTACAGGGTTAATTTATTTGCGTAATCAGAAATTAGCCTTTATGGGACTAGAGAGAGCTCAGCAGCAAGCTGTGTGTGTTATGATGTATATGTGCACACCACACAACAGGTTTGATACAAGGAAGTTCATTTGAGGGAGGGGAAGGGGAGAGGAGTTAGAGCCTAAGTGAGCCATGAGGGCAGAGAGGGAGGGAGGTAGAGGGAGAGA
>OU015751.1:74967978-74995204 GCA_907169655.1 Acomys percivali | reverse complement strand
AGAGACAGAGACACAGAGAGACAGACAGAGACAGACAGAGAGAAACAGACAGACAGAGAGATACAGAGAGAGAGAGAGAGAGTCTGAGAGTGAGCAGAGTGTGTGTAAGAGGCTGGCAGTTCCTTTTTACTGGCTCACACCTGCCTCACACCTGGTGCACACCTGGCAGAGGCAGCAGGTGATGACATCAGAGGTTGCTGGTGCCCTAGTGGCAGGCTAGCAGGGCTGCCTGTATGCTAACAGTGTATACTGTTGTAGAGGGTAGGAATTCTGTTCCCAGCACCCGCACCACCTGTATGTAAGTCTGGCTCCAGGAAGATCTTATGCTACTGGCCATTATGGGTGCCAGCACCCCCCCATTATTAAAAATAAATAAAAGAAATCAGCCATTCATTTCAGTGTTTCAATTATTTTTTGAGTAGGAAAAACAGAATTTTATCACCATCTTCTCATGGCTTCCTGCTCAGCCCAAGAACTGAATGGACACATGACAAAATACCGGGAGAATGAAAGTATTTATTCTTAGTTTTGTGGACTTG
This sequence comes from Acomys percivali, assembly GCA_907169655.1. Lineage (NCBI taxonomy): Eukaryota > Metazoa > Chordata > Mammalia > Rodentia > Muridae > Acomys > Acomys percivali. The sequence continues at coordinate 74,994,665 of OU015751.1, read as the reverse complement.
GTTAAGAAATGAAAATCCAAGGAAAGGCTAACATGCAAATGTTTTAATATTAAATTGAACAAAGAGCCAAAAACTACAGAAAAGTAATTAAATTCTGGAGAAGACTATAGGAAAACAGGAATTACTTTAAGAGGGTCTGTTTGCAGGATTCTATTTGTTATGTCTCCCCATTGAGGCGTATTATTCTTTTCCTAGCACAAGGAGGGTGTCTTCAATGTGGGGTTTTTTAACTGCCTGTTTCCAGGGAGAAGGGGGCGGGAAGAGAATGCCCCTCAGCATCTGCAGCTCTTCAGATATCCTTCACCCAAACTGATCCTTATCCAAAGTGGCACATTTTGAAGGTTTTATCAATGGCCTGACAGAAATCAAGATATTCTAAAAGATTGTCCTATTGCCTTACTTTGGCTATCACACTATTGACAGAGTCGCCCCCAAGACATTGGCTTCCCCTTGGGAATCTCATGCTACAGGAAGGAAAACTCTCAAGTCTGTATGCAGCCAACCAGAGGGGAGCTTGTTTCCCAGAAACAGATTTGTACCTTATCACCTTGCAGATGACAATGATGGGTCAGTGATGCGCGGGACTCTACCTTGGCCAGCGCTATTTAGTTATTCATTTCTCAGGCTCTTTGCCAGCAACAGCCCATGACAGCACATCCTGAAGACACACTGGGGCTGGAGTGTGCCAACGAATCTCTTTGTCCCTCTTCCTACGGAGGTGTTAGATAGGACAGAGACACAGCTTGCAGCAGGCTGAAGAGTCCCCCTGGATGTGTAAGGACCTCAATTCAGTCCGAAATGGGACTTGCTGCTTTAATGTCAGAAAGGATCTTAGGACTATCAGAGTGAAGAGTTTTGTTAACACTGTTTTAATACAGGCTTATGCAGAGGCCTCAAAGACAGAGGTGCTCTGATGAAAGCAAGATGCAGCCGGAAGTTATGGGTGTAGGCTACTCACAGATGGGTCACACTTCAAGTGTCCTAGGGAGGGTGTCACTGGTAGGAAGGAAGGGACACAAGCCACACTGATACCCTTAGCAGCCTGAGGAGTTCCTCAGGACTTGTATGGGCCTTATTTGAGTTGCCAGAGGGAGCTATAAGATTTTCCAATTTACAAAGCAGATTTGGGGATCTTGTTAATGGTGTCTTAGTGTAAGTGTAGGCATAAGGGTTGAAAGACAAGTGCTTAAAGGAAAGTAAAACACATCCTGGTACCAGAGGCAGAGGCTTTAGCCAGCTGGTTTCAGATGCATTCACCATGTGGCAGAGTGTCCTCTGGGTGACCTTTCTGGGAGAATCACTACTTACCATCTTACGCCTGTACACGACTGGGCGTGCACATGATAAATAGTAGACACGCATGGAAAGAGACATGCACAGTGAACAAAGGCTGGAGAGATGGCTCAGCTGTCAAGAGCACTTCCTGTTCTTCCGGAGAAGTCAAGTCAAGTTTAGTTCCTAGTGCTCACCTCTGACACTTATAAGCCCGTGCAGCTCCAGGGGACATGACACCCTCCTTTGGCCTCTGAGGGCACTGTACTCATGTGCACATGCCAGAAACCTATAGTTCTGAGTCCTTCAAGTCACCTTCTATCATTAGAGGACCAGGCTGTGCTCTCTGCTGTGTGAAAGGTGTGTACTGGGTGGCTCCATTTCACAGAGCTGTAAGTGGTCCCATTCCGGCCACAAATGCGAAGGCAACAGGACTCAGAATCTTGTTTGTGTACACAGGCACCGACAACTGACCATCACCACCCAAGGCACACACTGCTGAAATGTGAAAAAGGGACCACTTATAAACTTATCGAAGTAGATTAGGAATATATGAACACATGGGTTCATCAAAACCATACAAGAAAAACCAGACCCAAGAACCCCTCAAACACAAAAAGGGTGCAATCTCCTTACATGGACCGCACAGAAGGACATTTAACACTATGATGATGACAGCCATACCAACCTGTCATCCAGTTATCTGGTGTGCAGACAGAGAATTCTTGAGTGTCCCCTAGGGCTTCAGCTCAGCAGGGCCCTCACTGCTTGAAACAGCCTACTTGAGCTGCCATCTGTTGATCCATCTGTCTATCTGGATGGACCAGGTCTTTACTGCTGTAGTCCTGTATTTCTGCTCTACCCTGTGGCCCCAAGGCTCAGCTCTGACCTGTACCCTCCTCCCCTCCGCCTGAAACTCCCCAATTGAATTTTTTTCTCTTTTAAAACATTTTTTATATAAGTAATTGATTCAGATTACATCTCAATTGTTATCCCCTTACATGTATCTTCCCGTTCCCCCTCCCTCCCTCTTTCATCCTCTTCCCCTCCCCTAGGTCTGTGACAGAAGGGGACCTTGTCCCCCACTATAAGATCACAGCTTATCAGGTCTCTTCCTGGTGGCCTTCTTACTCTTCCTCTGAGTGTCACCAGGTCTCCCCACCAAGAGGAAGTGGTCAAATAGGGGGCACCAGAGTTCATGTCTGAGTCAGTCCCTGCTCTCCACACAACTGTGGAGAATGTGTTGTGCATTGGCTAGGTCTGAGTAGGGGTTCTAGGTTTACTGCATGCATTGTCCTTGGTTGGTACAGTAGTTTGAGCTGACCTGCCTGGGTCCCATCTGCCAGCCTTAATGGTCTTCTTGTAGGTTTGGGTCCTAGAAACCTACAAGAAGGCCAATTGGATTTTAAAATACCCATAGTACCTGCACCTGATCAATTCTCTGCCTTCAATAAAGTCCTCTTTGAACTACACTGCTGTACTAATCCTTTTTTAGCCATTCTGTAATCTGGATATACAGACATACATATGCATGCACACTTGTGAGTCTAAAGTATAATGTGATATATGAGAGTTAATGTTAATGATGAAGGTCAGAATAAAAAATATCTGTTTGCCAACAGTCTGCTATCAAAGGAACTTGGGACAAGTTGGTAAACTGTAGCCAGCAAAACCAACAGAGCTTATGAACTTATCATTATTCAATAAATTCTGACATTGTTGAGTCTCAATGTGTCCTTCTATGTTTTGTGCTAATGACACTTTTAAATTATTGACCTCCTATAGGTAATGTGTCATGAATCCTTTAACTGTTCTTCTTTGTCTTTGACATAAATTTATTTGGCTTAATCCTGTTTGAGATTTATGTAGCTTTTGGAATATAGGTTTGTGTTCAGAGTCTTCAGAACTCTTTCAGCTTCACTTCGTCTCCTATGGAGTGTTAGGCGGACAGTGACACTAACATGATTTGGGGACATCCAGTCTGGACACTGTCCTGATAGTCAATATTCTGTGAAACCAAAGACAGAAGCCCAGGGGAGGCCCCAGCGGTTTCCTAGGACAATGCATTCTATATGTCAATCACTATAGTAGTTTTTTTTTAATTACTTGTGGCCAGGCATGGTGGAACAGGTGTCTTTTGTTTCACAGCTCAAGAGGCAGAGGCTAGCTGACCTCTAAGTTCAAGGCCTGTAGGGTCTATATAATGGCTTCCAGATCAGCCAAGGCTACACAGTGAGATCTTGTCACAAAAACAATGTATTTGTGACTCTTGTGAGATGAACACTATTTCCATTATTGCTCCCAAAGGGCCTGTGAGCATATGCATATGGGCTGATTTGTAAGGTTGGCTACACACTCAGGCAGCAGCAGTAGCAGAGCATTCGTCCACAGACTGCCTCATTCATCAAATAACAGAAAAAAAAATTCATGAAAGACTCCACTCTGATGAAAAGATCAGGACTATATCTTGGTACTTCTAACTTCCTCCTAGACTATGAAACTAGAGGTGGTGAATTTTCCTATATCATCTGAGAGCACATCCATGTGTACTTTGAAAATGCTGAAATGATAATTTCAATGCTACTGACAATAGAGTATCCTAAATAGCTCAATGTTTTTTTTTAACTTTTTATGTCTCTTTATAATTAGATTAAAAATTTTTTATGATATTTAATATTTCATCTAATATATTTCTAAGTGATAAAGTAACACTAATCTTGCTTTTAATGAAATTGCAAATGAAAATTTTATATCCTTTCAATTTAATTATGTTTTTGTTGTTGTTATGACTGTTTGCTTACCCTAAACGTCTACCTTATTCAAAACTAGTATTTAAAAGATTCAAGGGTTTTTACTGTCTCTCCATATGTATTTATGTATGTACACATGTATATATTAAAATTATTTGGTATAATTTGGATTAAAAATTTAGTTTTTTAAATTAAACTTTAATTCTATTTACTCTAGTAGAGATACCCAAAAATTTGGGTTGATGCTCTTACCCAAATTATACAAAAAGCATCAGTCTCTAACAACAACATACATGATATTCTACACCTTAAGTGCTGATGTTTCTTTGTTTAAATAATACCTAAAATGTTCTACAATACAATCACCCACAATTAAGAAATATATTAAATATCTCTGTTTTGCTAATAAAAAAGGGACTACTATGACTTCTTCCAAAGTCCCATTTTAACTACTTAAACATAAGAAAGGTGGTTCATAGAGTACAATTAACAGTAAATACAGGAGTAGAAAAGCTAGTCTAGTTTTTAAAATATGTAAATTTTGGTTAAAATACCTGCTTCCTTCATCTGTTACCTACACTAGCTAAACTGTGTTCTGTTCCTGATTACTTAATATTAAGCCTAGTAGTTCTATTATATGTTGTTAGAGACGGCCCACATTCCAGGTCCACCCCACCCCAGCCTGCCTTCAGTGTCTCCACGCCAGCATTCATGACATTGCCAGCGTTGAAGGTCCCCACCATCACAGCCTGCTCTCTCTCTCTCTCTCTCTCTCTCTCTCTCTCGTCCACACTCAGAGGTCGTCTTTCACTTCTCTCCCCAAACCCCTTAATAAATTTCTTGTGTGAGGTCTGTTGCGTGGTGTCGTTTCTATGGTGTTCCTTGGTGCCGCCTATCTGCCAAGGCACCCTTCCACCGCTAAGCCCTAAGATTGATGGATGGTATGACCTGGATAAGATACCCTGGTGCCTGCACTCCCCCTGCGGGAAGGGCCACCCCAGGCTATACCTGCAACAGACCCACCTCCTGCCTCATTGATTGCTTGGTCCTCCATTCATCACCAGCAGTTGGTGAGTGATCCCCTTCTCAGTAATCACAAATGCTTCCCGGGGTCGCTTGTACTCTTCGGCCCTTTGCCGGAGGCTTCATTCTGAGCTCGGTTTTCACCTTTTGGCTTCATTCGAAAATCCTGGTACCAGGCATTGTATCTCCTCGGGCTTTTAGCCCTTGATTCCTGTGAGGTGATGACCCGCAGAATAGCTTCTGCCTTCTTTGTTTGGTCCCCCTGAGTCCTGGGGATGCCTTAGACTACAGGCATTGGACCGTCCCCTCTTCCTTACCCATGAAAATGGCGTCATCCATAGAAAACCTCCAGCCTCTCCACCTGGCACCCGACTGAAGGGCTCCAATTTGATTCACTTTTGCAATAAAATCTGGCCTTAATATCCCTTAGATAATCAACCCAAATGTGGCTGACTGACAGTACTCTAGATCCCAATATTATCCGGGACCCTTACAAATACTGCAAGGAGAAAGGAAGTAGGTTCTCTGTTCCTTGTTTCTTATCTTTGCTCCAAGCCCTTTTTGGTTTGTTTGGTCTACTCCCCATTTCCCCGCCCCCCCAACACTGTAAATGTCCCTCCTTTAAGTTATGGTTAATGGATCTATAAATTTGTTGCAAAGTGAGAGATACCCGGAAACGGCCTTTTGCACGCCCCCTCCCGCCCCAATCTCTTGTGTGAAATCTGTCGCTCAGATGTGAGCTCTGCCAAGATACTCTTCTGCCACTAAACCTTAACACAAGCCCCATGTAAATGTTATTTCAGATACAGAGGATCTTTTTAAAGAGTCAGATCCAGATCATGATGGCTAATAGTTTTGATGTGATCCGAGGATTTCTTTCTCAGCGGCTTTTTCTTTTAAGTTACTCCTTTCTCCTAACGACCGCCGTCCTGCCCTTTGCTCAGCCCCCTCTCCGGCTCATTCTAGGAATAGCTTCATAGCTATGGTTACTGTTAGAAAGCACCGAGAGAGACCGCAGACTCAACTTAAACTATAATTAGACAAAATTGTATTTTAAGCTGCAGCTGCCCTCACTTCCCATTGGTTGGACTTGGAACTGAGGCCCAGCTAAAACGGGAGGGCCACTTTAAAAGGCGGAGGCCACAGTTTACTCTTGTGGACACGTGCTTCTACAGGTGGCAGAGACCATCTGGAGTCTTTCGACTTCCTGGAATTTCTGGTCTTGTCTCAACCACCTCAGGTTACCCATAGGGCTGGCCTCAGACATAATGTGGGGTATTCACCCAAGAAGAAACCAGTCATGGGTTTAGGCCAGGAGAAAGCCTTTATTAGCCGGCCAGCGATTACACTAGGTGTTTCCGATCTTAGTGTAGCTCCGAGCCTTTCTCAGGGTAAGTTTTTATGCACAAAACCCATGTTCTGGGTTGACATAGTTCAGTTAACAAGGACAGTTAGCCGGAAGCAGTACCACAGAAGCCAGAAAGCGAGGTTAGAACACTTGGGGACTTTCCCAGAACTGTGGACTGCGAAGGATTGGGTCTTTGTTTTTGTTTTGGCAGGTGGTACTGTCTGTGTGTTGAGTTTCACAGACCGAATGGCACGCCCATCATGGAGTCAGGTGTGCTAAGGTCTGGCAGCACCCTCTTAAACTAAGATGAAGTTTTTCCTAGCTATTACACTATGAAGGGCCATAAATAATATTAGCTGCTGCACGTACAAACTGTGGCGCTTGGCTGACAGTGGGAACTGTGAATGAAAATTCCTGCATAGAAACTGTGTCTATAGAGACTAATGTATTGATTAAAACCGCTGTGATGTGGAGAGATTGGAGCGCTGGGGTTATATTATTGCAGCAGAGGCTAATTGGGTTTTATCTCAGGCCATCTTTAAGCCCCTGAACACACATTTTTGCCCACCTCCATGTCAGAACTAACATCTTGTGACTCACAGATTAAAACTCCTTTAAAAATCTATTAACGTAACAGGGCTCTAGGATCCACCAACTCCACAGTAAAATGTCACCAGATAGATAGTGTCTGCAGCCTTAAACTTGCCTTGGTTTGTGGCTCTCTTTGGTCTATAAAACTGTAACACTTCATGAAACTGTTTCCATGTTGGAACATGGAATTTGGGGGTAATTTAGATCTGTGTTCCTGGGCTGGAGAGATGGCTCAGTAGTTAAGAACACCGTGTGTTCTTCCAGAGGTTCTGAGTTCAATTCCCAGCTAACACATGGTGGCTCACAGTCATCCATAATGTGATCTGATGCCCTTTTCTGGAGTGCAGGTCTACATAAAGATAGAGCACTCATGTATGTAAAATAAATAAATAAATCTGGAGAGAGGAGAGAGAGAGAGAGAGAGAGAGAGAGAGAGAGAGAGAGAGAGAGAGGGAGGCAGGGGACTGCAAATTCAAGTAGGCTAGTTTGGTCTACACAAACTCTGTTTCAGTGTAAAAAAAAAAAAAAAAAAAAGGGAGAAAGATCTAAAAAGCTGTTTTAAAAAAAAGAAGAAACAAGAAAGAAATCTGTGTTCCTAGGCATGTTCGCTCAAATGGCTCCAGAATAAACTCTTAAGGTGAAAGCTGTGTTGTTGTTGTTGTTGTTATTGTTTTCTGGTGTGTGTGTGTGTGTGTGTGATTTAAGTACTCAGAATTCTGTGAAGGTGTTCTCCTGTAGCTTCAGCTTGCCCTGTTCTCCAGCATGGGATTCCCCGGGAAGTTAGAACTCTGAGAGCCATTGTTTCAACAGTAACAGTCAAAGAGAGGCACAGTGTCTTTAGATTATCTCTTCCAATTCCATTGTGAAAGCACAGCTAGGGTGTTTCTGGGTCTTACTCACCACCTGCCCTTTGAAGAAATGCTCAGCTTCACTTGGGCCTTACAGCTAGCTTGCTGGGGGAACTTCCTTGCTGGGGAAGTTCCCTACTGGGGAGTAGGCCACTCTACCCTACCTTCCGCAAGCAACTTGTCCTCACCCACAGCACTAAGCAGCCATGTTTTCTAAAACACACACAGGGCACAAAGCCACAAAGTTATTTATTTTCTTAGAATTGAACTTGCCTTCTGGTCATTTCTTGTCACCTGATCTGTATTATGAGAAGAACATTTAAATTATTTTGAACTAAATATATTTCAGTATTAATGACTGAATAGTTTGGGGGTTGCTTTCCTTTTCTTTGCATATTTTAATTTATTTTAATACTTAAAAAATAGAGCATTGAGCCCCGGATGACACCACTGAGCTTTTTCTACATTTTTACATTTTAAGACAGAGTCTTATCTGTCCAGGCTGGCCTTGGACTCATTGGCGAGGCAGCTCTTCAACTGCCTTTTCCTGTCTGACCCTCCTGAGTAGCTGAGGTGACAGGCCTGGATGAGTAGGGCCATCGTTGTCAGAGGCATCAGTGAAGAAGGCACAGTTCCATTCTGGTATCCACAGCAGAGTGAGCAGTGAATTTAAACCCACAGGGACCTGACTCAGGAAAAACTAGATCGTAGGGTCATATGCAGAAAAGAATTTCAAGTACGACCAGAAAACAGAGTTACAGTTTATTAAAGATAGATAGAAAGAAGGGTGTTCTGGGAAGGAATAAAGCACCCCAAAGAGCATAGTATAGGCTTCTCAAAGAGTCAAACTTCACGAGATGGGCATGGTGGTGCACGCCTTTAATCCCAGCACTTGGGAGGCGGAGGCAGAGGCAGGAGGATCGCTGTGAGTACAAGGCCAGCCTGGTCTACAAAAGCGAGTCCAGGATAGCCAAGGTTACACAGAGAAACCCTGTCTCGAAAATCTAATAAATAAATAAAAATAGATCTATCTTTCTGTCTATGCATTTGTCTCTATCCATATATATATATATATAATTAGAAAATATATATATGAGTATTTTACGTATCTATTATCTATGTATTTGTCTGTCTGTCTGTCTATCTATCATCTACACTAAGTACATGTCCACTGCCTTTGGAGGTCAGAAGAGGTCATCAGATCTCCTGAAACTGGAGTTACAGACAGCTGCAAGCAGCCATGTGGGTACTGGAAATCACACCCAGGTCCTCTACAAGGACAAGTGCTCTTAATCATGGAAGCCATCTTTCCAGCCCCAAGAATTTGGGTAGTTTTAAACATTACACTCACATGTTTGTTAAGGAAATTAAATAAGGTGTTCAGGTGGTTTCTTAGGTATACTTGACAGGATTAAAGTTGGAAGGTAAAAAGTCTAGGCCACAAGGCAGCAGAAAATCAGAATATTTTTACTTAAAACAAAGTAAATAGTCTTGTTTGAGATTCCCTGAACATGTCCAACCATGTTTGGTTCACTGCCATCTTAACGTAAAGAAAGGAGTCTGGTCTGTGTGTCAGTACCTCTAGTGCAAATCTTCCTTGTGCTGGAATTCTCACTTCTCAGCTGGTGAGGGGCTTCAACCAGACTCAAGGGTGAGGACTAGAGAGTTTTCCATATTTTCCCTTTTTATTCTGCATCAGCTTTTAAAACATTTTTAAAAAGGTACTAATAAAAGACGTAAAAATTGCCCAATTATCCACTGTAAACACATATTTTTGAAGCCACCTTGTGCATACACAGTGCTTTGTGACAGGATTCCCATGGCCATGCCCTTCATAATGCTCTGGATGGATGTTGGGATGTCCAGTAAGGGAAGAGTAAGATACCCAAATGCTGCGCATTTAGTTGACCAGAAAATACTAGTACAGAATCTGAGAAGTTTAAGATACAGGAAAATTTGGGGGACTGGGGAAGCTGAAACCTGGGGGGGGTGTTGGGGGGGGTAATAGCGCCACATCTAGCCTATAGTATTGCACATCATCATGTTTATGAGTTTTTAAGGTTGATGTCTTTCCTGTATTGTGCATGTGTACTAGTGACGACATAAAGGAAATGGATGGAAATTCTAGGATCAAAAAGGAGTCAATTGTGTCAACTAATAAAAAGCAAACAGGGAGCTAGAGAGGTGGCACAGTAGTCAAGAGAGCTTACTACTCTTGAGAAGATCTGACCTCAGTTCCCAGGAGCCATATCAGGGCTGTCCATCATCTGTAACTCCAGTGCCAGGGACTGATGCCTCTGGCCTCTTGAGGCCTCCCCATGAATGTGGTGCACATGAACTCATGCAGGCACCCATACATACATGTAAAGCATTCTTGTTTTTTTTTTTTTTAAAAGGATTAAAAAAAGTTAATAAAGCTGGGGGTTATGAAGGAGGATTTCTTACACCTGATGGCCTCATACTGACAGTCATAAAATACCACTAGAGGCACACATCCACACACAAGTGAATTCACAAGGTCGCTCAGAAACCAGTTCTTCACTCTCCCCTCCCATCACTGTTGTCAAGTGTTAGTGATTCAGAATACCATACTTAGTTCTGTTTTCTGTTTCCTCTCCCTCCGTCCCTCCCTCCCTCCCTCCCTCCCTCCCTCCCTCCCTCCCTCCTTCCCTCCCTCCCTCCCTCCCTCCCTTCTTCCTGTGTTCCCTTCTTTTTTCCCTCCCTCTCTGGTAGGATCTCATATAGGCCAGGCTAACCTTGAACTCACCACATGGACAAAGGGTAGCCTTAAACTTCTAGTGTTGCGGCCTCAGACTCTTCGCTGGTGGGATAACAGGTGAATACTACAGTGCCTGGTTTATGCAGTGCCAGGGATCAGACCCAGGACCCTATGCATGCTAGGCAAGTACTCTACCAAGGGAGCTACTCCCCCTTGCTGCTGCTGGGCTCCTCTTCTCTTCTTTCCATCTGTTTTTTGTTTTGTTTTGTTTTGTTTTGTTTTGAAGCACAACAGAAAGGCAGCATAGTTTTCTGAAAGATGCTGACTGCTTTTGCTGAAGTTGTATTGGTGCACTGGAAGGTGACTTTTTAGATGCCATTTTTTTTAATTTTTGAGATTATAATATAGTTACATCACTTCCCCCTTTTCTTTTCCTCTCCCTAAACCCTCCCATATATACTCCACACCTCCAACTTTGCTCTCTTTCAAATTTATGGCATATTTTCTTTAATTGATGTCACACCCCTGCCCCCCCCCCCCACGCCTAAATACATACAATACAATCTTCTCAGTCCCTATGATGTTACTTGTATGCATCTGTATTCAGGGCTGAGCATTTGGTATTGGATAAACAATTGGTGTGGTCCTCCTTAGTAAGATTGTGTCTCCCGATTTCAGCGTTCCTCTGTTGCCTGCAGCATTTTAGGGCCCAGGCTGCAGGGGCTTCACCCGCAAAGGTGACTTTTAGACACACTTGTAATGGAATATTCCTGGTCTTCCCCACACTAAAAAGACTTCTAGAGAGTTAAGGCATAAAAGCCTTGGAGAAGCTCCAGACAGCCGGGGTTCCTCTGGGCTGCCCAAGAGAATTAGAAGGACGTTTGTATTTCTAGACCTTAGGTCAGCCCAAGCATCTTGCCCAAAGCCCCTGGCTGTGGTTACAGGTGCGAGGCCCAGTTCGTAACCATGTGAACACAGGGCTTCTCAAAGCATTACCTTATTAGAGCCATAGATTAAAGATCCTTTGGTGCCACCTTATGCTAAGTGGGAGGAATTGCACCCACTTAAGCTGGCTTCGTGGTTATACTCTCCATTAATTGAAACAAGGACCCTACATTTTTGTGTGTCCCTATAATTAATTTCCGTTATCAAATTTAACACAATAAAAGCGGTAATTGTATTGGATAACATTAAAATGAATGATTCAGTTTAAATACTTGTTTGGGCAAATATTTGTGAGAAATGTATATACTTTGTATTACATTTTTCCTCTGTCATGGGATATCCTAAGACTGGTTTGGAATGAGGCTCATGAATATAGTACAATTTATGGGAAAGTCAGATAGACCAAGGGAAGCAGAGTGGTTGCCTGTGAGCAGCTATGGCAGTCAGAACCTAGAAGGCCCTAGTTTAACTCTCCCATAACCCTGTGAGGTTAGCACAACTATATCCATTCTAAGACTGGGAAAGGGAGGCAGAGAGATTTACTGACTTGCTTAAGGTCATGCAGGTAATAAATTAGCCAAACCAAAGTCTGAAATTTAAAACTATGTATTTGGCTGTAGTGTCTTCAGCCACTCCGTGTATTATCTCTAACATTAAGACAGTAGAAGGGATATGTGTGTATATATATAATTTACTATATGGAGTAAGTGGTCACATGTTTCATCTTATTTAACTTTGCACTGACTTTGTGAGGAGCATATGGTCACACTTCAGGAACCAGAACCCCAGTGTGCAAGATGAAAAAGAATAGTTGACTCTTGATCTGCATTATTTCATAGCCCACTTCCTTGGCAGGGATGGTGGGGGAAGGGGTCAGGCAATAGAAAGAGAAGGAGCAGGAGAGTGGCGGGTGGTGGTGGTGGTGGTGGGCTTTGCTCTCCTGCTATGTAGCCTGGGCTGGTCTGTCACTTGCCATTCTCCTATCGGCACATCTTGACTATTGCTCTGGGTGCAGGAGTATACTACCATGCCCAGTGAACGTCCCAGTTCCTAACCACAGAAACATGTGGCAAGAAGAAAAAATTACTAGTCTTTTAACTGAAATGGTTGGAACCAGTGTGTTTCATATTTTGTGTTCTTTTTGTATTTTAGACTATGTGCAAATATGTAAGGACATATCTCATTTTTGCAGGGAGGGGTTGTTTGAGACAGGGTCCTGTCTTGTAGCCCTGGATGTCCTGGACTCGCTTTGTAGACCAGGCTAGCCTCAAACTCATAGAGATCTCCCTGCCTCTGCCTCCTGAGTGCTGGGATTAAAAGCATGCACCATCACTCCTGGCTGCAACATATCTCAATTTTATTCCATACACCCCTGACAATATAGCCTGAAGGTAATTTTTGCCTCCATGGAAGAGACACACAAATAAAGGACTAGTAACATAATTTATAATACAGATAGTTTACATATATAGTTTTCCCCAGGCTCTCACTATACACATCCTGGCTGGCTTAGAATTTACTGTATAGACTAGGCTGTTATCAAACTTGTGGGAATCCTATTGGCTCTGTCTCATAAGGATACATATGAGCCACTGTGTCTTATGCGTACAATATTTTAAAGTACTTAAAAAAAAGTGTGTGTGTGTGTGTGTGTGTGTGTGTGTGTGTGTGTGTGTGTGTATAGAGCAGTCCCCAAGGAGGCCAGAAGAGTAAATCAGAGCTCTTGAAGTTACAGGGAGTTGCCAGTGGCTTGATGTGAGTTAGGGAACGGAACTCAGGACACGCAAAAGAGCAGAAGGTTCTCTTAGCTGCTGAGCCATCTCTCCAGCCCCAATTTGTTTTTTTTTTTTTTTAAATGTGGCTGTATTTTTCCTGTGTTTTTACATGGGCCCTGATATGAACATTACTGCTGTGATTCCATGGCTATTCTCAAAAGGGTTCAGATTTTTTAAACAGCACATTTTAGAGTTTTGAACTACAGATGCTCACCTTGTATTAATAACGATGCATGTCTTTTTTTAGATCAATGGGGGCATTTCTCATCCCAGATGGGTGTGTTCTAGATACTCAAGAAGGCACCAAAAGTCAACCCAAGACAAACCCAAGACAGTGGTTTACAAGTTTGTTGTCTCACATGGAGGGTTAACAAAGACATGGGAGCAAGCAAAGTGGAAGCAGGCTTTAGTGTGTAAGGTTAAGGAAGAGAGAAACTCCTCCAGATAGGGAAAACCACCATGACAACAGTATTAAAATGTCTAGAGGCTTTTTATAAAGAATTATGGTTGGGACTGAGGTAATTTCTATGATATGGATTAAGTCTTTGAACATATCGCAGGCTGAATCAATTATAGGGCTATCCAATGTGTGCATTTTCTGGCCCAACCAGGGAAGTGATCAAGCACTGTTCATGTACTGCTCACCAAGTTAATGGTAGGTGAGGACCACCCCAACCCCTGTCCACCTCTAACTTTTGTGAGCTGCTGACCTTGTCTGCCTGTTAGCTCTTAGCTCTGGCCAATGTTGCTACTGCTGCCCTTGGAGGTGCTGCTGGCTGCTAATCCAGTGGTGCTCTGTGGTCTCACATTTATATGACCTGCTTGTAGTGCCTCCAGCCACGGTTACTAAGATGCAGCTTCATTTGTCCATTGTCACTCCATATTTAATGCTTTGTCCACAGGGTGGTACAGGTTGGTCTTTTCCCTGAAATAGATGGGGCTTTTAGGGACTATATTTACTTACAATTTAGTCTGTTATAGTTAGCCACCTAAGAACCAAAAGAACAGGAAAGGACACAATGCCTTTCATGTATATTCTCCATGGTAGTGGTTCTCAACCTTCCAGATGCTGCAACCCTTTAATACAGTTCCTCTTATATTTTTGGTTGTAGTCCTAGTGGGGAGTCCTGTGGAAAAGTCGGGCTAGGGGAGGAGAGAGGGACCCAGAGGGGACAAGAACACTGCAAGAAGACTAACAGAGTTAACTAACCTAGACCCATGGGGGCTTTCAGAGATGGAAACACCAACCAAAGAGCTTGCATGGACTGGACCTAGGTCTCTTACACACGTGTAACTGATGGGCAGCTTGGTCTTCATGTAGGTCCCCTAGTAAGTTGAACGGGTGCTGTCTGTGACATGGACTCTGATGCCTGCTTTTGATCGCTTCGCTCTAACTGTGCTGCCTTGTGTTGCCTCAGAGGATGAGGAGGAGCTCAGTCCTGATAAGACTTGATGTTCTAGGGTGGGTTGGTGGGGTGGGGCGGCTACATATTTCGGAGGATAAGGGGAGGGAGGGAGTGGGAGGAGAGGTTGGTGGAGCTACAATTGGGATGTAAAGTGAATATATATAAACAAACATTTAAAAAAACTTAAAAATACAGTTCCTCATGCTGTAGTGACCTACAACCATTAAATTATTTCTTTCATTAATTTTTTATAACTGTAATTTTGCTACTGTTATGAATCACAATTTAAGTATCTGATATGAAGGATATCTGATAAGTGACCCATGGGAAAAGGTCATTCAACCCTTAAAGGGGTAGCAACCCACAAGTTGACAACCACCACTTAGCAGAGCAATAGTATCTTTTATAGGGCTAGATTTGTGCATAGGCTTTGTTTAAATTTGGTTTTTCTCATGGAATATCTTATTTTCTCCATGTATGGTGGTTAAAAGTTTTCCTGGATATAGTATTCTGGGCTGACATCTATGGTCTCTTAGAGTTTGCAAGAGATCTGCCCAGGCCCTTTTGGCTTTTAGAGTCTCTGTTGAAAAGTTGGGAGTAATTCTGATATGCCTGCCTTTAAATGTTACATGGTCCTTCCCCCTTGCAGCTTTTAGTATTCTTTCTTTGTTCTATACACTTAGCATTTTGATTATTATGTGGCCTGTGGAATATTATTATGTTTATAAGCACCTATTTCTTTAAGTTGGGGAAATTTTCTTCTATGATTTTGCTGAAAATATTTTCTGGGCCTTGGATTTGGAGGCTTCTCCTTCTTTGATTCTTAATTATTCTTAGGTTTGGTATTTTTGTAGTGTCCCAGATTTCTTGGATATTTATGTCAGGAATTTTTTTTAGATTAACATTTTCTTTGACCAATGTATTGATTTCATCAATCATATCTTCTGCACCTGTGAGTCTCTCTTCCATGTCTTGTACTCTGTTGATGATGCTTGCGTCTGAAGTTCCTGTTGAGTTTCCTAGGTTTTCATGGCCAGGATTCCCACAATTTATGTTTTCCTTATTGCTTTTATTTCCATTTTCCAATCTTGAGCATTTTTATTCATTTCTTTCACCTTTTTGATTGCATTTTCCTTTATTTTAAAAGCACTTTATACATTTCCTCTTCAATGCCCCTATCATCTCTACGAGGTTGTATTTAAGATTTCCCTCTTGTGCTTCAGCTGAGCTGGGATATCCAGGACTTGCAGGATTGCTCAGCTCTGGTGGTGCCATATTTCCATGGATGTTGTTGATTTCGATCTTTTGCTGGGCTTTAGCCATATGGTTGTCCCTGGTGTAGACTGGATGTTCCTGATGCAGGCACGACTCCTCGGGAAGGCAGGGAGATCTATGGGCCTGACAGTGGCGCTCTGGGAATAGCACACTGCTCACCTGTGCTGGCTCTCCATGGAAACCTTTTATATGCCATCTTTCTTTTCTATGTTTATAGTCTGTATTTCTGAAATGGCTAGCCAGCAGGATTTTGATGCCATAAGTGTAACAGTATATGTGAATGAAGTGGCTGTTTTGATTTCACAGCTCATCTTGGGATATGTTTAGCATTTCATATACTTAATCTAGAGGAAAATCACTTTCTTTAGAGCATTTAATATGAGCGTTTGCGTTTCTGAACATATGCTGTAATCCCTTTACATATACATCATGTTTCCCAAGTGCCAGAAGCAGTGCTCTGAGGTCCAGGCTTGTCTGGGTGTTCCTCGGCTACAGTGTGGAGACTGATCACATGCACACCCACCCCGAACTGGCCACCCTGACTTGTGCCGCAGCCGGATCCTTTTCTATGCTGAGAACTTATCATTGGCAAGGGGCCTCAGCAAAATGCTGGATGGCACCAGACATTGAAGATTCACTGAGGACAGGACAGAGTGATCAGAACTAGGACCTCTAGGTTGAAAATAGGACATTAATTATTTCAGGTAGGGGCTGGATCCTGGAATAGCTTTTGGCTTGAACGACAGCTCTTTGTGTACATCTCCTGTTGCTCAAGTGGCTGCAATAAACACAAAAACAGACCCTTGGGAAGGCAGACATGGGTGGCATGGCTTGCGTTGTCATTTCTGGGCTGATGATTTTCTAGACTTATGGTTCTCCTCATGCTTTTTTAACTGAGTCTCGGGGAGAGACCCACACTTCTGTTTCTTCTTTAGATCTGTTAGTTTACTTGCTCTCTTTCTCCGTGTCTCTGTCTTTCTGTGTCTGTCTGTCTGTCTGTCTGTCTGTCTGTCTCTCTCTCTCTCTCTGTTGTTATGTGATTGAAAGAGAAATAATTTACTGGAGTGCTAAGTCATAATCAGAGACAAGATCTCTGAGGTGTTTCCCACAAATTTTCCAGAGCAGTGCAATACAAATTCAAGTCAATGCCAGTCCCTCTGCACTAAGAACCTTTCATCACACTAGAGAAAAATTCTACTAGGTTTAAATGGTTTCCTTTTCTATTATTATTATTTTATTAGTTAATGTACAAATAATGGTTTCATTTAATATTTTTAGATGTATATATCATTGTATTTAGCTCACATTCACTATATTCCTCCATTACATTTCCTATCCTTTCCCCCCACTGCTGTCTGCCCTGCTTAAGCAGTGCCCTTTCTGGCTTCATATATGTATATGTATATATATATTTCTGTATATGAGAGAAAACACACAGTATTTGTCTTTCTTCCCTCATTACCTTTTCCTGCTCCCCTCTCCCTCCTCCATTTAGACATTTGTGTCTTCCCATGTAGTCCACATAATACCTCTTTTAGCCTATTTTGTTTTGAGATAGGGTTTCATGTATCCCATACTGGCCTTGAATTTAAGGATGATATTAAACACCCAGTCCTCCTGCCTCCATTTCCAAAATGCTCAGGCTACAGTATACGCTACCATATTTGGTTTGTTATAATTTTTAATTTATAGATATTTGGGGCAATTCCATTTGCTTCTGAGAATAGTGCAACAATAAAGATGGGTCTATGCATATCTTTGTGGTATGCTGATATAGGGTTTTCTGGTACATGCCTAAGAGTGGCATATATGACTGATATGGTGGTTCTATTTTGAAGTTTTAAGGCATCTTCACAGTGACCAACATACTGGCTGTACCAGTACATAGTCCCACTAGCACTCAGTGTTCCTCCCCCACCAAGTTAGGCAACAGTTATCTTTTGTTGTTTTGGATTTTTTGGATGTTGGCAGTTATGCCTGGGATAAGATGTAATCTCAGTGCAATTTTCACGATTCACACAGTTACCTTTTTAGTGGGTTTGTTAATGTTACAGAGTTTTTGCACTGTCAGCCCATGCCTAAGAATCCAAATAAAGAAATGATGGTCATTTTTAATCCATTCATGGGCCAATTCATCCACCCATCACACCGTATTTCAAACATGGACTCACGTTCATTCTGATAATTTCAAAGTTAAGACGAGTTGGAATTTAAATTTGCTGCTGGCTTTCAGCTTTCTAGTACAGTGTGCCACTGAACAAACACTTCAAATTTGTCTCAGTTCATGCCTCAAAAACATCCTCAAATGAAATTTTGTGGGGAAATGCATACTTATCAAGGGAGGTCTGTGATTACTTGCTAAGATTTCCAGTGTCCAAATAAAGCCTTCAGTTTGACCAAGAACCTCTACCTTCTGTCTAATCTTCAGCCTCTTCCTTTCGTGCTCTTATAATGCCAACACCATTGCCTAGAGGTGGTTGGAGTCTTATCAGGGGTCACTGTAGACCTCTGGCCTCTTGGTTTCCTGAATGGATGTGCTTATCAGCTAAAGTGTAGGAAAAGGCTCTCACACTTGGAGGGAGTCAGGCATCACCTGCATCCCTCCTGTCAGTAGCTAGCAAGTCTGAGTTGCATTTGGCAAAGAGATTCATTACAGTAACTCCTACTCGCCATCCTGTCATCAAATGCAAATATTGCTATTTCTCCTAAACTAAAGGGATAAACCAGGTGGTTGCTAAACTAGCTCATCAGGTGGAAACTTTGCAATCCCATAGAATTCAAGTCTCTTTTACGAACTAAACACTTCTGGAAAGTTACTTACTAAAACCAGGAATTCTATGTTACTACGCTGTTGCTCTGCTTTTCAAATGAACACTATGAGAACATAACAGAGTTGCTGGGAGAGGTGGCTGAAACAATAACTATAACTACAGAATGGCTGATATCATAAAAATTCTTCACATATAATGAATTCTTACCAAAGGTCATGCAGGATTCATGAAAGGTCAGAGGGCAGTGGATGGGTCTTTCCCTGTGCTGCTTTGGCTCTGCATGGGTGGGTCTGTGAATACTTCCACTGCTGAACCCCACATGCCTTTCACAGAAGTTCACAGAGAATTTAGGCTTGGTTGGCAGAGGTAATTGATAAGTTGGTAATCAATTGATAATTGATTACTTGATAAGCTGCACCTGGAGTGGGGCCTCTAGCTTCTGATCCTCTTTGCATCAAAGGCGGTTTGGTTTTACCTAGGGATCGGCATTCTAACATATGGTTCAGGTTACTTAATTAAACATTATTTTGTCAAAGGACTTATTCTAAATCAAAAGAAGAAAAGGCTTTAATGTGTAACACAGAGAAACCATCATCCAAAAATAAAATTCTAAAGAAACAAGATTACTCCCTGTCTCTTTTCCCATTTGATAGATCCAAGTATGTCTGGACTTAATTTGTAGTTATTTCAGGGTACAATAAAGATTTAGGTTATAAATCTTGGCCCTACACAGATGATCCAAACATATCAACTCTTTTGACAGTAGCTTTTTAAAGAAAATCCAATATAGTTACAGCCTACTACAGAGTGTTCCTTAGGGTGCGGCAAGGAAAGCCAATAAAGGTTACTTAAAGTTTCATCTTTCACTGCAGGACCACTTGCTCAGGGGTGGCACCTCCTGCAATGGGCTGGACCATCCTACATCAATCGCCAATCAAGAAAATGCCCCACAAGCTGTGCCCACAGGACAATCTGGTGGGGTCATTTTCTCAATTGATGTTCTCTCTTCCTAATGACTCTAGCCTGTGTCAAGTTGACATAGAACCTGGCCGGAACACATTGCAAGTAAAGAGGGGAATGAAATGTTAATTTTTCTAAAAAGCAACAAGGAATAAACAACATAGTGAAGAATTACTGAACTGAGATCTAGCAGAGGATGGGATCTGGAATGTGGACATTTGCCTGGTTGCTTTTGGTGGGGACCTGGAGGGGACTATTATGACCCTGAGGTAAGGTTATGGGACTAGAATCTAAGCGGTTTGAAAGGCATGTGCCCCTAAAAATAACAGCCCGCTTGCTTGTTGGGCTAGTGCAAAAATGAAATAAACTAGTTTTGGAGACTCTACACTTTTCTACTTGTATGGGCATCATACAAAAAGAGCTCTGACTACAAAAAGAGCCCTCAAGAGGAGTTATGGCTTGTGGCCAGCCCAGACTATAGATATGGACAGCACAAATTGGACCTGGTGGGCTTTAATAATAATAAGAATGCTGGGTAGGTAGGGAAGTGGTGGTGGTGGATCTGGGAGGAGTCAGGGGAGGCAAATGTGATCAAAACACATTGTATGAAATTCTCAATAACTAAGATCACACACGAATAAAACAGATGAATTAATGCCTGGTGGATAGGGAAGCAAATGAAGGTAACATCTGGAAGAGTGCAATGTTACTATTTCTTTTAAATGGTCCTATAGCTAATCCTTATGCTTACTTTAGACTTCATAAATTAACAATCAGATAATCACTAATAGAAAATGCAAGAGTATATCTTTTTTTTTTTTTTTTTTTTTGGTTTTTCGAGACAGGGTTTCTCTGTGTATCCTTGACTGTCCTGGACTCACTTTGTAGTCCAGGCTGGCCTCGAACTCACAGCGATCCTCCTGCCTCTGCCTCCCGAGTGCTGGGATTAAAGGCGTGCGCCACCACGCCTGGCACAAGAGTATATCTTTCAAACAGGGAATGTGCCACTAAAAACAAGGCAAAACCAAAGCTAATCAATAATGTGGTGGTTTTAATGAGAATGTTTCCCATAGGCTCAGGTGTCTGAATACTTGGTATATAGCTGGGGGTGGATCAAACGCCTTAATCTAAAATTTGAGACACTGAAATTTCTAGAAGAAGACATGGGGGTACCTTTCAAGATCCCAAAGAAAGCAAGAACCTTTAAATAGAATGTTGATAGCACAGGAAGTAAGTAGCCCTGAGGCCAATAGATGGGACTTCAGTGGAAATCAAGTAGGACTTTGACCTTTGTCCAGCAATGTCAAACAGTCTGAGAGGGAAAAAAACTTCAAAAAAAATGTCTCCAAGCCCAGCACAGTGGCATGCACCTGTAACCTCAGCACTCAGGGAGGCAGAGGCAGGAGGATCTCTGTGAGTTAGAGGCCAGCCTGGTCTACAAAGTGAGTCCAAAACAAAACAAAAATGTCTCCATAAGATTGGATTGTAAGCAGGTTTGTAAGGCATTTTCCTAATTAGTGATTGGTATGGGAGGGAGGGCCCAGCCCACTGTGGGTGGTAGTATACCTGGGCTGGTTGTCCTGGGTTCTGTAAGAAATCAGGCAGAGCAAGCCATAAAGAGAAAGCCAATAAACAGCGTGCCCCCCACCCCCATGGCCTCTGCATCAGTTCTTGCCTCCAGTTTTCTTACCTGACTTCCCTCAGCAATGGACTATGATGTGGAAGTGTCAGCCAAATAAACTCCCTTTCTCCTTAACTTCTTTTCGGTCATGGTATTTTATCACAGTAATAGTAACCTAACAAAGGCAAGTGGGTACCAGGAGTGGGGGATTTCTGTGACAGGCAGACCTGAGCAAGTTGTTCTTGGGAGGATTGTGGAAAGACTTTGGAACTTTGGGCTAGAAAAGCCACTGGGTATTGTGAATTCAGGGAGCTGTTGTGTAGGAGCTTGGATGACACGCACATTGACAAGCAGTGCAGACTATGGAGGTCTGGCTTGTGAAGTTTCAGAGAGAAGCGAAGACTCTACTGGGATTTTTGTGTGAAGAACATGTACTTCTAGTTCGCCAAGGCTGAAGAATCAGCTGTGATTAATAAGGTACTCAGAACCACTAAAGGGAAACCTTTGTTTTGCTGGGACATTTGATGCTGGTCAGGTGGAGCTGAGAAATTAGCAATGGTTAAAAAGAGACCAGCATTGTTGAGGTGAAATCTTCTCAGAAGTGTTTTGTCAGAGGCAGCACATAGAAGGTGTGTTATAGAGGTGGCCAAGGTTGTACCTCATTCTAGAAACTGACCTTGGTAGTGGAAGAGTCACCCAGGTCACACTGGTTTTGAGGGCATGAAGGAGTCGTGGAGAACAGCTGACACTTAGCACTGTGAGAGGCCAGGAGAGGCTATTGGGGAAGGTGCAGCCTCAGTGGCAGTTGAAGGCCCAGGACTGAATGGGTCGTGGAAAGAAGTTGAGGTTTGGCACCATGAAGAGAGCCTCTGAGTGGCTGTTGGTCCAAGTGCATCCCAGTTGCAGCAGAAAAACCCAACATTCTGGAGATGCCAGTACAATGGGATGACCACCAAGTGCAGCAGTAGCAGTGGAGTGGAGCCAGCCAGAGCCTAGGAGACAAGCTGAGGGTGGAGCTGGAGAAGCCACCCAAGTACTTTGCAGGAGCCCAGAAATGAGTGGATCCCTGACATTGGACATTGAATTATTTATGCTGTCTGTTGCAGCAAAACCAAACCAATCCCCCAAACAACAAAGAACAACAACAACAATAACAACAACAAACCCCCAAATAAACAAAACAGCAACAACAACAACAACAACAACAACAACAACAACAAAACCTTTTTGATGAGGAAAGAGAACTACATCCTTCTGCAGGTATAAAGATTAGTATTAAGAATGTAGTTAAAGAATATACTGCTTTGGAAAAGTGGCAGTAATACGTTTTTCTCTTGTAAGTTCTATAGCTGTAGCAGCCATGGGTAGCAGGTAGGTTTCTAGCACCATGCATGCATTTCCTTCTGTTGAGGGCCTTTAACTCCAGTTAAAATGTTCCTTGTTATAGTCAATATAAGTGCTGCTGTTGCACCTTGGAGCTATCTTGCCCGACTTTGTGGTTCATAGGCATTGCACACTGTGTTCATTGTGCGTTGACAGCTCAGTAGAACACCTGGTCACTTCTCTTCCTCAGCGTCATGCATATAACATCTTCCAGTATTATCCAAGCCAGTCAGCAGGGAGGAAGATTCATCCAAGTCCTGCATTCAAAGTGCCTGGTACTTTCAGCAGTAGAGACTTTGATTTCTGGGAGGCAGCCAAGGACAATAGCAAAAGCCTGAGTTATTTCTGGAGTCTCTTGGGCTCTCCTGAACAACTAGAAAGGAGGTTTCTCATACTTAGTCCTGGAGACTTTGTTAGATAGTCTGTTGCTCTTGGAGGGAGCATTATTACTGCATGTGGCACAACTCTATTTAAACTACACACACACACACACACACCCAATTATACATAGTTACATATATGTGTATTTAATATATAATACATATACACATGTACATATAATATTACATATTATATATTACAAACTTTTAGATAAACAGGAATTGATGTTATTCCAATGGCCTTTCAGACATTTTTAGCATGGTTTACCCATCCTCCTTCTCTTTCCTATGTGTTATCCTCCTTCTTCACATCCTAGTTAAAGTCCCCACCCCAGTTCTTCTTCATTACTGTTGGGATTCAGGCGTCAAGCTGTTCTGATGTTCAAAATGTAAAACTAAATGAAACAGTTAAGTTACAGCCAATGGCAGCATAGATGGTGAACTACTATTTCAAGTCACCTTTTGGTTATAAGTTTTATAATAAGGCTTACAGCACCCGTGACACTCCTCCCCCTCTTCTTCTTCCTCTCTTCTTCCTCTTTTCCGTCCTCTCCTCCTCCTCCTCTTTGTCTCCTCCTCCTTTCTGTTTTAGAAAGGATATGACTATATAGCCTTGCTTGGCCTGGAACTCATTATTTTGGCCAGGTTGTCCTCAAACTTAGAGATCCATCGGCTTCTACCTCCCAAGTGCTGGGATTGAAGGCCTGTGCTACCACATTTGGCCCATATTTGGTCTTTCTCCCCAACTACTGATTGTTCTCTTTAATTTGCTCAAGGCCTAGGATTTTCTTTGGGCTTCAGGACAAAAGCATAGCTACTTTGGAGTTACTTGGGGTCAGGAGGGGTTTGGCCATGTCATTGTGAGAGGGAAGAAAACAGTACTCAACTCAGCATGCTTCTTGCTCAAGCTCAGCTCAAGAGTCGAGATAGAAATAATGGGGACAGTAATAATGGATTAAACATGACCTGGCAGCGGTTTCATCTGTGGTGCCATAAATGGCAGGTTATGGCTGTATACGTAGATTTGTGAGTCAACTTTCCAGGCATGCATAGTAATCCCATTATCTGAAAACAGGATTTGTGCACATACCTCCCATGTGCAGCCTAAGTAACCACCCTTCCAGTGTTGCTGTGAAATGCAATTTGTGTGCAGATGAAAAGTTTACAGAACACGGGCTGGTGTCACAAAGCTCTACAAAGCTTCCGTGCTGTGCAGCAAGCCTTCTGAATCCAACCCCTGTTGCTCCCTGGTCTCCTTCCTTATTGATTTCTATCCTGTGGCCAAGTGGGCTTTATGAAATTTGCAAAATGAGCTAATGAAGTGGGCACAGCAGATATCCATCTGAGTTTCTAGGCACTTCTTAGACATGCTGACCATAAATTATATTTGATGGCTGGATCAGGCAAGTGATAGCAGAATACAAAGAGAGAGGAGGCCAGTGACATTTGTTTTTATCATTTAAAAGAGCACCTTAGACAAAGGGAAAGCCAAAACCAAAGGCTTACAACATCCATGTTTGAGGGCTTACAGCATCCATGACACTTTAAAAAAACTTAGATTTGTTTTTTGAGGTACTAGGAATCCAATTCAGGCCACTGTACATGCGAGACCAGTGCTCCAACACTAAGTTATACCCTCAATATATGGCTCCTTTGTTTATCTTGTGTGTGACACTCTTCCCTAGAGAGGCATAAACAAACATCTGTTCACCCCAGACAGGAAACTCACCACAGACCTAAGTAATGACACCAATTAAGTCCAACTTGGCAAACCAAGGAGTTACAGGGGACCATAGGTCACTTACAGGAGCATGTGTACCTCAAAGGCGTTAGTGAAGGCATTAGTGACAACTCAGGAAAGCTGTAGCCTGGGAGGTACAACTTGCTTGCAACTGAGCGGCTTTAAGATCCCTTCTTCTCAGTATCCCTTGCCACTTATACAGACTTGGAGAAAGAAAGCCCTTGTGAATCTTACGGATCTCAGGGGCCTTCTAATATTTGTGAGGCATTAACTTCCTGAGTCTTTTGTTGTTGTTTTGTTTTTTCAAGACAGGGTTTCTCTGTATAACCTTGGCTGTCCTGGACTTGCTTTGTAGACCAGGCTAGTCTGGAACTCATAGAGATCCATTTGCCTCTGCCTTCTGGGATTAAAAGTATGCACCACCATGACCACTACTTCCCAAGTCTTAACAACCTTGTTTCAAGATGGAATGCTTTAGTTGTGAAGAAATTGTTTCACAGTATCACCCATAATCTTCTTACCCTCCTTTTGAATGGAGTTCACAATACCTGGCACAAATCTTTACATAAACATACAAAAATCAGTGATTGCTAACAGTAGGTGATGGTATGAAATTATAGAAAGGAAGAAAGTATTCAACAAATTGCAAGGGAAGAAACACAGATTAACGTTCTTATTTTCCAGAAAAATCAGTAAATTCCCACATTGTTATGTAAACATCCTGATTTATCTCAAATAGCCAATCATGAAGGAAAATTATTTTAACTGAGTAGTTTTATACCAACATAAATGTCTCACTAAAATGTGATTGTTTGTGGTTTAAAGAACACACAATTATTTAAAGTACAATGTGTTAAATCATTGTAGTACAAATAGAATATTTGGAAGGAAATATTCCAAATAAATTATAAATTATTTTCTAGGCACTCTTTGGGTGCCTGATGGGAAGGAATTATTCTCAGTGTGGTGGTTTGAATAGAAATGGCCCCCATAGGCCTATGCATTTGAAGGTTCAGTCATCATAGAGTGGTACTGCCAGATAGGGGTTAGGAGGTGTGGCCTTGTTGGAGGAAGTGCTTCCTTAGGGGTGGGCTTTGAGGTTTTAAAAGCCTAGGCCAAGCCCAGTGTCTTCTCTCTTCCTGCTACCGCAGATCTGGATGTAGAGCTTCCAAGTATTTCTCTAGCACCATGTGTCTGTCTGTGTGCCACCATGCTCCCTTATATAATGGTAAGAGACTAAACTTCTAAAATATAAATAAGTCCCAAATTAGATGCTTTTTTCACGAGAGTTTTTGTGGTCATGATGTCTCTTTATAGCAGTAGAACAGTAAGACACACTGTCTCTTTTTTCTATGTTTTTCAGTTTGTCTATTTTTTAAACAAACAAAACAAAGTCTCATAAGGAAATGTAAATGTAACTTTTATTTGTCAGATATAATTGTTGTTTCTGAGGCTTACTGTCTCTGTCTGCTATCTTAGGCCTAATCCTAGAAGTTTCTAGCCTCTTGCACAATTGAATCTAGGCCTAGACTATTTTCAGCCTCTGACATTTACTGCTGAAAAAGCTCACCCTTTCTAGCTCTTTCTGAATTCTGGTTGGCTGGTTCAACTTAGCTTTTCTGGCTCAAATTCCTCTCTCAGCTGACTGATTCAAACTGACTTCTCTCAGCGTCTAACTGAATTACTCTTCTTGCCCTTTCTCATTTTCTGGCTCGTTCGGTCTTCACCTGTGTCTAGCTTGTTCTCTCTTTAACCTGTCTCTGAAAAACTTTGCCAGTAAAACTGCTTCCTCTGTGTGTGTGTGTGTGTGTGTGTCTGATTCTGTCTGTTCTCTCTCTCTCTCTCTCTCTCTCTCTCTCTCTCTCTCTCTCTCTCTCTC
>OU015751.1:74954330-74967968 GCA_907169655.1 Acomys percivali | reverse complement strand
CTCTCTCTCTCTCTCTCTCTCTCTCTCTCTCTCTCTCTCTCTCTCTCACACACACACACACACATGCACACATTGTGCTATTCTCTCTTAACTCACCTCTCCTCTGTTCTTGAGAGAATTGGACATCTCATATTCTGTCAACTCTTTCTCTGATTTGTCACTTTGTCTGCCTCTCAATTAGACATCACTTTCAAAACTCAGTGCTTCTTTCTACAAACTAACTTCACCTTCATTGTTGGGGATTCAAGGTGTATACTAAGGATGTGTCTGTATTCCAGCCAGAGGGATTAAAGGTGTGTCATTCCAGCCAGATCACAGAGACCTGATTCCTTGTCAAAGCAGCCATGATGCTGGATTAGAATTTCTTTACAGAAATTAAAGGAAAGGTTTTGAGTGATGTTTTCCACACAGCTCTCACTCGGTTCTTCTTTGGCCTTACTACATTTATTTAGATCTTTGATTTTTCTCAACAGGGTTTTATACTTTTGAGTATTCAGGCTTTCTGCGTAATTTTAGATTTATCTCTGAATATTTTGTACTGTTGATGTTTTCGCAAGTGGTTCCATTTATTTCTTTGTTCATGTATTTTAGCACTAGATTTAGAAGACTGTGTCCTATACAGATTCTGTGGCTTGATGGTGCCTGAGAAGCATTTGTCCTTCTGAGAGTCATAGTTCCTGAGGCTTGTCTATAGCTCCTGTGTTTCCAGAAACTGGCACATTTGCATTAGTTCCCATGCAGGATTTCCCACATGGCCAAATGTAGCTTGTAGCTAGAGAGTTTGGTGCTTATGGCCTTTCACTTTTATTTTATTTTTTTAAATTTTTTAAACTTGTTCATTTTACATCCCAAATGTAGCCCCCTCCCTCATCACCTCCGGATCCTACCCTCCCTCCCTCATACCCTCTCCCTCCCTTCTCTAGTCCTCAGAAAGGGGAGCCCTCCTCCCCTAACTTTTGACCTCAGCCTATCAAGTCTCATCTGTACTATCAGTATCCTCTTCCTCTGTGGCCTGGCAAGACTGCCCCACCAGGGGGAAGTGATCAACATGGGGTAGGGAGAATTCATGTCAGAAGTCATCCCTACTCCCTATATTGTAGGACCCACAAGGAGATTGTGCTGCCAAAGTACTAGATCTGAGCAGAGGGTCTAGGTCTATATCATACATGGTCATTGGTTGGTGCATTAGTCTCTGTATTGTAGTGTGGTTATGTGACTAATATATGCTTATGAGTGAGTATATATCATGTGTGTCTTTCTGGGTCTGGGTTACCTCACTCAGGATGATCTTTTCTAGTTCCATCCATTTGCCTACAAATTTCAAGATTTCCTTATTTTTAATAGCCGAGTAGTATTCCATTGTGTAAATGAACCACAGTTTCTTTATCCATTCTTCAGTTGAGGGACATCTAGATTGTTTCCAGATTCTGGCTATTATGAATAAGGCTGCTATGAACATAGTTGAGCAAATGTCCTTGTTGAGTGGTCGAACATTTTTCCTGTATATGCCCAGGAGTGGGATAGCTGGGTCTTGAGGTAGAATTATTCCTAATTTTCTGAGAAAGAGTCAGATTGATTTCTAAACTGGTTGTACAAGTTGCACTCCCACCAGCAATGGAGGAGTGTTTTCCTTTCTCCACACCTTCAGCAGTATGTGCTGTCACTTGAATTTTTGATCTTGGCCATTTAGGTAGGTGTAAAATGGAATCGCAGAGTCATTTTGACTTGCAATTTTCTGATGACTAGGAATGTTGAGCATTCCTTTAAGTGTTTCTCAGCCATTCAATATTCCTCTATTGGAAATTTTAATGCTTAGTTCTGTTCCCCGTTTTTAAATTGGATTATTTGGTTTGGTGCTGTTTAATTTCTTGAGTTCTTTATATATTTTGCATATTAGCCCTCAGTCAGATGTAAGGTTGATGAAGATCTTTTCCCAGTCTGTAGGTTGCTGTTTTGTTCTGTTGGCAGTATCCTTTTCTTTACAGAAGCTTTCCAGTTTCACGAGGTCCCATTTATTAATTGTTGACCTTAAAGCCTGAGCTGTTGGTGTTCTGTTCAGGAAGTTGTCTCCTGTGCCAATGAGCTCAAGGCTCTTCCTCACTTTTTCTTCTAACAGATTTAGTGTATCTGGTTTTATGTTGAGATCTTTAATCCACTTGGACTTTAGTTTTGTGCAGGGTGATACCGGTTTGTTTGCATTTTTCTACAAGTAGACATCCAGTTAAGACCAGCACCATTTGTTGAATGGTTTGGCTTTTTTCTTGAAAATCAAGTGTCCATAGGTGTGTGGGTTTATTTTTGGGTCTTCGGTTTGACTCCATTGATCTGTTTCTATGCCAGTACCATGTAGTTTTTATTACTGTTGCTCTATATAGTACTGCTTGAGATTAGAGATGAAGATACCTCCAGAAGATCTTTTGTTGTACAGGACTGCCTTAGCTATTCAGAGTTTTTTTTTTCTTTCAGTTTGTTTATAATGTTTACATTGCTGGATTTCTGGACATTGAACCACCTCTACATGCTTGGGATGAAACCTATTTGGTCATGGTGAATGATATCTTTGATGTGTTCTTAGATTCTGTTTGCAAGTATTCTATTGAGTATTTTTGCATCAATGTCCATAAGGCAAATTGGTCTGAATTTCTCTTTCTTTGTTGGGTCTTTGTGAGGTTTAGGTATCTAGGTGATTATGGCCTCATATAAATAGTCTGGTAATATTCCTTCTGTTTCTATTTTGAGGAATAGTTTGGAAAAAGTTAGCTCTTTTTGAAGGTCTGGTAGAATTCTGTACTGAATCCATCTGGCCCTGGGCTTTTTTTGGTTGGGAAACTTTTGATGACTGCTTCTGTTTCCTTAGGAGATATCGGGCTATTTAATTTGTTTACCTATTCTTGACTTAATTTTGGTAATTGGTAGCTATCAAGAAAATTGTCCATTTCATTTAGATTTTCAAATTTTGTGGCATGTAGGCTTTTGAAGTACGAACTAAGTATTTTTTATATTTTCTCACTGTCTGTTATTTTGTCTCCCTTTTCATTTCTGATTTTGTTGATTAGAGTACTCTCTCTCTCTCTCTCTCTCTCTCTCTCTCTCTCTCTCTCTCTCTCTCTGCCTTTTAGTTAGTTTGGCTAAAGTTTTTTCTATCCTGTTGATTTTCTCAAAGAACCAGCTCTTGGTTTCATAAATTCTTTGAATTTTTCTCTTTGTTTCTAATTTATTGATTTTTAGCCCTGAGCTTGATGATTTCTTTTTTTTTTAATTTTTTAAATTTATTTTATTAATTTATTCTTGTTACATCTCTATGGTTATCCCATCCCTTTTATCCTCCCATTCTCCCCTCCCTCCCATTTTCCCCTTATTCCCCTCCCCTATGACTGTTCCTCAGAGGGATTACCTCCCCCTGTATATGCTCATAGGGTATCAAGTCTCTTCTTGGTGACCTGCTGTCCTTCCTCTGAGTGCCACTAGGTCTCCCCCTCCAGGGGACATAGTCAAATGTGAGACACCAGAGTACATGAGAAAGTCATATCCCACTCTCCACTCAAGTGTGGAGACTGTCCTGTCCATTGGCTAGATCTGGGTAGGGGTTTAAATTTTACCGCCTGTATTGTCCTTGGCTAGTGCCTTAGTTTGAGCGGGACCCCTTGGCCCAAATCTGCCTATCATAATGTTCTACTTGTAGGCTTCTAGGACCCACTGGATCCTTCTACATTGCTATTCTCCCATGGTTCTCTTATCTAGCGTCCCAATAGGATGTCCTCCCCTCTGTCCCAGTTTCCTGGTAAGGGAAGGCTTTCGCGAACATGCACCTTGGGCTAGTATGCAGATATAAGTGAGTATATACCATTTGAGTCTTTCTGCTTCTGGGTTAACTCATTTCTAGCTCAATCCATTTGTCCACAAATTTTGGGGATTCCTTGATTTTAATAGCTGAGTAGAATTCCATAGTGTATATGTAGCACAGTTTCTTTATCCATTCTTCTACTGAGGGACATTTAGGCTGTTTCCATGATCTAGCTATTATGAATAAGGCTGCTATGAACATGGTTGAGCAAATTCTCTTGCTGTGTGCTGGTGCATCTTCTGGGTATATTCCAAGGAGTGGAATAGCTGGGTCTTGAGGAAGCCCTATTCCCAGTTTTCTGAGATAGCACTAGCTAGATTTCCAAAGTGGTTGTACTAGTTTGCATTCCCACCAGCAATGAAGGAGTGTTCCTCTCTCCCCACATCCTCCCCAGCATGTGGTGTCGCTTGAGTTTTTGATCTTAGCCATTCTGATGGGTGTAAGATGGCATCTCAGAGTTGTTTTGATTTGCATTTCCCTGATGACTAAGGAGGTTGAGCATTTCTTTAAGTGTTTCTCAGCCATTTGATATTCTTCTGTTGAGAATTCTCTGTTTAGTTCCAAGCCCCATTGGGTTATCTCAATTGGGTTATTTGGTTTGGTGGTGTTTAATTTCTTGAGTTCTTTATATATTTTGGATATTAGACTTTTTTCAGATGTAGGGTTGGTGAAGATCTTCCTTGCTCATGGATAGGGAGAATTAACATAGTAAAAATGGCCATCCTACGAAAAGCAATCTACAGATTCAATGCAATCCCTATCAAAATACCTTCACAATTTTTTAAAGACATTGAAAGTTCAATTCTGAACTTCATATGGAAAAACAAAAAACCCAGAATAGCAAAAACGATCTTGTACAATAAAAGGTGCTGTGGAGGAATCTCCATACCTCATCTCAAATTGTACTATAAAGCAATAGTAACTAAAACAGCATGGTACTGGCACAGCAACAGGCTTGTTGATCAGTGGAATTGAATCGAAGACCCAGATATGAATCCACACACATATGGTCACTTGATTTTTGACAAAGAAGCCAAATCCATTCAATGGAAAAAGGATAGCATCTTCAACAAATGGTGCTGGTCTAACTGGATGTCTATGTGTAAAAAAATGCAACTGGACCCATATTTGTCACCTTGCACAAAACTCAAATCCAAGTGGATTAAAGACCTCAACATAAAACCAGAGACACTAAGTCACTTAGAAGAAAAAGTAGGGAAGAGCCTGGAACATATTGGCACAGGAGACAACTTCCTGAACAGAACACCAACAGCCCAGGCCTTAATGTCAACAATTAATAAATGGGACCTCATGAGACTGAGAAGCTTCTGTAAGGCTAGAGACACTGTCAAGAGAACAAAGCGACAGCCTACAGACTGGGAGCTTGATGATTTCTAGCTGTCTACTCCTTTTGAGAGTGTCTGCTCCTTTTTTGGTGTAGAGCTTTCAGTTGACCTATTAAGTTTCTAGTATGGATCTCTCCAATTTCTTTATGAAGGCGCTTGGTGCTATAAACTTTCTTCTTAGCACTGCTTTCACTGTGTACCCTAAGTTTTGGTATGCTGTACCTTCATTTTCATTCAATTCTATGAAGGCTTTAATTTCTTTTTTATTTCATCCCTTACCCACAGGTCATTGAGTAGGCAATTGTCCATGAATTTGTAGGCTGTCTGTCATTTCTGTTGATGTTGAATTCCAGTTTTAATCTATGGTGGTCTGATAAGATACAAGGGATTATTTTGACTTCTTGTATCTGTTGAGGCTTGCTTTGTGGCCAACTACATGGTCAGTTTTGGAGAAGATTCCATGAGGTGCTGATAAGAAGGCATATTATTTTGTGTTTTGGTGAAATGTTGTGTATATATCTCTTAGGTCCATTTGATTCATGACATCTATTAGTTTCATTATTTCTCCATGTAGTTTCTGTCTCCATGATCTATCTATTGGTTGGTGAGAGTGGATGTTGAAGTCTCCCACTATTAATGTGTAGGGTTCAATTTATGATTTAAGCTATAGTAATGTTTCATTGATGAATGTAGATCCTCCTGCATTTGGGGCATAGATGTTCAGGATTGAGACATCCTCTTGGTGTATATTTCCTTTGATGAGTATTAAGTGTCCTTCCCCTTCTCTTTTGATTAGTTTTTGTTGAAAGTTTATTTTATTAGATACTAGAATGGCTACTCCAGCTTGCTTCTTGGGTCTGTTTGCTTGGAATAATTTTTCCAGTCCTTTACTCTGAGTTAATATTTATCTTTATTGCTGAGGTGTGTTTCTTTTATGCAACAGAATGATGGGCCCTGTTTTTACATCCATTCTGTTAGCCTGTGTCTTCTTGTTTGGGAGATAAGGCTATTGATTTTGAGAGATATTAATGATGAGTAGTTGTTAGTTCCTGTCTTGTCTTGTTTTGTTTGTTTGTTTTGATGTTGGTGTTGGTGGATTGTGTGTGTGTTTCCTTTCTTTTAGTTTTGCGGATGTGGGGTTTTTACTTCTTGTGTTTTCCTGGGTGTAGTTCATGGGTTCAAGTTTTCCTTTTAGAATCTTCTGTAGGGCTGCATTTGTTGCTAGGTACTGATTAAACTTAGTTTTGTCATGGAAAATTTTGTTTTCTCCATATATGGTGATTGAAAGATCTGCTGGGTATAGTAGTCTGGGTGAGCATCTGTGGTCTCCAATGGACACTGCTCCAGATCCTTCTGGATTTCATAGTCTCTGTTGAGAAATCAGGTATAATTCTGATAGGTTTGTCTTTATATGTGACTTGATCTTTTTCTCTTGAAGCTTTTAACATTGTTTCTTTGTTCTGTACATTTAATGTTTTGATTATTATGTGGCAAGAGGATTTTCTTTTCTGGTCCAACCTATTTGGAGTTTTGTGGGCTTCTTGTATGTTTATGAGCATTTCTTTCTTTAGGTTGGGGAAGTTTTTCTCTATGATTTTGTTGAAAATGTTTTCTGGGCCTTGGAACTTGGAGTCTTCTTCTTCTTCTATTCCTATTCTTAGGTTTAGTTTTTTTTTATGTGTCCCAGATTTCTTGAATGTTTTGTATCAAGAACACTTTAGTTTTAGCATTTTCTTCAATTGATGTATCAATAACTGTACCTTCTACACTTGAGATTCTCTCTTCCATCTCTTGAATTCTGCTGATGTTGCTTATGTCTGAAGTTCCTGTTCTCTTCCCTCGGTTTTCCAACTGCAGGATCACCTTAGATTGTGTTTTCTTTGTTGCTTAGACTTTCCTTTTTAGGTCTTGTATGGTTTTATTCATTTCTTTTTTCCTGTTTGATTGGATTTTTTTGTAAGTCTTTATAGGATTTATTCAATTCCTTCATCTGTTTGAATGTATTTTACTGGATTTCTTTGAGTGATTTATTTTCCTCCTTCAAGGATTCTATCATTTTCATCACCTCAGATTTAAAATCTCCTTCTTGTGCTTTGTGTGTGTTCATATCTCCAGGGTTTGCTGTGGTAGGATGACTGGTTTCAGGTGGTGTCATATGGTTCTGAGTTTTGTTGCTTGTCTTCTTGCCCTGCCTTCTAGCCATCTGGTTACCTCTGGTGTTAGCCGGTCTAGAGGTTCCTCCAATGGAGTCGCTGTCTGAATGTGTTTCACATGGGCCAGGCAGGTTGGGAGCCAGCAGAGAGAGCTCCAAGTTAAAGGATATTTGCTAGATCTTTCCTGAGGCCCTCTTGGGAAGGTAGACAATGGATGTTGGAGCCTGCACTCAGCTCAGCTCTGCTTGGTTCACTGTCTGTGACCCAGTTGGGTCAGGCAGGAGAGGAACAGGCTGAGACAGCTTCAAGCTGAGAGATGCTCAGGTGTCCCTTAGTTCTTCCTGGTATGGTCCTTTGTTGGTTCACTTTCTATAACCCAGATAGTCCTGACTGGTAAGCAGTGTGTGGGCAGAGAGATATCCAAGCCTAAAGCTGCTCTGGTGTCCTAAGGATCTTATCTAGATAGCAGTTAATGTGGGTTTTTGCCCATGCCTAACTCAGCTCTGACTGTTTTCTCTCTGTGTCCCAAATAGGCTGGCTAGGCCAGTCAGCAGTGGGTGGGTGGAGAGAGAGCCAAGCCTAAAGTTGCTTGCTCAGGTATCCCACAGGCCTCTTAGGGACATCAGTTTATAGGAGTCACCTTTGCTTGTTAGTTCTGTGTCCAGATGGGCCTGACCTGTAAGCTGCGGGCAGGTGGAGAGAACTGCAAGTCCAAGCTTGTTCAGTTGTCCCATGGGCCTTATCCAGGTAACAACTAATATGGGTTGCTGCTGGTGCCCAGTTCAGCTTTGTCTGTTTGCTCTATGAGTCCCAGATGGGCCAGACTGGTAAGCCGTGGGTAGGCAGAGAGGGATTCAAACCCAAAGCTGCTCGTTCGGGTGGCCCACAGGATCAGCTGACTCAGGTTGTGGCCCGTGCCTGACTCACCTTTGCTTCTTCTCAGTGTCCCAGATGGGCAAGGCGGATAAGCCATGGGTGGGCGGAGAGAGAGCCAAGCCCCAAACTGCTCACTTGTCCCATGGGCCTTATCTAGAAAGCAGCTAATGTGGGTTGTGGCTCACATCTGATTCAGCTCTCTGGATCTGGTTTTGCTGTGATGATTCTCTATTCCCCAGGGGCCTCTTGAGTACTCGGAGGAGTGCAGGGTGCTCGAAGCTTGTGACTCCCGAACCCGGGTTCATCCATCCATGATGGGAAGGGAGAGCTGGTTCTGATTTTTCCCCAACTCCTTCCCTTCAGTCGATTTCGTAGCCTCTGCTCCTCTGCTCCGTAGACACGGTACACACTGAGTGCTGCCATCTCTGTCCCCATCCCCCAGTTCAATCCCAATGAGTATATCTCTTCTTCCTTCCCGTTTCTTCCTTCCCTTGGTTCCCTACTATGATATATAGGATATATCATATCCTATAACAGTGGGAGCATACATATTTATCTTTTTTGATCTTGGGAGTCAAGTATTATAGTTTTTGCCATTGATTTTCTTTTTAAAGTATA
Organism: Acomys percivali; assembly: GCA_907169655.1. Taxonomy (NCBI): domain Eukaryota; kingdom Metazoa; phylum Chordata; class Mammalia; order Rodentia; family Muridae; genus Acomys; species Acomys percivali. The sequence goes on along the minus strand of OU015751.1, from coordinate 74,959,131 downwards.
TTAATTATAAATTTGTTGTTGTTGCTTTTGTTGTTTAGAAGTTCCCTATCTGCTTCTAACCATTGACAATGGAAAAAAATTAGGCCCAAAAAAAGCAAAATAAGAAAGAAAAAAGTAAGAGCAGAAATCAATGAAATAAGAAATAGAAAAAAAAGGAAAGAAAAAGTTGGGTGACTTGAAGAGAACTGCAATACCAAACATCTAAGAATTATCAGGGAAAAGAAATGATTGAGTAGCCAATGTTAGGCATGAAAAGAGGATATTGCTATATATTCCAGACTTCGAAGGGATAATAAAAGTAGTTACCACATATAACTTTAGGTACATAAACTTGTGAATTTATATAAAATGGGTGTGTTCCTTGAAATATAGCTATTCTAAACTTATAAAAGAAGAAAACAATTCAAATATCATCTATCTGTCTTTCTGTCTGTCTATCTATCAGTCATCTACCTATCATCTGTTTATATATGAAAGGAATTTTAATTGTAGTAAAAATTCTCCCAGATGTAATCATTATATGTTCTTTTGCCAAAAATTTTAGTTTCTTAAAAAGCCTATCAATGTAATTTTCTTCTTTTTTTTTGATATTTATTTATTTAATTTTTTTATTTTATTAATTTATTCATATTACATCTCAATTGTTAGCCCATCCCATGTATCCTCCCATTCTTTCCTCCCTCCCGCTTCCCCCTCTACTCCCTTCCCCTATGTCTGTGACTGAGGGGGACCTCCTCCCCTAAATGGTATATACTCACTTATATCGAGACACTAGTCCAAGGGGTACACCCCCATGAAAAACTTTACCTACCAGGAAAGTGGGTCAGAGGGGAGAAAATCCTATTGAGACTTTAGGGGTGAGAAGCCTGGAAGAATGAGGAAATAGAAGGATCCAGAGGGTCCTGGAAAACTACAGGCGGGTCCGGGCCCTGGGGTCCTCCTCAAACTATGGCACCAGCCAAGGAAAATATAGGCAGTAAACTTCGAACCCCTACCCAGTCTAGCCAGACAGGACATTCTCCACCGTTAAGTGGAGAAGGGGATCTGACTTTCACACAAACTCTGGTGCCCCATATCGGACCATGTCCTCTGAGTGCCACCAGAGGAAAGATAATAAGTCATCAATGTAATTTTCAAATGATTAAAATGTTATTTTTAAAGTCTTGATAATGTATAGTTATATTTCTTCTTTTAGTTACAGATACTTGTAATTTGCATGTTATTTCTCTCATATTTTATGTCTGATTTTGTTATTCCCAAGTCGCGAGACCCCCATAGACCACCAGAGACCAGCTGGGTGCAATTCACAGAAGGTCTTTTTATTGAGCAAGCTTCAGAGGAGGACTGTCCATGCCCCAGAAACTGAGGAAGGTAGCGTCCCTGAGTCCTCAGGGTACAGGGTTTATAAAGACAAAAACTGCAAGCAGGGCTTTCCAAGCCTTGGCATTAAGTAATTGGGTAAGGGTTTATAGGGAAGTTGGCTATAATGCTGATAGGGTGGAGAGCAGGAGGCTTTGAGCCAAACTGCAAGGGGATTTTTATCTAAAATTTTAATCTACTGTAGCATTGTGAGTTCTTCACCTTATGAGATGGCCTCCAGGTGTTAACTTTGGGTTTTACCAGAGTACTTTTGTGGGCTTTCCAAGAACTTGGGGAATTAGGGGAAAGGGGAGTTAACTCTGGGGACAAGGCAGAGGCCTGGTGCAAGATGGCTTTTGTTTAGCTCTCACAATTTCTGCTATCATAATCTTTGTTTTTATGTTTATTATTTCCTTCTTTCAATGTCACTCCTTTTTTCTTCTTTCTCTTCTTCCTTCCCTCTTTTTGAGACTGTAGTATAATTAAATCATTTTCCCCTTCCCTCTTGTTCCTCCAAACTCTCCCATAGACCCTTCCTTGCTCCCTTTCAAATTATGGCCTGTTTTTGGTAATTTATTATTATTGCATATATATATGTGTGTGTGTGTATTTGCATATGCATCTATTCATAAATATAACATTCTCAGTCTACATTACTTGTATGCATGTTCTTAGGGCTGACTATTTGGGATTGCATAACCAGCTGGTATGCTTTTCCCTGGAGAAGACTGTTCCTCCCATTATGGGCATTCCTTGGCTGCCTGTAGCTCTTTGTGTAGGGCTGAGGCCCTCTGTGCTTTTCCTGACCACTTTGGCATGTCTGTTGGTGTCATCCTTCTTCAGGTCATGTCAGGCAGTTATGTTGATGAGACTTTAGGGTGTAGCTCCTGACGTTTCTGAGAGACATGGTCTCACAGCAAACTCCCTAATCCTCTGACTTTTACAGCCTTTCCTCCCCTTCTTCTGCAATGCTGCGTGAGCCTTAGCTATGGCAATGTTTTGTAGATGTATTCATTGCGACTGTGATCCACAACTCTGCATTTCATTTGGTTGTGATTTTCTGTAGTGGACTCCATCTGCTGCAGATAAGGGGTGAGGACTACACTTATTCGTGGGCATAGGGACAGATTTTTTTTGTTAGGGATCATGTTGGTTTAGTAGAGTAGTAGTTATAGGTTCTCCTCCACGATCCATGGCCTTAGTACCACTGAGTTGTTGAGATTTTTAGTAGCAGACATAATTTCCATCATGTTGGTCTTAAGTCCAATTAAAAGAGTTGTTAGTTACTACCAGGGTATTCATGTCACTACTGCACTCACACGGTTATAATGTTATGCTGGTCAGTGATGTGGTTCACATGTGTCATAGATCTGTAGGACTGTTTTTCTCTTTTGGATGTCTGCATGGCACATTCTGATATCATGAAAGCTAGACCTCATGGGGAGGCATTTAGGTCACTTCTAGCTCAGGGGCCTCTGTGCCCTGTTTCTGAACAGCTAGTATCTTTAGTAATAGGGACTTATCTTTCACCTCACTTTCTTAATTTCTTCTTTGACCCACTTATCATTCAGTAATGAGCTGTTTAATCTCTATGAATTTGTGTATTTACTAGAGATTTGCTTGCTGTCAATTTTAAGTTTTCTTGTGTTGTGGTCAGATAGGATACAAAGAATGACTTTAGTCTTTTTACATTTGTAAAGATTTATTTTGTGTCCCAAGATGTGATCTACGTTAGAAAAGCTTGCATTTGCTGCTGTGTACAACATGTATTCTTTGGTGTTTGGGTGGAATATTCTGTGACTATTTGTCAAGTACATTTGACATATGGAATCATCAATTAAGTCTGATATTTCTCTTTATTTTTCTTTCCAGCTGACCTGTCTCTTGGAGAAGGGGAGGTAATGAAATCAACTACTAATAATGGATTGATGTCAGTCTGTGTCTTTGAATTCAGTAGCAGATTTTAAAAATGAAATTTGGTGCCCCTGAGCTTGTATTTTGGGGTGTAGTATCTTCTTGGTTAACAGTCCCTTGATTAGAATGAAGTGTCCCCCTTTACCTCTTCTAATTGGTTTTAGTTTGAAGTCTATTTTGTCTGATATTAGGATAGTGATGCCTGCTTGTTTTCTGGTTCCACTTGATTAGAGCTCTTTTGTCCATCCTTTTACATTATTGCGGTGTCTATCTTTAAAGCTAAGTAACATGTTTCTTGAAGTAAAAAAGTAGGTAGATTTTATTTCTTGATTCATTCAGTCAGCCTGTATCTTTTGATTGAAGAGTTGAGGCCATTTATATTTAAAGTTACTATTGAAATATGTATGTTAATTGTGATCATCACATTGTGAATGTTTGGTAGTACTGTTTTTGTTTTCAGAGGTATTTTTTTAAATAATTATGGCTTCATATTTATTCTCTCTCACATACACTCTCTCTCTTATGCTCATTCTGTATTTTCTTTAAGTTTGGCTTGTTTGAGATAAAAAATTAGGTTATTTTTCTTCTACTTTAATTATGGTAGGTAATTTTTCTGAGTGTATTAGTCTAGGTTGGTCCATAATCCTTTCAAAGTTTCTATTAAAAAAATCCCTATTATTCTGATTAATTTTCCTTTACACATAACCTATCTTCATTTTTTCTTGACATTTTCAATACACTTTCTTTGTTATGTACACTTAATATTTCAACTCTGATATGCTGTGAAAGTTTTCTTTTCTGGTCTTGTCTATCTATTGTTCGGTGTGCTTGTATTTATGTGAGTGTGTCTTTTCTTAGTTTGGGAAAGTTTTTCTATGTTATATTGTTGAAAATCTCATTTATGCTACTGACTTTGGATTTTTTCCCTCATTTATGTCAATAATTTGAAGATTTTTCCCACTTGTGGTTTCTCACATTTCCTATGTGTTTCCTTCCTCTGTTTAAATTTTTTTCTCTTGCTTATTTTGTCTAAATCATCTTCCTTATCTTCAAGTCCTGATATTCTATCTTCTGTTTCATTCATTCTAGTTGTAAGGTTTTCCTTTGAGTTTTCTAGTTGAGCTATTGGGTTTTTCAATTTCATCTTCATTTCGGCCTTTGTCCCCCTCAATGTTTCTATTTCCTTACTGAATCCCATTTTCAAGTCTTGGATTGTCTTTGTCATTTACATCAGCCTTATATTTTTGTCCACTTGGTCATCACTTAGGCCTTTATTTTCCTTAAGTGCTTTCTCCTTAATTAAGCTGGTTCTTTGTGCCTTTCTTAAACTCCTTGAATCCTTTGGTAAGGTTTAATTTTCTTTAAAATTTTATGTCCATAGTATTGTCTTGGTGATTCTCATTGCAAAAATTTCTACAGTGTTGATATATGTAAAATATAAGATATTGACTTGATATTTCATATTGCTGGCATTTTTGTGATGAGATCTGGGCATGTGGCATGTGGACATTTTTGTTGGTTCTGAGTC
>OU015751.1:74920418-74954320 GCA_907169655.1 Acomys percivali | reverse complement strand
CTCTCTCTCTCTCTCTCTCTCTCTCTCTCTCTCTCTCTGTGTGTGTGTGTCTTGGTGCTAGAAGGTGGAAACGGCTTTAGTGGAGTGATGTCAGGTGGCAGAGTCAGGCCAGTACACAGCATGTGCTTCTTGCTCCAAGTGTGAGGCTAGATCTGGTTGGGTGGAAAGTTTGGATATGGCGTGGGAGGGTAGAGATGACATCTAGAGATTGTTTATGATGCAGGTAGGGGAGGCCAACCTATGATAGGGCACAGTATGTGGGGCCCAGGCTGTATCTGGTGGGCAGGGGAAATGTCATGGATTGGAAGACTCAGCAGGCTAGAGCTTGGAAGAAGTATAAAGTTTGGTTCAGTGGGGCAGTTGGAAGAGGCACAGAAGGGACCTCTGGGTCTTACAGGTAGGTCCTGGTGAAAGCCTAGAAGTTGGCTGTATGTGGGCAGCATTGGCCAGATTAGGCCAGGCCCTCCATTTTCACTTCTGAGACAAGTCTCACATATCAGACAAACCTCAGACTCCATATGTAGACGAGGCTGCTCTTTAATGCACAATCATACCTAGCTCTCTGGATTCTCTTTTAAAAATATATTTATTTATTAACATTTCTTATGACTATGTGCTCATGGGGATGTATGCCATCTATGTGCAAGTGTCCACAGAGGCTAGAAGAGGGTATTGGGTCTCCTGGAGTTTAAGTTGTAGACATATATCTTCTTTCTTTTTTGTCTCAATAGTTTTTTTTTTAGCAAAATAAAATATAATAAGATAAAACAAAAAGCTGGACAAGGTAAACTAACAAAGAAAGAAAGCCCAAGAGAAGGCATAAGAATCAGAGACTTACTTGTCCACACATTCAGGAGTCCCATAAAAGTACTAAACTGAAAGCCATAATATATACACAGAGGATCTGCTGCAGACCTGTGTAAGCCCCATGCTTGTTGCTTTAGTCTCTGTGAGTGAATATGAGCTTTGCTTAATTTATTTAGAGAGTCTTCTCCTAGTGTCCTCCATCCCCTCTGGCTCCCACTTTCCTTCTGTTTTATTATTTTTTTAAAGATTTATTTATCATATATACACAGTGTTTTTCCTGCATGTACACCAGAAGAGGACACCAGATCTCATTATAGATGGTTGCGAGCCATCACGTGGTTGCTGGGAATTGAACTCAGGACCTTTGGAAGAGCAGGCTGCGCTCTTAACCTCTGAGCCATCTCTCCAGCCCCCTGTTTTCTTTTCCACATGGTTCCCAGAGCTCAGAGTACAGAGATTTGATGGCAACATCTCATTTCAAGCTATGTGTACCAAGGTCTTCCCCACCCTACCCCATGAATATCTGTTAGTCTCTTTATTTGCTCCTATCTGCATGGGAGGAAGCCTCTCTGATGATGGCTATATAAGGCATTGATATTTGAGTATAGCAGAACATCATTAGGGAACATTTTCTTGTTAGTTAGTTAGTTTGTTTTTTGACCAGTATTATCTGGTTTAACCCTAGGTCTCTGGGCTATCTAGTCCCTGGTTCTTAGTCACCCAAGCAGTGTCATAGTGTCAGGTATGGGCTCTTGTGGAGTGGACCTTAAGCCAACGTCATTGGCTGGTTACTCCTATAAGCTTTGTGCCACCATTGTCCAGGCATATTTTGCAGGCAGGAGAGATTTAGATCAAAGGGTTTGTGGCCTGGGTTGTTTATGTTTTTCTTCTGTTAGCTGCTGAGTATCTTCCCCTACAAAAGACACTAGAACATGAGATGAAGGTGCTATGTAGGCACCTGGTCAGCCTCTCTATGTTCAATGAGTTGTGTGGGTGTTGTCTTCACCAATGGGCCTTGCTGTCTGTTTGTGGAGGACAATCTATTGCATTGATAACAGCCTGGGTTGTTGGATTTCAATGGAATCCCTTTGGCCAACAACTCAATTGGATGTAACTCAGTCCTGGTATAGGAAGCTTCATTTGGCGACAAGAGGTAGTCAGTTGGAGTTCCATCTCCCTCATTATTTGGAGACTTTATTCAGATTGCTTTCATATATTTCAGGAAGTTTCCACTGCATTATGTTTCTCTACTGCCTCTCAACTCCCACCCCAATTCTTGCTTTCTCTCTTTACATTTCCTCCCTCAATCCGTTCTTTCCCCCTGCTCCCTAATATTTCCATTCTTGTCCCCCAACTTCCAGTCTCAGTCAACCCATAAAAATCTATTCTATTTACTCCTCCCAGGGAGATCTACGTATTCCCCCTAGTCCACTCCTTTATGCCTAACCTACCTAGATCTATAGATTGTAGTTTTGTTATCATTTATTTAATGATTACTAGGCACATAAGTAAATACATACCATGTTTATCTTTCTCGGTCTGGGTTATCTCACTCAGAATGAGTTTTCTTAGTTCCATCCCTTTGCTTGCAAATTTAATGATGTCATAATACTCCTTGTATAAATATCCCACATTTTATTTATCTATTTTTTTGTAGAGGGACATATAGGCTGTTTCCAGTTCATGGCTACTGTGAATAGAGTAGCCCTTAACATGGTTGAGCAAGTGTCCTTGTAGTGGGATGAAGTGTGCTTTAGGTATATGCCCAAGAATAGTATAGCTAGATCTTAAGGTAGACTGAGTCTCATCTTTCTGAAGACTCACCATACTGATTTCCATAGTGGCTGTACAAGTTTAAATTCCTACCAGCAATAAAAGAATATTCCTCTTGTTCTGTATCCTAATCAGCATGTGGTGTCACTTGTGGTTTTATCTTAGCCATTCTGACAAGTGTAAGATGGCACCTTGAAGTCATTTTGGTTTAACTTTGCCTGGTAGCTAAGGAAGTTGAACATTTTTTTAAGTGTTTATTAGTCATTTTGAGTTTCCTCTGTGGAGAATTCTCTGTTTAGCTATGAACCTCCATTTTTTAATTGAATTGTTTGGTTTGTTGATGTCTAATTTCTTTATATATTCTTTATATATTTTGGATATTACTTCTCTGTCAGATGAAGAGTTGGTTTACAGTTTCCTTTGCCTTGAAGAAGCTTTTCAGTTTCATGAGGTCTCATTTATTAATAGTTGATATTGATACCTGTGTTATTGGTGTTCTATTCAGGAAGCTGTCTCCTGTGCCAATGTGTTCAAGGCTGTGCCACACTTTCTCTCCTATCAGGTTCATTTCGTTTTATGTTGAGGTCTTTAATCCATTTGGAGTTGAGTTTTCTGTAGGGTGATAAGTATGGATCTATTTGCATTCTTCCACATACAAACATTCAGTTTGGCCAGTACCATTTGTTGAAAATGCTCTCTTTTTTTGTCCATTGTATATTTCTGGCTTCTTTACAAAAAAATCAGGTATCTGTAGATGTGTAGATTTATGTCTGGGTCTTCAATTAGATTCCATTGTTTAATTTGTTTGTTTTATGTCAGTACCATGCTGTTTTTATTACTATGGCTCTGTAGTACAATTTGAAATGGGAATGATGGCAGCCGCAGCAGGTCTTTTATTGCTCAGGATTGTTTTTGCTATCCTGGGTTTTTGTGTTTCTATTTGAAGCTGAGAGCTGTCCTTTCAAGTTTTTTTGAAGAATTGTGTTGGGATTTTGATGAGGATTATATTGAATTTGTTGATTGCTTTTGGTAAATGCTTTTTCTATGTTGATCTTACCTACCCATGAGCAGGAGAGATCTTTCCAGCAATTTCAAAGCAATTTTTATTATACAAGTCTTTTGCTCCCTTGATTAGAATTACCCCAAGATATTTAATATTATGTGAGGTTGTTTTGAAAGGCATTGTTTCCCTGATGTCTTTCTCAGTCCATTTGTCATTTGTATATAGGAGGGATATCGGTTTTTGTGAGTTAATTTTGTATACAGTTATTTTATTGAAAGTGTTTATCAGCTGTAGAAGTTTTGTAGTGGTCTTTTAAGGATCACATATGTATAATATCATACCATCCACAAATGAAGATACTTTGAGTTTTTCCTTCCTGATTGTATACCCTTTATCTCCTTCAGTTGTCTTATTGGTCTGGCTAAGACTTCAAGTATTATATGGAATAGGTATGGAGAAAGTGGACAATCTTATGCTGTTTCTGAGTTTATTAGAGTTGCTTTGAGTTTCTTCCCATTTAAGTTGATGTTGTCTATGGGCTTGCTGTCAACTTCCTTTGTTATGCTGAGGTATGTCCTGTGTATCCTTAATCTCTTCAGGATGTTTATCAGGAAGGGGTGTTGGATTTTGTCAAAGGCCTTTTTTTCATCTAATGAGATGATAATTTTTTTCCAGTTTGTTTATATAGTGGATTGCATTTATTGAATTTTTGTATGTTAAAACATCCCTGTGTCTATGAGACTAAGCCTACTTCACCATGGTGGATTATTTTTTTTTGATATGTTTTTTGATTCAATTTGAGAGTATTTTATTAAATATTTTTGCACTTATGTTCATAGGGGAAATTGGTCTGTGGTTCTCTTTCTTTGTTAGGATTTTATGTGGTTTGGGTATTAGAGTAACTCTGGCCCAATGAAAATAATTTGGCAGTGTTCCTTCTGTTTCTGTTTTGTGGAATAATTTGAGAAGTATTGGCATCAACTCTTCTTTGAAAGTCTGGGTACAGTTCTGTGCTAAACCCAGCTGGCCCTGGGCTTTTTTTTTTTTTTTTTTTTTGGTTGGGAGACTTTTAATGACTGCTTCTATTTCAGTAGGGGTTATAGGTCTCTTTATATTGCTTATATGCTCTTGATTTAACTTTGGAAAGTATGCATTGAGAAAATTATCCATTTCTTTTAGGTTTTTACAGGTTTTTAAAGTATATCCTTATGATTATCTGGATTTCCTCAGTTTTGGTTGTTATGTCCCCCTTTTTATTTTTGATATTGTTACTTTGGATATTCCCTCTCTGCCATTTAAATTACATAAGAGTTTGTATATCTAAATAATTTTCTCTTTTGTATTGTTCTCTTTGTTTCTATTTTATTGACTTAGCTCTCAGTTTGATTATTTCTTGCTGTTTACTTCTTTTGGGTATGATTTTATTCTTTTTGTTTTAGAGCTCTCAGGTGTACTGTTAAGTTGCTAGGATGAGATTTCTCTCTCTCTCTCTCTTTTAATATAGGCATTTAATGCTATGAACATTCCTCTTTTTCCTCTCAACAGTGTTTTCATGTGTCCTATAAATTTGAGCATAATGTGTATTTATTTTTACTCAATTTTAGAAAGTCTTTAACTTATTTCTTTATTTCTGTCCTAACCCATTTTTTCATTCAATAGAGAGTTGTACAGTTTCCATGAGTTTGAAAGATTTTTGTTGTTCAAATCCAGCTTTAAACCTTGGTTGTCTGATAGAATATAGGGCGTTATTTCAATTTTATTGTATCTGTTGAAACTTGCATTGTGTCTAAGTATGTGCTCAATTTTGAAGAAAGTTCCATGAGATGCAGAGAACAAGGTATATTCTTTTGAGTTTGGGTGAGATGTTCTGTAAATATCTCTTAGGTTCATTTGGTTTATAACAATTGCTGGGTCCAGCATTTTCTCTTTAGTTTTTTTGTCTGGATGACCTGTCTATTGGTGAGAGTTGGGTATTGAAGTTTCCTACTATCAGTGTGTGAGGGATGACATGAGAGTTAAGCTGTAGTAGTGTTTGTTTTTTAAACTTTAATGTTCTTTGTGTTGGAGCATAGAAGATAAGAATTGAAATGTCTTCTTAGTGTATTTTTACTTTGATGGTATGTATATCTTTCCCAATCTCCTCAGTTTAGTTTTTGGTTTGAAATCTTTTTTTTTTTTTTAGATATTAAAATGGCTGCATCAGTTTGTTTCTTAGGTAGATTTGCATGGAATGTTTTTTCAATCCTATAACTGAGGTAATGTCCATCTTTTATGCTGTGGTATATTTCTTGGATACAGCAAAAAGGATGGGTCCTGTTTCTGTATCCACTCTGTTAGGTTGTATCCTTTTATTGGGGGAATTGAGACCATTGCTATTGAGAGATAACAAGGACCAACGATAGTTGATTCCTGTTATTTTGTTGTTGTTGGTAGTGATGGTGATGGTGGTGGTGTGTGTATGGGAGGGGAGGGAGGAGAGATAGAGCCTTTCTTTCTTTGATTTTGCTGGTCTGAGATTATTTATTCCCTGTGTTTTCATGGTGGTAGTTAACCTCCTCAGGTTGGTGTTTTCCCTCTAGGATTTGTAGATAAATATTGCTTAAATTTGACTTTCTCATGGAATATCTTATTTTCTCCATCTATGGTGACTGAGAGCTTTAGTGGGTATAGTAGTCTGGGCTGGCATCTGTGGTCTCAGAGTCTGCGACACACCTTACAGGTCCGTCTAGCTTTTAGAGTCTCCATTGAGAAGTCAGGTATAATCCTAGTAAGTCTGCCTTTGTATGTTACTGGGTCTTTTTCTCTTGTAGCTTTTAATAATATTTATTTGTTCTGTAAGTTTATTGTTTTGATTATTATGTACCAAGGGGTCTTTCTTTTCTACTCCAATCTATTTGGTGTTCTGTGTACTTCTTGTACTTCTATAGGCATCTTGGTGTTTATGTTAGGGAAAATTTCTTCTATTATTTTGTTGAAAATAGTTTCTGGGCCATTGAGCTGGGAATCTTCTCTTGTCTATTCCTATTATTCTTAGGTTTTCCTTTTTGATAGATTTCATAGGTCCCAGATTTTCTTGATGATTTGTGTCAGTTTTTATTTTTATTTTTTGATTCAACATTTTCTTTGACTAATGTTTCTATTTTTTTCTATTGCATCTTCAATACCTGAGAAAAATATCTTCCATCTCTTGTATTTTGTTAATGAAGCCTGCCTCTGTAGTTCCTGTTCGCATTTCGAAATTTTTCAATTCTAGAGTTTCCTTCCTTTGGGTTTTCTTGATCATTTCTGCTTCAATTTTCAAGTCTTGAACAGTTTTACTCATTTTCTTGCACTGTTTGTATTTTCTTGGCTTTTAAAAAGGGATTTATTCATTTTCTCCAATTGTTGTCATTTATATCTTCCTGAATTTCTTTAAAGGATTTATTCATTTTTTCTATTTAAGGACTTCTTATCTTCATACAGACTGTCTTAAAGTCTTTTTCTTGGGCTTCAATCAGGTTGGAATATTCAGAGCCTGTTGTGGTAAGAAACATATTGCCCCAGCCGTTATTGATCGTGATTTTACACTGGCACCTAAGCATCCAAGATTGGGATGACTCTAGTTCTAAGTGCTGGCATCTGGGTTTGGGTCTATTGGAAGTTTTGTTCCTTGGTTTCTGCTTCCTTCCTGGATTTTAGGGGATTGTGATGGATGTGTGCTACCTGGCAGGAAAGTTTCCACAGACCTGTTTCCCTGAACTGCTTAATTGCTGTGCTCCTAGGTATACCTGCTGCTATTGGGGGCTGGGATAATGGGATGAGTTGGGGGGAAGGAAGATTGGAGGAGAAGGTGTTTGTGACCCATTGAAGATGGGGTCAGAGAGGAAAGGGAGACTGCAGCAGGTGTTCTGCTAGGGAACTGGGGGTGAGACTGGGGCCATTGGGACTGGAGGAGCAGAAGGAAGGGTGAACACGTGCAGTCAGTCTACCCACTTCCCTGGCAGGAGCAGCCCGTGGGGTAGCAAGAGGTGCCTGCTGGGATTGAGGGATAGGTCAAAAGAAATTGGGAGAGAGAGGTTAATGTGAGAAGATCTGTGGGATCATCCGGAGATGGGGATAAAGAGTAGGGAAGGCTGCCACGGGTGTTCTGCAGAGCTGGGGAGGAGAGGAAGAGGCAAAATTCTAAACTTAGCCTACCTCGTTCCCTGGCAGGTATGGCCAGTGGTTTAGTATGGAGAGCCCAAGTTGCAGATAGCTATAAGCCACCCAATATGGGTGTTGGGAACTGAACTCAGGTATTTTGTTGCTTTTAAATGCCTCAACAATTTTGAAGCACACTGTTTCCTAATACTGTTGGAGGTCCCTCTGTAGAAATTATCTGGATAGTTTACTTCCGACTAGGTTGTTCATAAAGGACAAATGTCATGTCTGTAGTTTCATGGCCAGATGCTATCAGCATTGTTATTACTGATAAAACTCTCTTTGTGCAGCTGGCTGAGTTCTTGCTAATTTTCTTTATTTTAAACAAGTTCTTTCTTTCTTTATTATTATTTTCTTTGTGCTGTGCTCTGTAGAGGCTTCTTTCTTTCTTTCTTTCTTTTTTCTGTAGAGGTTTCTTTAACAAAGCCTTTAGGAATGGAGAGTTTAGTTCTTTTTCCTCTAATGTGTAGTAGCTTCAGAATTTTTTGGAATTCTTTTGGATTGAGTATCTTTCTTTATAAAAACTACACAAATCTATTCATTAGTTTATCTTATAAATATTTATTTTGTCTCTTTTGGCTGCAATTCAACATTATTTTATTGCTTAAATTGTCCTAGCTTTGGCTACTGGAAGGTCTCTCAGTCAGTGTCTGTGGCCCTTTGAGAGATAACCCTGGTGTGTGTGTGTGTGTGTGTGTGTGTGTGTGTGTGTGTGTGTGTGTTCACCTGTGCACATGCAAGCTTTTGCTTATATTCTGGTACTCTTGGTTTCTCCTATTTGTTTTCTGTCTCTGTCCCATTCAGTAATTTTTTTTCCAAGAAGGCCTGCTTTTTTGTTTGTAATTGAATGATAATACTAGAAGCCAAGGTGAGAGTTCTAGAAGTTTTCATTGCTTCAAGGATATTGGTCTTGTTTTTTAATTTCTTTTATTTTTCTCTCATACATTACATCTTAACCTCAGTTTCCCCTCCCTCCACTCCTCCCGGTCCCCCCTACTTCCCCTATCCTCAAGATCCAGATCTGTTCCTCTTCCATTTAAAAAAAAAAGATGATATTAACCAAACATAGCATAACAAGTTACAATAAGACTAGGCACAAACCCTCATATCAAAGCTGGATGAGGTAAGCCAGTGGGAGGAAAAGAGTTCCAAGCACAGACAAAAGAGTTAGAGATGTCCTGACTCCTTCTGTTAGGAGTTCACAAGGTATTGTTTTATTTATGCTTTCTTGGGTGATAGAACAAAGAAATATATGTATACATATAAGATTGTGTGTATAACCCATTTGTAAATATTTTATATGAAGTAGCTATATTTATGTTAAATATATGTTCTTACTAATGTCATTAACTCTAAGCTGTTAGCACACATTCTTTAAGCTTCCTGCCCTTTCTTATCCATGACCCCCCAACTCATAGGTGAGCATGTCCTCAACTATTTCACCTGCTCACTTAATTGTTCAATCCCCTGATTCATGTGTTCAGTATTAGAGATTTTAACTTATGCTTTTATGGGAAGAAACATAACTAGAGTTGGCACTGCGTGCAGTTAGCTCACTTTGCCCTTCTTTTCACAGTTGTCATTATTTTTTAAAGCAAAGTATCTTTCGAGGGGCAGAACTTTCAAATTTTAGTTAAATCCAACCCAGTTTCCCATGTGTATTTAACATCTTATCTAAAAATAGATATTGCTAAACCCAAGGTCACCTATATTTTCTCCTACAACTTAAATTTTGTGTTTTACATCTAGATCTGTGATCTATTTTTGAGACGTTTTTGTGGAAGGTGTAAAGTCTAGATATTTTTGTTTCTCTTTTTCTTTTCTCCATATAAGTTTCAACTCTCTAAGAAACTCATTTGGAAGAAACTGTCGGGTCTGTGCTTCGTAGTTTTTGTTCATGGCTTGGCACTCTTCCTGAAGAAACAGAAAACAAAATTCTACTAAAAAGTAGGAACTGAAGACAGCAGACTAAATTAAAGATACCCGTGAAGTCCAAGTTGGTAAACCACTGAGTTTAATTGGGGTTACTTACAGGGGTGTGAGTGAGGGATTATTTATAGGGTGACTCCAAGAGAGGCGCCTCACCAAAGCCCACCTCAGCGTGGGTGACAGCTCACAAAGCTGGAAGTCTAGAGTGCACAGCACCACCTGCAGGCAGCTTAGCACATCAGCGTGTCCTTCCCTGGTAGTTCAGTGGTCTGAGCCTCTTCCAGATGTTTGTCTGGGTTGCTTTTTCCAGATGGCTTCCAGATGGTTTCCGTTTCTTTTAGGCATCTCAGCTTGTCTCAACATATCTCTTAGCAGTCCTACTGTTTATATATGCTTGCGGGTAGGAGGAGCTTAGTGAATCTAGTCAGTTTCAAGGACTTCCTTAGCTATTGAGTTGTTTTGTTCCTTAGCTTAACAAGCTAAGTACCTCCTCTTAGAACATCCTGATTCACCTCCCTTTAGAATAGCCTGCATCTCAACGAACTTCTTTCCTTGATTTGTTTTATTGTGGACGAGACTGATACACAAAATTGCCTTATGTTTTGATGAAATATTGTTACTCTTCAATCCTTTCATTGGCTTACTATTTACACACTTTAGTCATTCCCTCTGTCCCAGTAGAGACAGCATATTGTACATTATTGCATTTCTATGTAATTTTCACTTTTGGTATTTCCCTTGGTGTTTATCAGCCCTATTTCTAGTTTTCTGACTCATCAGGCCTGGAAACTAATAATTTTAATAACTTTCTAACCAAAATTCTAATAATTTTCTAACTGATATGGATGATGCTAATCTGGACATTACACTTTGGGGCCAAGAGTCCTAGAAATAAAGACTTTAGGACACTTTACCCTGCTTCTCTCTTGTTCTCTGACTTTTGTGCTACTACTGTTCTATCAACCAACTGATTGTCTATCATCTATCTGTCTATCTATCTATCTATCTATCTATCTATCAATCAATCATATATCAACTCTCATCTGTCACCTATCTGTCTCTCATCATCACCACCATCTATGCATCTATCATCTATCTACCTACCTATATATAATCTATTCATATTTATCCATTTTCCCCATAATAGAATTTTTTTGAGAGAGTTTATCTGTGTGGTCCAGAGTTATCTTTAATTCATCGTGTAGACTAGGCTTGTCTCAAACTTGTGTTATTCTTCTTTCCTCTGCCTCGCTTCTGCTGGGATTATAGATACTACTACTATGTCTGCTTATAATGTAGTTCCTATTGTTTTATATAGCAAATACTCATTTATAGTCACGCACACAATGCCATCTTTGTCGATATTCATTTCTTCTTGCACTTTTGAGCTTCCATATTGGACCATTTTGCCTTTTGTATAAAGAACAGCTCCTTAAAAGTGGCCTTAATTCAGGACCAATAGTGATAAGTTTACGTAAGTTTTGCATTATTTGGAATTTTTCTTTCATTTTTGGAGGATATTTTATTAGCTATGAAACTCTATTATCTCAACCGACTTTCACGCGTGCTTTTCTCTGAACAGCTCTGGTGAGGACTCAGAGGACTTCATGTTAATGTCACTTGATGTTTTTGCTACTGTTGGTTAACGTCTTGGCTTTTACTGCCAGGGATTATTGTCTTTGTGATGCTAGTTCCTTGAGATGTATCTTCGTGAGTGTTACTTGGAACCTGAGAAGAATTATATGCTGCAGTTATCACACTATCATCCTAAGGGTTAACTTGTAGCCACTTCGTTATCTGTGCTGTGTAAACATTTATTCTGCATTAAATTGCTGTCTTCAGAGTGGTCCATAATACCACAGTATTTCAAGGCAAGTTTATTTTATTATTTTATTTATTTATTTTTAAAATTATTTTATTTATTTATTTTATTATTATATGCATAACACCACACTATTTCAAAGCAATTTTATTATATGCATCCAGGTTTAAAATTATAATTATATAACAAATTGAAAACTTTCACCAGTAAATAAAATAGCTCATCTTTATATCCAGTAACAGCTGCAGGGTTACACTCTGTTTTCTTCAATATTAATGTAGTTATCTCTGTTATTATCTGGTAATTCTTTTTATTTTCAATCTTCCCACATTGCACATGAGTTTATTGAAACAGTATATCTAGATTTTTAAAAACTTGGTTTGTAGGCCAGCCTGGTCTACAAAGCAAGTCCAGGACAGCCAAGGCGACACAGAGAAAACCCTGTCTCAAAAAACCAAAACCAAAACCAAAACCAAACCAAAACAAAACTTGATTTGTGAAAGTGATATTTTGTTCACGTGCATTTGTTAGGTTTTTAAAAAATTTATCTGGTCTCAAACTTTACTGATGTAAAGTTTCCCCCTTGTTTAGCTTTTGTTTCTTTCTTCTTCTTGGCTTTTGGGAATTAATGTAGTAATTTGGTTAATATATTTCCCCTGTTTTAAAACACTACACTCTTTCAAGAATTAATACTGACATTTTATTGTACATTTTAAAAAGATTTATTTATTATGTATACAGTGTTCAGCCTACATAAACGCTTGCACAGCAGAAGGCACCAGATCTCATTATAGATGGTCGTGAGCCACCATGTGGTTGCTGGGAATTGAACTCAGGACTTTTGGAAGAGCAGCCAGTGCTCTTAACTGCTTAGTCACTTCTCCAGCCCTTAGTGTACATTTTCCACTTAAGTTTAAAGTAATTCAGTATGCTAAGCCTGTCCCCTGAGAGAAGAATCTTAGCACTTTATTGGAATCTGTGAGATATTTTTGAGTTTCTTAACAATAGTTTTCTGTGTGTCTGTCTGACTGTGTTAAACATGTGCCAAATGTAAATAGGCATCTGTGGGTACTAGAAGAGGGTGTGGGATCTCTTGGAATTGGGGGTGCGGGCTGTATGTAGCACCTGCCACTTCTCACTCAGGTGCTGTTAGAGGTCTGGCTTTTTTTTTTTTTTTTTTTTTTTTTTTTAAAGCTGAAACTTAAGTTCCCTCTTTCCCTCCTCTCTTTGCTTTTTATTTCTTTCCTTCTTCTTCCTGGTCCCTTTCCCCTGGTTTTCATACGTGTTGTAGCATCTTAGACATGTGCACATCCTCACCAACATAATCATCCTTCAGTTCAGACTTTCTTTTGGTGACAAATTCCTTCCTCAGGAAGCTCCTCCTTTAGAAGTTCCAGTGGTGAAGAGGTGTCCCCAGCAAACTAGGTGATGCTCCCTGACCCTGACCCTGATCCTGACCCTGACCCTACAGGGGGTTTGCTGCATACAGAGTTCCTCGCCACACCCTCCTTTGCTTTCTGCCTCACATCGGTGCCCTTTTCCTTTCAGGTTAATGCGAATATTTCCTTTGTGGTATGTAATGCCAGTATATTGTACATCTCTGTAAATTTCTTTCTATTTAGCTCACTTGCTATATATTGACTTCTCTTGTGAATTTATGTATTTCATCACTTCTAGAAAATTCTTAGTCATTTTCCCTTCAAACACTGCAGCTTCTCCATGGTCACTATTCTCTTCCCAGGACACTGAGTGAGGATGTGTCAAAGGTTTTTATTCTGTCTTCTACTTATTTCTATTTATCTACCACGGTATTAATCTTCTTTTTTCTGGATCCTCAATATTCCTTTCAGATACGTCTTATGGTTCATTAATTCTCTCTCTATATTCATATCTAGCCTCCAATCTGTGTCACATTCTTTCAACAGTTATATTTTATATTAGTTTTTGCTTTTATTATTCAAATTGGTGAGATACTTTTGAGTTTATTAACAATGATTTTTTTTTGTGTGTGTATATCTGTCTGTGTTAACATAGCCACATGTAAATAGGTGTCTGTGGATACTAGAAGAGGGCGTGGGATCTTTGGGGATGGAGCTACAGGCTACTGTAAGCTGCTCAACATGGTAGGAACGGAACTGAGATCCTCAAGTGCTCTTCACTATGGAGCCATCTCTCCAGGCCCCTCAACATTCATTTTCAGTTGCTCCAAAATCTTTAAAATTCAGAAATACATATCTTTAATTATTTAATCATTTGATAGATATTAATTCTCTATTTTGTATCTTAAAATTATAAATATAATTTTTGTGGTTTAAATCTTTTGTAGTTAGCATTGACTTACCATTATAAAAGCTTCTTTTCACATGTATTTGCTGGTTTGGGTTAGTTATTAATTTATTATTTGTTTGTGCATGTGCATGTGTGTGTTTGACTCTGTGTGTGTGTGTGTGTGTGTGTGTGTGTGTGTGAGCACACATGCCACAGTGCATGTGTAGAGATGAGAGACACCTTTAGAAGTCAGTTCTCATTTTCCACTTTGTTAAGGCAGAGTCCCTCTTACTGTCTCCACTGGGCTATGTGTTCCAGCTGGTGTGGCCCACCCAAATCCTGGGTGACCTCACATTGCCATGAGAATTCTGGGCCTACAGATGCACCCTGATACTGCATCTGGCTTTGTTCACAGGATCTAGGAGTTCAGCTCAACTCCTCAGGCCTCTTTGATCTATGGGGATCATCTAGGAAAGCACCAGAAATGGCTTCCCTAAGACACTGCTAGAGACAGGAACCGGTGCCCCAAGAAGCTGGAGCATCCTTTGGGAGCCTCAGCTCGGCATGGGACAGTTGCTCACCCACGGGGCTGCTTCTAGCCTGGGATACACCCAGCAGATAATTGCGTGGCTGCCGTGTTAGCTTCCCAACTGGCCCACATGTTTAACATTTGCCTTTGGAGGAAGCGTGATGAGGTGCTTTCTTTCCTCATAGACTCAAAAATACAATGAGGGATCTGCTGAGTCTACTTGCTTGTGGTGTGTGTGTGTGTGTGTGTGTGTGTGTGTGTCTATGTGTGTTTCTGTGTATGTGTGTGTGTCTCTGTATATGTGTGCATGTGTCTGTGTGTCTGTCTGTGTGTATGTCTCTGTGTATCTGTGTGCCTGTATATGTCTCTGTCTCTCTCTGTCTCTGTCTGCCTGTCTGTCTATCTGTCTGTCTCTCTGTCTGTCTGTGTCTCTCTCTCCCTTCCGCCCCCCCCTCTCTAAAATGTTTACAAACAGCTCTTTGGAAGAGTTTATGGGATTTTCTGTGCGCTGATCAGGCGGTGGTGTTGCTCAGAGTCGTTTTCTGATCCCTCCGCTCACGCAGCTCATGTGGGGATGTAAGTTTACCATAGACAGCTAGATTCACAATGTTCAAATGAGCAATTACCTCTCAACACCAACACAAGCCATGCATACAATTTGGCAGATTGAAGATTACATACAAAAAGGACTTGAAGTTTGTTGCAAAACAAATAGAGGAGCGAGAAAGAACATTGCGGGGTGAAAGCCAATGAACTCCTTCTCTTCCCAATTTTCAGAAAAAGCACAGAAACGCTTTGATACACTAATGGTACTGACAGTCTTAAAGTTGTTCCCCAACATCCTCAGATGCCTAGAGTACACAAACGTTTTCTGTGACTAGAGCCTTGAACTTACTTTCAGTATGGGAAGTTGGTGGGGGAGGTGTGCGGCTAGCTGTGAAACCTATACTTAAAGTAAAAAAGACTGCAGTGTGGAGTAGCAGGAATCTATGAACTGCAGACTCATCCCAAACAACGATCTTCCCAAAGTCCTGAGTGTGAAATGTAGTGGTATCTTCTAAAATACACAGTGTCTTTTGCCATCAGAGTCACCGAATTCGGAAAGGACCAGGTTGAGCCGAGTGGGCAGTGAGGATCACAGCTCCGTGAGCTTGCTCTCTGAGACTGCACCTGGGGATGTGGCTGTGTTGGAGTAGGGACATTATAGGGAGGCTTGGATTTGGCTTTTTCTTGACAAAAAAACACACTTGGGTCTGCAGAGCCTTGATCCCCATTCACAGTTGAAGTGTTTTAAAAATTGCTTCCACTTAGCCAGGCACGGTGGCTCAGGTCTTTAATTCCAGCACTTGGGACGTAGAGGCAGGTGGATCTCTGTGAGTTTGAGGCCAGCCTGGTCTACAAAGTGAGTCCAGGACAGCCAAGGCTAACACAGAGAGACCCTGTCTCAACCAACCAACCAACCAACCAACCAACCAACCAACCAACCAACCAACCAACTCTCTTCCACTCTCTGGGTCTCATTTCTTCCCCCAAACACAAGAAACAAGGAGGGCACATGCTGGACAAGTCTCCCAACACTGAGTTTGATGAACTGTGTGGCCTGAGGAGTGTATGTTCCTCCACAGCTCCCTCAGCTGACAGGTGAAACATCTACCCAAACCACAGCAAAAATGAATCCTCCCCATGGACCTTAACAGGTCCAAACAAGTTTTGGTTCTTAAGCCCTGTTTAATCTGTAGATTATTTTAATTTTAGAAAAAAAAAACCTGTGAAATGACTGAACAGTCTTCACACATGATTCCTTCTTAGAGAGTACTGACTTACCCTCCCCAGCACTGTGCAAGAGTGGCTGCGGGTATCCACCTTGGCAGATGAAGTGAAATGCCGGGGAGACAGGCAGAAGACCTGGGAGAAGCTGACACCTGGGGATACTACTGGAATCTCTAAGTCACCCACAACGTGAAGTCTGAGCTGTTTTCATTCTTAGTCTATGTGTTTCCATCTCCAAGGCACATTTGGGTTTAGTCACTCAAGGCCAAAGATAGTCTAACGATAAGCCCTCCTATTTGAGTGTAATGCGAACATGTGAGTCCAATAAAGGTTTATCACCTGTGATAGAAAACAAAGTTCTAAATGACTTCCCCTCCCCCTCATTTTAAGAGTCCTAAGTCTAGATGTACAACTTGAGGCATTATTTGCATTTGAAATGGTGTTTAATGTATAGGAGATTTGCTGCACGGTCTCTTTGCTTAGACAGCTTCTTCATTAGCGTAACATATGATTCTTATGGTGTATGCTTCTCCAGGCACACGCCAGGGTATGAAGTTGGAGTACACCTGTTCAAGATACCGGGTGTTCCTAATGCCAGCTCTGTTCTCAGTTTTTGAGGGTCTGTTGGTAGGCCATGTTTTAGGTAGATGCCTGAGTCCTCCATTAGTTTGATGCCTGCAGAGTCTGGGTGTCAGATAGACAAGATTGAATGATGGACCACACACACAGTTTCCGAGAGCTGCAGCGGGCTGCTATGCTGACTTCTGCATGTTGGGATGGCACAGTGACCCCGACAGTGAACTTTAGGACTGTCCCTGTTTCTTCAGAACAGCTTCAGCTGATGTTTTATGGGCTTCTTTGGATAGCGACATCATCAAAGAGCACCAGTGGGAGTGTGCGGATCCAATCAAACCAGAGAACAAGGTAAGTAGGTGGGGGCTGGAGAGATGGCTCAGTGGTTAAGAGCGCTGCCTGCTCTTCCAGAGGTCCTGAGTTCAATTCCCAGCAACCACATGGTGGCCTCGCAACCATCTATAATGTAATCTGATACCCTCTTCTACAGATAAAACACTCATATGCAATAAATAAAATAAATAAATCTTTAAGAAAAAAGGGATAGACTAGGATTGCTAAAACAAAAACAGGCAACAGCAATAATTGTATAGGGAAAGCTTTTAATTGCCCCGTATCTCTTTTGACTTTTTTTTTTTTTTTTGACAGAGTGTCATGTAGCTTAAACTGGCCTCAAACTCAAACATCAAGGATGGCCTTGAACTCTTTATTTTCCTGTCTCTACCCTTCAGTGTGTACCACCATACCTAGTTCATGTCGTACTGGAGGGACGGAGCCCAGATCTTCTTGCATGAGAGGCAAGCACAGCCCAGCCCACATTTTGAGATGAAAACAAAGACTGGTATTCCACGACTGTGATAAACACTGTGACAGAAAACTTGAAGAGAAAGGGGTTTATTTTATTGAAAAGTTTCTAGCCCATTGCAGAGGGAAGTCAAGGCAGGGCCTCAAGACAGAGGCTTGAAACAAACCATCACAGGAAAGTGGCCTTTTGGCTTGCTCTAAGGTACGTTTAGCCAAACCTTTCCTCCACAGCTCAAGCCCACCTGCTTGGGAGTGACATCACTCACCACGGGCTGAGTCAGCCTGTGTTTATCAGCAAGCAAGAAAATGCCCCCCCACCCAAGACAGGCCCACAGGCTAATCTGTAATTAAGGAACAACCCCCGCCCACACCAGGTTCATCAAATTGACAATCAAGATTAGCTACCACAACTGGTAAGACCTTTTAAAATTCAGAAAAAAATGAATCCAAACAGATAAGTAATATAGGGAGCAATAAATTGGTTGCTTTAGAAGACAGCAATCAATTTAGCTGTACACTTTACTTTCTTCTTTATTTTAATCAATCGACTGATTGATTGTGTTCACTATATGGCACACAGATGCCTGCAGTGGCCAGATGGGCGTGTCTCGTTCCCCTGGAACTAGAGGTAGGGAGGTGTGATCCACTAACGTAGGTGCTGGGAACAGCAGCAGTGTCCTTAGCCACTGGGCCCTGCAGCTCCTCTGCCCTTCATTTTCCGTATTGTACCTCGCTTTTCTTCATAGCCAAAGGTCAGTCTCAGTATCAGTGGCCCAGTGCCTGTCAGCTGCTGGAACATGCCTCAGAGGGTAACAGCTACTGCGTTCCCACCTCAATTTACTCCCAAATATCACAGCGGAGACCAACTCAGTTGGGGGTTTTTGCAAAACTTTTGATGTTGTTCTTGTTGTTGTCGTTTTCGACATGGGCTCTCTGTAATTCTGGTTATCCCGGGACCTTGTTATGAGGACCAGGCTGGCCTCGAACTGACAGGGATCCACCTGCTTCTGCCTCCCGAGGCGCGGTGAAAATGTTCTATTTATCGCCTGGGAAGTTTTGGGGAGGACAGAACGGCAAAATGCATCATTTGTTGTTTTCAACAAATATTTAAAGTTTCATAGAAGGTAAGGAGATGGGACGCACGGGTATAAAAGGAAGCAGAATATGTATGAGTGGAAAAGTAGGTTCCTGAGAACAGCCCAACCAAGGCAGTCTGGGACTGCAGTACCCCGATGCTTCCACAGGGGGCCGCTCCAAGCTCATCACCGAAAATCCCTCGGGGCTCTGCTTCAGCGACAGCTTAGGCAGGGAGAGAGCTATGCATCTCCACTCCTAGCAGGGATTTTGACGTGCAATTAAAAGCACATTAGCAGGGCACTGTGTGAACCAGGCAAAACCATTTTAGCATTAGTGCCTACGACGCTAGCAGCCTCTTCTAAATTACTGCACGTTTACAAATGCAATAGAAATGTGTTACATTTGAAAACAAACTTCACCTAGGATGTTTGTGTCTCCTTTATACAAAAGACAGATTAGTTTTGGAGACAATAATTTGCATTTGAAGTTAAAATATGCTTTATCGGAAGATTATAGTCAACCCACCTCAAAATCTCACATCCTCACCTGACTGGGTAGTATAGAATTCAAATTACATCTTGTGCAAACGCAGTTACCGGTAAATGTGCCTCAGTACATCTCAGTATCCTCATCTATGTTTTAGGACGGAAATCCCAGAACGTGTCCGTGGTTCCCATGGCATGCCCAAGGCAGCAGAAAGCAGCAGCAGCAGCGGCGTCGGCAGAGGAGTAAGCTGGGACGCTGTGCCGCGTGATGGCTTCAAATATGCCAGTGGCCTTCGATACTCCCATCTCTGGTTAGGGACAGACGATCTTGGAAGACCCCAGTGGACAACTTGGCCAAAAGACCCGAGACTAGAGAAGATGCTGCACAGAGGACACGGAGCCAGCTAGCAGGGAGCAAGGCGACCACAGTGCCGAGCGAAGGGCTAATCGTCCAGGCCGACCTCAATTTGTAGCCGTTCTATCGCAGACTCCCCATTGCTGAGAGTGCACGCACGGACAGCCATGCTGGGTCACAAAGGCTTTATGTGTACAATTTCAATAACGTAAGATATCACATCACATTGTCAACTTAAAAAACGAGAGCATATTTAAGCATGGTGTGCCACACCGTTACCCCGTCCTTTGGGAGGCAGAGGTAGGAGAACGGCTTGTGAGTTCAAAGCCAGCCTTGTCTGCGTACTGAATTCTGGACAACCAGTGCAAAAGCCAAGACCCTGTCTCAAAAAACAACCTCCCCCGAAAATGTGCAAATTTCAATTGGTTATTTGGCTGTTATGTTTCTAGACTACTGTTTGTACGCTAGAAAGCACAGCGTTTGTGCCCACCCACGCAGCGGTGTCACGGTACGGCTGCCTCCGCATTTACACTATGCTTTCTTCGGTCATACTTCGCTGTGAGAATTTTCTAATGACATTGAATATTTATAGAAAAAAAAATTCAGGGTCTGCATCCATTTATTTAACATCGTGCCAACTGTGGAGCAGGAGGGTAGCTTCTGGTTTCCACAGTAGCATATGGACTGTGCTCTTGTACGCGCCTGCCGGCCTGCTGCTGCCTGAGGAGTCTCTGTAACTCGGGTTTGATGGATTGATGCTCTAGCATGGCGCATGCGTCGGAGCACTTAATATGAGCTCAAGAAATCGTGATGCAATGAAGTCAACAAAGGTATTTGAGTTTCTGTTTTGTGAATTGCTCATAGGTGTTACTCATTTGCATTGCGACCGTTGTATCTTATGGGTACGTAACTTGATTTATTTAAGTATTTAACCTTCTGTTTGGTACATGTGGCAAACCTTCCTCTCCTTTTCAAAACACAAGTGTATGAGTAAGGCTGTTTTTTTTAATGATAATCATTACCACATTAATTAATTAGAACCAGTACTCTAATCTGTAAATGTGTTTAAAAATACAGTTTGAAAAGTGCATTTTGCTTTCTCCAACTTGTCAGGGTTTTCCTTGGACTTGGAGTTCTCTTGGGGGACATGGGGTGGAAAGGCGAGAGCTATGACAAGTTCTGGGTCTGGGTTGGCAGGTGAAGAAACTGCCACCCCCATCTCGCTGGACAGCTTCATGCCTGCCTTGTTACAATTCGGCAGGAGGAGAGGAAGGATTTTTACTTCTAACGGTTTTCTATGACTACTGCCTTCCCATGAAAACATAAAGCCTCAGTGTCCTTCCTGGTCTGATTAATACGACAGTGTTGGGGGGCCTTGAGATGGAAACAGGAGTTTCAAACGTCACCTTGACTTACTGTGAGAATAAAGCCACTGTAAATGGAAAACACTGTATCAAGGTGAATACCATCAGAGGCAACAGGGCCAAGAGAGGCTTCCTGAGACTGAAGCACCAACCAAGGACCGTGCGTGACCTGGACCTATGGCCCTACACAGATGTAGCCAATGGGCAGCTCAGGCTTCATGTGGATCCACTAGTAAGGGGAGTGTGCAGTGTGTGTATGGGCGGGGGCGGTGTGTGTCTCCAACATGGACTCTGTTGCCTTCCTCTAGTGGGACTGCCTTGCCGGGCCACAGGGAAGAGGACACGCTCAATCCTGATGCAACTTGATGAGCTGAGGTGGATGGGAAGGCAGGCTCCTCTGGTCTGAGGAATAGGAGAGGTGGGCGGGGGGGGGGGGGGGGGGGGTAGGACTTGGACGAGAGGAAGGATGGAGGGTACAACCAGGATGTAACATGAATAAGTAAATTAATTAGGAAAATAAGAATGCGTGTACTATCCCTATCAGCGTGCTCAGGACTTCTACATGGGATGCTGGTTGGAAACACTGAACACAAAGCCTGCGTGTGATAAGGTGCTGAGTATCTTGTGTGATTTGTTGACTACTGACGTGAACATGGAAAACAGCCTGATTATGTGGGTGCACTTTCACACCACCGAAGGGTCAAGACATCCTAAATCAAATCTCTGCAAGTCAAGGGTTCTCTACCACTTCCTGAGAATGGGCACTGGGCTAGATTCCCAGAGTTGCCATGGCAAAATACCAGAGACTGGGAAACACAAATGGTTTTTCTCAGTTCTCAGGGTTGGAAGTCCAAGGTCAAGGCATGGCCAGGTTTGGTTTCTTTTGTGGCTTCTGTCTTTGGCTTGCAGGTGACTCTGTTTGCTCACACATGCGCTTCTGTCCTTTGGCCCCCACTGCCCTCTTGTGAGGTGGTCTCCCTATGTGGCCCAGGCTACTTTTAAACACACAGTCCTCCTGCCTCAGCCTCTGTAGTGCTGGGATTATAGCTGTGGTCATCATCCCAAGCAAGACCTCACTGAAATAGGATCAGGGTTTTGGAGCACTAACTACACACACTGCCGTTCCGACTCAAATTCTGTGGGTGATTTCAGCTCCTTAGCAGAGAACACTGCATAACTAAGAGGCTAGACTTCCTCAAAGTAAACTTGCTACACTCAATCTTTTCTCTTAGAAGCTGTTATCAGTCAATACATTGTTGTCTATCAATACAGTAACTGAA
This sequence comes from Acomys percivali, assembly GCA_907169655.1. Classification (NCBI taxonomy): domain Eukaryota; kingdom Metazoa; phylum Chordata; class Mammalia; order Rodentia; family Muridae; genus Acomys; species Acomys percivali. The sequence continues at coordinate 74,932,302 of OU015751.1, read as the reverse complement.
AGTCTGGAGGCTGACAAGCCACTTCCTCTTGTGAGTTTCCCTTCTTCCGCAGGAACGGCTACCACCTGCCCTCTGACTGACTATCCATTTTTTTTTTCCTGTGAGTTTCGATTTGGTTATGCCTGTGACATTAATGCAGAAAATAGACTGTCTCTAGTTGACAGAGCTTTGACCTTTGCTTTTGTGTAGTCTGTCTATATGGCTGTGACTGCAGCATGCTGCGCCTTCAGACCATCGCCCCAGGGACATTTGAGGGAGATGTTTGCAATCATTTGTCATGTGTTTCCAGCTTATTGTGGGTGGGGACTGTGATGAGAGAGGAAAGCATTGCTTGAGAAGGGGTGGCAGGGTTGGGGGGAGGCGCGGGAGTTGGCAGCGGCTAACAGGGGTTGGTCTCTGCTTCTGGCGCAGACACCGTGTCTGCTGTGACACAGGAAGGGGAAGATCCTCTTTCCTCTCTCCAGCCGACCCGATGGTGAGTATGGGTCCAGCCTTTGCTTTTTATGATCAGTCCCCAACCCTGAAGTTGTGGCAATCTTAGTGCATTTGTCGTTCTGGTTCAGAAGAAATATCAACTCCTAGCATTTTCTTACTACAACAGCTACACCTTTCATGATCTTATTTTCTTATACATATAAGCACGAAGCAAATAAAATGTTATGTAATCCCACCAACCAGAAATAAACAGAGATAACCTATTCTAAACAATTTCCTCTACAAATTATCTCGTGAAATCTTATTTAAGCATAGCATTTAATATTAGCCATTATAATCCTCTATAATATTATTCTGACAAGCTAACTAAATTCTATTGTATGGATGGACCATACCATAGCCTATCCTGCCAGATTCCTTTTGTTTGACCTTTCGGATTATGTCCAATTTTTTTCCTGCATTTCAGAGAGGGCTGTAATAAGCATCTTTCTACAAAAATATCTGTAATAACTTCCCGAGACTCAATTATAGAATTGGAGTTTCTGGTCCGACATCTGTCTGTGCAGCATTGGTTCCTCACAGGCTAGCTAGCCACCAGAAAGATGTGAGGATTTATATTTCAATGCGCAGATGGTGAGGGCCCCCATTCCTCTGCTCATCCTCAGACCACAACTTGAGCTTTAGGACCAAACTTTCACTTGCTCACCTGCCAATTCCTGAGTGCTGCTCTGCTTAGAATGCTGAATGTCCTCAAACATCCACATGGTGATATAGTGGGTGGGTCTAGTAAGAGATGCTGTAGACCTATGTAGATAGAGTAGGGCCCCCAAAGAATTCTGTAGGCTATTTGGGGTGTGTCACTGGAGAGGATCACTGTGACACCTCGGACCCTCCTATCTATTCCTCACTTCCTGAGTGCAGAATTGCCTCACGAGAAGTTCAAAGCAGTGCTCCCCACCACTGTGGATTGACATAGTCTTCAAAGCTATGGATAAAAATAAACCGTTCCTCATAGTATGTTAATTACATCAGATGTTTTGTCATAGTTACAGGAGGCTGACTAATATGCTGGGCACTATTCTAAGCATGAAAAGCTAGTCATGAACAACACAGACACAAAATCTCCTTGTTTTAGGAAGCTAACAGAAGGTATGTGAGATGTTTATCATTATAAAGCAAAATAAGGCAGGGCAGGAATACAAGGTGCTTTGGTTGGGGAGGTATTCAAAGAAGTGGATTACGTACGGGCCTGAGAAGGTGTAAAGAAGGCCTGAGCATCCTAGGGGTGAGCTTTCTGCCAGTGCAAGTGCCCTGAAGTGGAAGTCCTCCTGGCCTGTTCAGGAAGCAGTCACGAGAGGGGTGCTGGAAGGGGATGATAAATAGGGAGTGTGAGGTGAGTAAGTCAGGCAGGGATATCTACGCCACTGTAAACACCATAGTAGTCCCTGTCCTGGAGAGGGCTTGTGAGCTGAGGAGAGACACCATGCCATTAGTGGGTGAAAGGATTTCTCTGGCTGCTGTGCTGAGAAGAGATCGAAGGAACAACAGGGTAGGTGTGGTATATGGGCTGATGGGAAGGCTACTATAATACATGCATATACCATTTAATAATGGGCACATGTTCTGGGGTATCCTGCTGTGTGAGTGAACATCACAGGATATACCTGCACAGATGAAGTCAACTGCACCACTGGGTGACATGACCATACACTGTATGTATGGCCTGTTGTTGACCCAAAATATCATTATTTTTGTGTATGCTGTAATTCAGAAGGCGGGGGTGTTGTGTGGTAATTTAGAGTAATGTGTTACAGCACAGTTGATAGAAAATGATCTCAAGGCAAGTGCAGGGAAAATAGGGACTTATCATAAGAAAAGCAGAGGACTTAAGTTTCTGACCTGAGCAGTTTGGAGGGATGGTTTTCCTATTCACTGAGGTGAGGAATATAGCATGAGACCAGGCTTAGAGGAAGACTGGATGCTCAGGATGGACATGCTACCCAAGATGCCTCAGATATGTGTGTGTGTGTATATATATATATATATATCTGGAGGAGTTTTGCACACGTGAATCTGAAGTTAAGAGAGGAGGTCAGCCTGGGGGTTGTTGTATGACATCCACATCACTCTCCACTCACCCCAGACAGTGAGCCCATGACAGACCAAAGACGGCACCTACCAGCCAAGTCTAACTTCCTGAATGAACCATGAGCTTTACTGGGGTTGCTTACAGGGACATCGGTGAGGGGTTACTTACAGGAGCAGAAATGACTCAGCAGCTGCATCAGCAAAGCTCACCTCAGCATCGCTAACAGCTCACCAAAGCTGGGAACATGGAGCACACTGCACAGCGTGCAGGCAGCTTGGAGGGTTGGAGAGTGGACTTATCAAGAGAAACCTCTTGCAGGAAGCTTGGCTGATGTCTGCTTCTTCCAGTCAGGGTCTTTTCTGTAGATCGGCTGTCTGAGAGACATCTTTGCAGCTTGGCTTGTGTAATCTGGAAGCTTGAGGGCCTAGTGAATCTGCTCAGTTTCAGGAACTTCCTGAAGCTATTTTTGTTGTTGTTGTTGTTGTTGTTGTCATTGTCATCGTTTACCTCCTGTTTAAAGAGCTTCCCCGTAGGATGGAATGTTTCACTCTCTGAGGAAACTGTTACACAACAGGGACGGGTGAGATTCAGGGAGAACTGTCCTTGTCCAGTGTGGTATGAACTGTTTGCGGATGGGAATAGTCCAGGGAGAAGGAAAACTGGAGATACCAAGGAGGCGACACTGGAGTATTCAGTAGGCAAGAAGGAATGGGGTCTAGAACCCAGCACTGGGCTTAGATGAGAATGCGAGTCATTCATCCAGCGCCACAGGAAGAAGAGCAGAAAGGGGGCATGAGCACACAGCAGGTGGCTGTACGGGAAAAGATCGTTACGGAAGGTCTCTTTAATTTTCTTCTAATTTCTCAGGGAAGTAGCAAAATAAAAGATTATGCATTCAGGGTGAGGAACTTGAAGAGATGCGTGTGGAGCACAAATCTCTTGTGGCAATATGAGGCAGATGAGGGGATTAATGCTGAGGACCAGGACAGGGAGGTGTCGCTATACACGGAGAGAATGTAGACTCCCAGGATGCTTTGCACGCAGACATGCAGAAGGTGTTGGCAACTCTGCAGTGGGGGCAAGGGAGATGGGAGGATGAACAGCCAGCCTGTCTTGAAAAGCTTCCTAAAGGGCAGTACGTTTTAACAGGGCCACTCAGAAGGAAACGGAAGCCTGAACTTTTATATTTTGGCCAAACAATTAAGTGTACTATAGCATTTTTTTAAAATCTGAAAATCCACTATGAGTATTCTGGCAACCTTTGGCTTAGTGTGCTATGGTTGATAAATAGCACAAACGATTTTGAGATGTTGCCAGTCTGTGTGAAGTATACCCTCATTTTGCAGTGGAAGAGACGGAGCCCCAGAAAGGTGGATGGGGCTAATTACAAATGTCAGAGGAGGGGAAATCAAATGAAAGTTGTTTTATTCACATACAGTAGTTTAAACTGTGGGTTGTTAAACATTAGCTGCATTCTTACTTTGCTTTTTAGAACAGATTCTCCAAGTAGATACGTAAATGCATTTGACAATGTTTCTGCACAGCACACTAATAGCTGTTGATTGTCAAGGCCCCTTCTAAATATGTAGAAGGCCCTTACGATGGTGGCAGCCTCTGACGTGGGGTCAGGAGGCTCTGGTTCTTCTAAGGAAATGGAATAGTGCAATGCTCTGTACTTCTGCTGCTAGTAGGAAAATTAAAAAGCAAACATTCCCTTTGCAACCCTGATTTATGGGCTGGGGAGATGACTCAATAACGTGCTTGTTGTGCAAGACCTGGATTAGGGCCCCAGACCCACAGAAAAGAAGCTAGTTGGTGGTGTGCACGTGTAACACTAGCCTGGAGACGATGGGAAGACGGCTCCTGGTTTCACTGCCCAGCCAGCCTCGCTCTCACGGCGCTCCAGGCCAACGAGAGCATCCTGTCTCTCAAAACAGGGTGGATGGCAGTCCTGAGAAGTGACACTCAAATATGACCTCTGGTGTCCACAGACATCTGCACACACACACATACATACACATGTACTTAAACATATACACGATATATACACAAATACATACACAATGCACATAAATACACACTATCTCCACACACACATACATACATGTACATACGCGTACATACACATATAACATATACACACATAATGCATTTACACATACAAACATGCATACAGATATATACACATACACACATACAAACATGCACACACATATGTATACACACATATACATGCAAACATACACACGTACATGCATATCTACACACACAAGCACACTTACATTCATACATATACACACATAAACACACATATATACATATACACATACACACATACAAACATAATATACACATAAAAACATGTACACATACACACAAACGTAGACACACACACTAGAGTATGAAAGCTTCACATAGGATTCTACTGCTTTGGTTTACAGCTCACTATGGTCTTTGATACTGGATTTCATTACATTTCTAAAAAGAAAGTGTGCTTTATCCTGGCCACTCTTGTACCTAGAATGTGGCAACTTTCCCTAAAATGCAAATGGCACTAGAGATAGTTCATATCTTTAATTCATTGCCTTCACATTGTTTGTTAGTTGTTAGCTTGAAAATATATTTACTAATTGTTTTCTAAATGTCCAGATTGCTTCTAGGAAGGCTTGGTCTTTTCCACTTGAGCATCAGTCCTTTGAGGGAAGCAAAGATCCTCCACCTCTGAGATGTTTCATGCAGCACCTGCTGGTATATACAGTGTCCGTTTGTCGATATTAGAGGGATGAAGGGTAATACAGTCCTTAAACCTCAGTTATCGGTGCGTTTGAAAGCCATGCTTTCCCCTGTGCAGAAGAAGCAAGGGTGTGCCCAGCAGCACTGTTGTGAACTCAGTCATCCACCTCTGACAGTTCACTATCTAATTAATTAATCATTTGATAATTAAAATGACCTCCTTTTGGCTGATATCGGATCCCAAGGAAGGCTCCAGAGAAACTTGACACATTAAATTGTGTCCTGTTCCATTGCGACAACCCTACTGTTTAGGACACGATGTCATATCTGATCACAGTGTGGTGAAAGTTGAACAAGATAGGGACTTATTAGGAAAAGCCAGTATTAGACTTACACAAAGTCATTGATTATCCACTCCTTTAAAGTGAAAGCCATTGGGTGAAGTTGCCACCAGCGAGTCTCAATGAACAGCAGTCGTTCAGGTGACTTTCTGCTTCTGGAGGTAGGTCTCCATCCGTTTCCACTGTAAGATGTGCTGGACCACTCTGGACAACATACTGTATTTTTGCACTGAGCTCGGCATCACCTTAACAATGGGAGAAAACTAGAACAGAGAATCCATAGATGGATTTAGGACACACCATTATTTGCCCTCTATTTGCAAAAGAAAAAAAAAAAAAGAGTTACAAGTGCAATAGAAATCTACAGGGAAACCTAAGCCTTAAAGCCTCCCTTGGGCCCCTGTTTCCACAGCAGCCTCAGCCGCCGCAGCATTGTGGCTTTTGTGTTCTAGAAATGTGTTCGGTTCTAAGATAGTAAACTGACCTCCACATTGTTATAGGTGCAGTGGGACACACCAAATCTGTGGGAACACAGTTCACCTCAAAAACTTCCTGTGCTAAACATTTTAATATGGAGTATGTATGGGCCTCGAAGCATGGCTCCATTGTGAGGTAGCGGAGTGTAGGGAGGGCTCTCAAAGTGACAGTGGCCCATGGTTGACATGCTGGGACTCAAATAAGCTACAGAAGACATGGGTGTCCTGGCAAAGGGGATATTGGCTTTCTGTATATAATTAATAACAAGAAAACTGTATCCTGACTTTAAGGTCTGCAGTAGCATCCTGGAACAAAAAGGACCATAAATTAACATCAATTATGTATTAAAACTCCAATTAACCTGGCTGACACTGATATACTGTAACAAGGCACATTTAGATAAAAGAAAAACTCTCTAATTACTCGGAACAGGACCTTCTGACCCACTCTGCTCTTTCATCCCAAGTCCAACCTCATGAAGAACGAAGTGAGGGGGGAGGGAGCGTCACACAAGGTGACAATGCCACACCAGAAGTGTCCCCTGAATACCCTTTCTCCATCAGGCATTCCCATAGGAATGCTTTACCGCACTTGCATCCTTAACAACAAATGCAGCCACTGCAGAAAGTCATTTTAATGTCAAACAGGGGTGTTCTTTGAGATTTTTTCCCCTTGCAGCCCACTCATCATCAGGCGTACTATGGAGACATAAGGGCCCTGTTCCTTCCAGTCCTCCACTCTGCTTGGCCTCTCTTTAGGAAAAATCTCCTAGGAGACCAGTTCACGGGTCCCAGGTCTATTTGCACTCTCCCTGCCCTGCAAGTCTTTTGACTCCTCCTGGTTTCCATTTGACTTGGGAAACAGGCTAGTTCCATCCCCCTTTTGGTTTCTAAGTAGCTCTCTGGATTTTGTTCATCTCTGGGCTCTGTCCACTGCCTGGTCGTCTCCTTCATTTCTCTAGGTCCTCACGTGCTTCCCAATGTGGCTTGATCACCTGGCTTTGGCCACAGTTGCATATGCACCCACATCTAGGTTGTACACTGTGTGCCCCGAAGTATCTCTCTGTTTGAAGACAAGGAGATTAAGGTGAAGATGCTCACAGAATGGACAAAAACAAACAAACAAACAAACAAACAGAAGGCAGTGGTGTGAGTAGCTACACTGGCGATGAAGAGAACTTTCTAGGAGCTCAGGAGACAAAGCAGAGAAAACAGAATAAAAATGTGGTTTCCCCAGTGCCCTGGCTGGTATGTCCCTACTGCAGCCTTTCCTCGAGACAGGGTCTTCTAACAGCTAAGGCTGGTCTTGAATTTGCTGACCATGACCTTGAATTTCTGCTTCTCCCAGCTCCACCTGCAGTGTCCTGGGGTTACAGGCAGATGCTCCCACGCCTGACTTATGTGGCACTGGGGAATGGTTCCCGGGCTTTGTGCATGCGGGCAAGCACCCGACCAATTGAGCTACGCTCCCAGGCCCCTGGTCTTTTCTGGCCATCTCTCCGAAGTCTGTTCTCTAGCTCACCCTCTGTGGGGGATGGTGCCACTTACTTTATCTGTGCTATTTACCATGCGTTCAGCCAGGCTTTCCTGCTCACCCTCTTGCCACTGCACGCACGTGTGCACGCGGGCACGCACGTACACACACACACACAAACGCGCGCGCGCACACACACAAACTGTATAAGGAATAAATACTTTCTTCAAGCTCTTCTCTTCCTACATCCCAAATGAGACCAACTTTTTATAGATACAAGTGAACTCAGCTTTTAGCCAAGAACGAAATTTAAAAAAATCAAGAAATGCATCTAAAAAAAGCAGAATTTCTACTTATACATTTGAATAAATATATCCAAGTTCCCTCAGGGCCACAGATATATGTGAATAGATACTTAGATCTATCTGTGGACTAACTATCTAGAACAGATGATTGTGAATAGAGATGGGAGCACATATATATATATATATATATATATATATATATGTGTGTGTGTGTGTGTGTGTGTGTGTGTGTGTGTGTGTGTGTGTGTGTGTGTGTATGTGTGTGTGTATACAGAATTTAAAATGTTGTCGACATGGGTGAGAGCAACGGAGAGATCACCCAGTATAACACTCTGTGGTCAGGGGAGAGTGACGTGGGGGCCCAGGGGCAGATGCTGTTAGCTAGTCCGAGGCGGAGCGGTTTGAGCTGGCCTGCTAGGGGAAGCAGCCACTCTGCAGCGAGGGGAAGCAGTTACTCACTCCGTGGCCAGGGAAAGCAGCCCCAGGAGCTGGCTTTGAAAGTCGACTCTCTGCCCTCAATCCGTTTTGGACTGTGAGCTCAGGCCCAAGGCTTGCAACCGTTTTCTTGTCCCCGATTTTGTGTTTTTCTGACCTAGATTTGAAAACTCCACTGCTTTCCTCTCTGACCTGACTTAATTCTGCCCTCGTCGGCTTTCAGTGGAAACCTCAGTTCAAGGATAAGCCGGAAGTCCTTCAAGTTTCCAAACAGAAGAGCAAGTTCCATAAAGAATGGCCCTGTGCTTTCCCTTTGAAACATAAAAGCCTGAAGACAATGGGATACAGCATCCACAGAAGGCTGAGACAAAATTATTATAATCTGATTTATATGAGAGTGGGAAAAAAAAAACCCGCAACAAGCCTGGGAACCTTTGCCCCCAAACAACTGATGTTGTCTCACCTGGCGGACACCCGTAGCCTTTCCCAGGAGTCTTTTCTCCCACAACAGCCAGGAGACCCTTTTGAGAACAATCATCAGATCACGGAACTTCAGCGCTCAAAACCCCTTAGCAGTTCCCAACTCCCATCTGCCCTCTGCCCGCTTCCCTCAGCAGGGGATGAACTTTGCCACTGCCATGGATGCCTGCTTGTGAGGATTTGCCTGGCCTCGGGCCTTTGCTTAGTTGTTATCTATTATAGAGGCCCCTCTAGCCTACTATATTTTAATTAAATAACAGTCTTCTTTTTGGTCACTCTGACTCTTGTTTTCCGCGCGCGCCCCCCCCCCTCATATTCACCATTCTTTGCTTTACTGTGTATTTATTTTAAGTTTCACTTTCTGTCGTGTTTGGGGTTGGAACCCGGGGCCTCAGGCCTGTGGCCAGGGCCTCGGCTCCTCGCTCATGGTATTTCTCTCATGATAGAATACCGGCACCTTGAGCGCAGAGGGTTGGTTTGTTCTCTCTTACCACCTAGAAGCCACCCTCATGTTATCTGCAGCGTGCCAACGCACTTACCTGCTATGAAGGAAAAGGAAGAATCTCCTATATTCAAGGAACAAGGGAGCAGCACCCACAGACCTCAGTTACAGTCTTGGGAAAGAGCCTCATATCACCTAGAATACAATTAAATCAGACCCTCAGATTTCTTGTCACCCAAAGGAATCAGCATTTCAAATAAAAAGTCCTGGGATCTGAGTACTCCACACCATAGTACCAAATGTTTCCAAAGGCTTCTTGTATTTCCCATAAGGCTATTCTTGATAACTCTGTGAAGCCGGTTTTATATCAAAAGCATATGAACACACTTTAATATCAGTAACCACAGGGTATCCATGTGTTTGAGTTAATATACTTTCTACTGATTTAACATCTGTTTGTCTAGTGATCATCTGTTATACAATTTATCATGTAACTGTCATGTAAGTATCATCTATCTATCATTTGTCCATCATTTGTCATCCAATTTATCATTAGCTAGCTATCACATGGACACCTATCATCCATGTATCTGTCTACTATATATGTATGTGTCATCTACCCATACATATATACATATATGTATTATCTGTCTATTGATCATCTATTTTCTAATTAGATTTTAAGAGAGATTTGCAGTGTAAGCTTTATATACAGCGTCTTGAAATAAGACAAGTTTTTATTATCTTACCCATCCTTTAATTACCCATTTTCATTATAATTTTTATTCCAGTTAGTCCAGTTGTGCTCTCCGTACTAAGCTCATTTTATGCGCAGACAGATGCAGCTGGAAATGCATAGACATAATGCTGCACTTGTTAAAATGAGCCTCTCTATTCATTTCAAAGAAGGGGGAGAGGAAAGAGCTAGAGTCTCACTGGTAGCGTTCATGGGAAGCATACTAGGATTCTGTGCCTGGCATTTAGTGGAAAGGCAAGTTTCCCTTTTCACCAGTATTTTATGAGAGCATCACTGTGTCACAGCCTGGTACCATAACTGACTTCATATTGAATACATATACTGAGGAGACAGTTAATTGGGTTTACAATACTTCAAGATGTCAGGAATTGCTAAAAATGGTTAAAAGTCATTAACATAAAATATAGTTTGATAATTAAAACAAACAGCTTTTTGGAAAATTCAATTTTGACCAAAATGACCTCTTGAATGCCAGATCAATAAAGTCCTATCGAGTAAAATAAGATCCTTGAGAACCACATGGCTATAATCTTAGCAGAGACAAAGCGTGTCAAAACATGAAATCATTAAAGAGTAATGAAAGCTTGCTCTGTACACGCTACCTAATCGCTTTGATTCACACTGTGCCTCTCACCAGTGAAATGGATACAATAGCCCAAGACTCCTGGGGAGGCTGCAAGATGAAAGGAGCAGCTCCAGTCTTTGATAAATGGTAAAGGATGCCACTCGAGGAAAATCCACAGAGGCCCAGGGAAGCTGAAGCTACCCAAGCCAGGGAAGCCTGCATGGACATAGGTGGAAGTTTGAGAGACTTATTTCCAAGTATAAGCAAAGGTGTGGAGGTGGGGGAAAGCTCAGTGTTTCCAAGGAACAATAAGGGAACATCTTACTGAAGCTGTGGCTCACCCAACGCAAGCCTGACCAGGAGGGTGTTCATCTGGACTGATCAGCAGGAATGAAATCTGGGCCAACATAGAGAAAAGGACAGCTTCCTGTCATTCATTCCACAACTTTGCTTGCTTACTTCTCATTGTTCCGTTCTTGACAAATAGTTACCTTTATAATGAAATAATTTGGGATATATGTAATGTTTGTAGCTGCTGTCAATATTGAGAATGGGTATCATTGCACATTTTTGCATGCCTTTACATAAGTCTTTGCAAGCGTGGCTCGTAAGGTCACTTATATTTACTGGCCTTGTTGCAAGTTAAACACTGTTCTTGTTGGGGTGTTAGGTGGGTTCTCCATCCCCCTCCTCTGACATGTCACACTACCATGAGAATAATTCTCAAACATACATTTTGTTTCCTTCACAGGAAGAGTTACTAGCATGACAGCTTGGTGCACAGTGTGTGAATTACTTAAGATTATTATATTTGTAGATTGCCATATGAACTGTTGCCAGTTTATATTTCCATGAGAAAAAATATGGGAGTGTGCATTTCAGCTCATTCTTGGCAGAGAACCAAGCACCGGGCGGATTTGTGGATCCCAGGAAGCAGTTTGGCAGCCCTAGGTGGAGAGACTAAACAATGCCAGGCAGGTGCCGCCATCAGGCCTGAACACCCTGATCACGCGTGGAAAGAGAAAGGATGCACCAAGGATGCTCTCCCTCTTTTCTGTCCTTCCCTCCTTCTTAAAAAGGAGCCCTTCCCCCTTATTAAAAATACAAATCACAATTGAAATGGGCAAAATCTTGAAACGTAGAATCTTGGATTTCTACTATCATGTGTAGTACTGCTATCTTTCCTTCATACCTGTGTGTATTGCCTTTGTTCCTGATTTTCTTTTCAGAAAAGAATTATTGACTATATTTTATAGCTAGATTTTTAGGTTTAAGGATTATTTTCAACGGAGTAGTGACTGGATTCATTACAGATGTCATGTGCATTCGTTACAGATGTGCATACATGTGTG
>OU015751.1:74880638-74920408 GCA_907169655.1 Acomys percivali | reverse complement strand
ATTTGATGGCCCAAGCTTACCTCAAGCTCAAGTAATTCTCCTGTCTCAGTCTCCCAAGCACCAAGATTGTAAGTGTGAAAGCATGAACTGCTTTGCTTAGCTTCTGGGATCTAAGAGGAGGAAAGTTGAAAATAAAGTAGGCAAATAAAATTTCGCCTCTGTATACTATATTCCTCTATGCATAGGTGGTAGTGACTTGCCTTGCTAGTAATGGACTCCCCTTAGTTTGTGCCTATCTTGAAATGTCTCTGTTTCTCTGTCAATTTTTAAATCATAGCTCTATTGGCTACATCAATCTTGATGATCAGATATTTAGGTTCAGGGCTTCTGCTTTTGAGTGTCTGGGCTTCTGATGTGTTTGTTGTTGCCAATGAGCTGGTGTTTGCCTGAACACCTTTGTATTTTTAATGTGCCAACTGTAACACATCACAGAAGTCCCTTCCCGTGGTCTGCCCGGCTTCTGCGTGCATTACTGGCTGGGTGCTTATTTCTTTCATTGGGTTTGGTCACTTCCCCACTGTAGTTGTGTAGTACAGACTCCCTATGCCTTTGGCCTTCTCTCGGACCCTTCTGCTATCCTGTGGGATCTGGCTTTGATCTCTTGATCATACACCAGCATTCTTGGGCATTGTGGTCATGATATTTATCAGTTTAATAGCTGTTTGAATATAGTATTTCATTTTATGCTACGACAGCAGTACCACCTGGAGGCCACCTGGAGGCAGCCCGAGCCTATCTCGTCTCTCAGATAGCATTTTTCTGCCTCACTAGTTATTTAACATTCTTAGCATTTTTCTTTTTAGTGTATCTTTTGTATTTACCTCAAGATCTTTGTGTGTTCATCTATGGGGTCCATCTTCAAACTGGCAGGTTTTTTTTTAATCTTTTTACTTAAAAAATATTGGAATGTTTTCGCTTGCTTCTTTTGCTCCAATTTTTCTTCTCTGACTTTTAAAGAGGCTATAATTTAACTACCTTAAATATGCAACAGAGGCCAAGGTTGCTGTTTTGTCCTAAGGATTGTCAATCACCTACTGATCAGAATCACCTGAGAGATTTGACTTCGCTCCTCTCCAGGCTGCACCATCTGGGAGAATCTGTTTAAAGTCTGAGGCGTGGCCTAGGCAGTGGCATATTTTACAAGTTCCCAGGTGACATGAGTATTTTGGGGTATCAAGATTTTCCCATTTTCCTTCAGTGTCACCATAACTACGTCCAACACCAAGAGATGCTACCTTTTATTTGTCACTCTAACAAACTTCTGGAATGGGTGTTCATATCACCTCTGCAAGATATGTATTATCTGGCTCCCAGCCTCACACTTCTCTAAGGGGTCACATGCATACTGTATTTCTAGGTGTTTTAGAGCCAAACATTGTTTAGAGATGGCCTTTTGCAGTTGAATCTTCTAATGGAGTTTGGAATTTTAGGCAGCCCAAGTAATAGTTCTCTTTCATTCTCTCCCTCTGTATGTAAATTTGTATTTGTGTGTATTAGTGTACTTTGAAAAGTTATTTTTACTTTGGGTTCCTTAAATCCCTTTCTTCGTACTCCACCCCAATCCCTTCGAACACCCCAACATCAGGTAGGAGAGAGAATGTTAGTGAGGGGTGTGTGTGTGTGGTTTTCCTCAGCTACTTCCTGCTGTTCAGGGTTATTGGATTCCTCAGGGCAAGTCCAATCCTCCTTTCAGGATATCTCCAACTTCTTCTCAGCAGCCAGAAGCAGCAAGGGGGGATGCACCAGCAGCCTTCTGCTTTCTGGAAGCCCCGAGTTTCTCTCTGGGTCTGGCTTTTACTCCCACTGACAAAGGCTATGCCCTCTGCCAGGCGGTGGTGGAGCACGCCTTTAATCCCAGTGTTGGGAGGCAGAGGCAGGCGGATCTCTGTGAGTTTGAAGCCAACTTGGTCTATAAAGCAAGTCCAGGTCAAGGCTACACAGAGAAATCCTGTCTCAAAACACCAAAAAACCCAAACCAAACCAAACCAAAAACCACCACACACCCTGACAAGGTCCTTCACAGCTGACAAACATCACGTGCCCTTTCAGGAAGCAACTATCAGCTGTGGACAAACTGGAGCAGCCCCATATCCCACACTTGGGATTAAAACAAAAACATGTTTACATATAAACCAAAACTTCCACAACAGCGTGTATTGGCATGCTCCTCTCTCTCTCTCTCTCTCTCTCTCTCTCTCTCTCTCTCTCTCTCTCTCTCTCTCTCTGTGGTGTGTGTGTGTTTGTGTGTTTGTGTGGTGTTATAGATTGAACCCACAGCTTCTTTCATGTTGAGCACATACTCTGCCACTGAGCTGCCTACTCAACCCTCATGTCACAGCTGTGACCCTGGTAATTTGAGTTCATTTCCTTTCCCAGTTCCACCAGATCACTTTTACTTCTCTGAAGTTTACTCTTTACTTGGTGAAGATGCCAGTGATAAGTGATGGAAATACCCATTGAAGAAACGTAGACCGTGGTAGTCTGGGAGGGGGAGTTATTTGCCTACATTAGAACCAATAACCAACAATAATGTCCTTTAATCTGGTAGCACCCAAGCTGTCAGTTTTAGACCATGAGCACTGAGCCAAGAACTTGTTAGAAATGCAAATTATAAGCTGTTTCCTTAGGTTTGCTAAACCAGACATTTAAGAGCAGGGTGAGGCAGGGCTCAGAAATCTGTAGTTTAATAAATTTTCCAAGTGGCTTCGGCACTGAGCCAAATTTGAGAGCCACTCTCTAGTGCATGATTCCTACACTCATTTACGTTAAGAAAATATAACGTTCCCATCTATAATCAGCTAAGAATGATGGTAAGAGTGACACTGCCATGGCATCCTTCAGAGCTCTGGGATCCTCTTGGAAGAGGGGATAGAAAGATCGTGAGAGCCAGAGTTTGGGGGAGACCTTGGTGAAACAGTCTGGACATGACAGGGCTACTGTATTCATGAACATGATGCAAATGTGGTTGCGTGCACAAGACCTGAGCAAGAGCAAGCCAGGAACTATTCCAACGTGAGGTAAGGACAAGGGCACACATGAGCTCCATCCCTAGGATGAGTAGCTACAGACAGTCGATGTCTTCCAGTGGTGGGAGAGTCAGTTTGCTGAGGATGGTGTGGACTCTGGTAACCCCCACACAGAGGACCATGTGAGTAGCACAAATTGGGTTTTGTTGGTTATTTAAAAAAAAAAAAAAGAATGGGGATAGAAAGTTGGCAGGAGGTGGGGAAGTAGAAGGGATCTGGAAGAGGTTAGAAGAAAGAGTGGGGCATGAATATCTCAAAATACCTTGCATGCATGTATGTAATTCAAAGAATTAATAAAAATACTATAGTAAAAATAAGTGGTCCACTCAAGTCTCAAAAGAGGAATAAAGTGATCAGTCTGCAGCATTGATAGCACTTCCTTATCTGTGGGGATGTTTCCGTGTCCCCCAGTGGATGCCGGAAGACACAGACAATAGCCAACCTCAAGTATACTATACCTTTTCATATATACCTTGATAGGCTTTTACTTTTTTCCCTCTGGAAAGCACTTTGTGAATTCTTTCATGCATGCTAATTGCTGGCATCATCATTCTTGTGGTCTGAGACAGAATTAAGAAAACCAAGAGTTACTTGAACACAAACACTGGGATGGCACAGCAGCTGATCTTTTAATGAGACGCCTGGTGACTGTAGAGTGAACAGGAAAAACATAGATACGCTGGGAGGAGGGGTGACTCGTGCCTCAGGCAGACAGTGGGATGGAGCAAGATTCCTTCATGGCACTCGGAAGACCATCCATCTGAAACTTACTGTTTCCTGATGGAATTTTCCATGTAATTGTTTGGACCGAGCCTGATCCCAGGTAACTGAAACTGGAGAGCCAAGCCACAGACAAGGAGGGGTTATTGTGCTAAGGCTGTAGCTTGGTATGCTAATTTACTCTGATTATTACCGCAGCTCTCAGGCTAATCTTCATATTATGATGCTTTTCTTGAAATTGAAATTTAGCTCATGATTCAAGCCAAATGGGAGTGTTGAAGCCAGAACTTCAAGTAAATCGCCTAAATGGCCTGTGGATTTGTTCCAAATTATTCACATCCAAACCTCCAGCATAGGAACAGTTACCCAGCTCTTCTGAAATGAGCCGAGGAGCCAACTCTTTTGTTTCTTTCTCTGCTGACTGTAATTTCTGAGACAGAAGTAACTAAATTCTCTTGGCTGTCTGTAAATTGTACTCCTTGGGTGAGCGCCCCATGAACAGTGGAGCCTGAGTGCTGTGGGCTCAGTGGCGAAGGTGGACAGCAAACTCTCCTTCGTAAACTCTTCCTAGAAAAAAGTAAATTTGGGGCTGGAGAAAAATAATTTGGTAGTTACGTCTTTGTTTTTAATTGGTAAAACAATCTCTTTCTATTGTGTTTACTGTTTTTCTAAACTCCTTTTCTTTAAAAAATTATTTATTTTTATATTTATTTTACATTCTGACTGTGGTTTCTCCTCCCTTCTCTCCTCCCAGTCACTCCCCACTGCTTCTCCTCTTCACCCCCTGGAATGCCCCCCCCCCCCCCCCCCCCCCACCCCACCCACTCCTCCTCTGTTTTTTTTCAAAAAAGGGTAGGCCTCCCATCTCTATGCATATCAACCAGCCCTGGCATCTCAACTTGTAGCAAGACAAGGCATCTCCTCTTCTATTGAGGCTAAACAGTGGGAAGAAAAGGGTCCAGAAGGCAACTGAATCAGAGACAAGGCTCCTTCTCTTTTACTGAGATGGTCTGCCTGTCAGCTTTCCTGGTATTTCCTGTAAAAACTCACTAACAGAAGACCAAGGAAGAAAAAGACAAACCAGCCCTGAAGCTTTTAAAGAAAAATCTAGTACATGTGTCAAATAGCACATCAGCAGATATGAAGAAATAGACTGTGCATTTGTATGACATCAGTAGGGCCATTGAGGTTGTTACCCACTTGCAAGACCTATCACTACAGTGATGGACGTCAGGATGAGGAAGGACATGTGTATGTCCTCTTCCTAAGCACACTCCACCAAGCCAACCTCAATAACAAGCACAGTGGCCTTTCTGGGATACTAAAGTATCTTCTACCATTATTGAGGAAAGCAAAAATTTCCCCAGAGATACATTTATCATCATTGTATAAGCACACTAGGTCCAGGACCAGGAACTTCCGTGGATGCTGCCAGCCCCACCTTGGGAAGTTTCTTGGGTCTTCAGTGTTCTGGTTCTTCAGACTTTGCAGTTCTGCCAGTTGACTTTTCTAGGTGTACAGAGGCCTGCCTAAGTCTCTGCGAATTCTAGATCCTTTCTCTCTCTCTCTCTCTCTCTCTCTCTCTCTCTCTCTCTCTCTCTCTCTCTCTCTCTCTGTGTGTGTGTGTGTGTATGTCTGTCTTTCTCCCTGTCTGTATGTTTGTGTTTGTGTGTCTCTATTTGTGTGTGTGTGCATATGCCTGTGTGTGTTTGTGTGTGTCCTCTCTCCCCCTTCCTCCCCCCCCCGTCTCGTCCCCCTCCTTTCCCCCCCCCCTCCCGACCTCCGCCGTTGCATTTCAAGGGCTCATAACCAAGTGATGCTCTTGAATTCTAGGTGCTTTTGGCAGATGAAGCAGAATCCAAGCAGAGGCTCTTCCAGGACCAGAACTCATCTATTGCTCCTACAAGTCTGTCCAAATGTCCAGCTCTCTTCCTCTCTTATCTTTCTCTGCTTCCCCACAGCCCCAGGCCCTGTGCTTCTAAAGCTAGTCTGTCCAGTAGGCTGTCAAACTGTCTCCATCTCACCATGTGCACTTGCTCCCACTGGCTCCCTGCTGGCAATCCCTTGTCCTCACTCAGCTGTCACTTTTGTAGATACTCAGCGTCTTCTGGGATGCTCAGCACTGTTGTAGCAGACCAAACATGCTTGTCATCATTCAGTTCTTCAGGCTCAGTGCTGTGTACACAAATAAGACCCATTACCACTTCCCTTTCAGGATGACTAGAATAGGTGTGGGTTGGGTACTGATTTATTTGGTTCAAATTATCCCTAGACCGTCATCCCTAAATGGAGTTTCTTCATTACCCCCCAACCCCCATGCTCAGGCATCTATGTGAAATAGAAGCAGAAAGATGGTAAGATTCAGAGGTCCAAGGAAACAGTCTTTCAGACACACCAGAGCTAATGCATGTATGATCTCACAGTGCCTGGCAGCATGTACTGGGGTCGAGCCAAAGTCTTAGCACTGAGCAGAGAACTGGACACATATTCCCACACATGGCCAAGAGGCCATCTGCAGTTGATAGCCGGTGGCAAAGGGACAATCAGTTTGATATAATGGAGGGTCACTGTATATATCAACAACAGTCTGGAGCAGGCCCTAATCCCACAGGTAATTAGCCAACATAAATAAATCCATAGTATTGTTATGGATGTTTTGCTTTGTTTAGGCATTTTTTGTTTTGTTTTGTTTTTTGTTGTTGTTACCTGTTTTGATTATTTTCACTTTTGTGTTTTGTTTCTCTTTTTTTCTGAGTTGGAGGAGTGTGGAGGTGGAGTGAGTTAGGAGGTAAAGCGAAGATCTGGAAGAAGTTACAGGAGAAGAAAGCATGGTCAAAATATGAAAGAAAAATTTAGTTAAAAATTACTTAAGTTGGTTTTACTGTTAAATGTATTTCTTTCTCTGTCAGTTGTGAGTGATAGTTTTTCTGGGTATAGTAGTCTGGGCTGGTCTTTCAAACCTTGTAGAACATCTGTCCAGCCCCTGCTGGCCTTCAGAGTCTCCACAGAAAAGTTAGGTCTCAGTCTAATGGATCTGCCTCTATGTGTGACTTGGTCCTTTTCCCTTGCAGCTTTTAATAGCCTTTCTGTTCTGATCATTTATTGTTTTATTATATGTTGTAGGAAATTTCTTTTCTGGTTCTGTCTATTTAGTTTGTTTCTTACATCTAGATGGGCATTTTTTTAGATGGGGGAAATTTTCCTCTATTATTTTGTTTATAATATTTTCATTGACCTGGGCTTCTTCTCCTTCCCCTATAACTAGTATTCATAAGTTTAGTCTTTTCATAGTATCCCAGATTTTATGGATGATTTGTACCTGGGATTTTTTAGATTTATCATTTTCTTTGACTGAGCTATCCATTTCCTTCTTTGTCTTCAAGACCTGAAATTTTGTTGGTGAAGCTGATGTCTGAGGTTTTCTTTCATCTCCTAAGGTTTTCATTCCCAGCTTTATTTCAGTTTAGATTTTCTTTAGTGATTCTATTTTCTTGTTAAAATTTATTTTCATAACTTGAATTGTTTTATTTAACCATTTGTGTTGTCATGGTCTTCATTGAAGCATTATTCATTATATATTCTTTAAGGTCCTTGAACATATTAATTGAAATCCTTGTCTTGTGCTTCAGCTAAATTGCTTCCCTTGGGGCCTATTGCAATAGGGTTGCCGGCTTCTGAAGGAGGACTGCTGTCTTGGTTGGTTATATTGGTGTTTTGTGCCGGAATCTTGGTATTTAGAGTTGTAGCATTTGAATTGTTTCTTGGTGTAGATGCCTGGTCTCACTTTTGTTCCATGGATGTTTGGCTCTTGGCTTTCTGGTTGCCCATTCTGGGTCCTAGCCAAGGGTGGGTCTGTGAGGTCTGTGGTAGTGAGTGTTTCTGCTGTCACAGGTGTCACATAGGAATGATGATGGGTTAGGAAGAAAGGCTAAAAGGAGGAGTGAGAAAGAACTAGCAGGCAGAGATGGGTTTGGGGGAGAGGCTCCTGTGGGCACAATGCAGGAGGACTAACAGGAAGTCTAGAGAGACCTCAATGGAGGAAAAGAAGGATAATAAAGGACACCTACCCAACTCCCAGTCTTTTTGGCCACTGGGGTTCTCCGGCAGAGTGATTTTGTGAGTCAGGAAGCAATTTTATTTATTTATTATAATTTATTCACATTACATTCTGATTGTTATCCTCTCGCTCTTATCTTTTCCTTCCCACCCTCCCTGCCTCTTCCGCCTTATTCCCCTCCCTTGGACCTCTCTGACTGTAGGGGTGGGGAGGCAGGGGGTGGGGAGGGGAAGGAGGAGGGTCTGACCTCAGCCTATCAGTTCTCATCAGGATAGCCCGCATCCCCTTCCTCTGTGTGCCTGCAAGGAAGCCCAGCCAAGGGGCAGTGATCAAATCTCGTGCACCTGTGTGAGTTCATGTCTGAGGCAGTTCCTGCTCTCTCCACCATCCACCCCCCACCCCCCGGGGAGACTGAGCTCCATTGGCTATGTCTGAACAGGGGTCTACGTTTTTTGCTTGCGTTGTCCTTAGTTGGGGCATCAGTTTGTGTAGGCCCCCCTTGGGTCCAGATCCACCAGGCTTGATGGTCTCCTGTAGAGCTCTGAGTCAGGAGGTATTAAAGGAATGGAGATGAGATAAAAGGAAAGGGAGGAAGAGGCAGTGGGAAAAAACTAGGGAGACCCTGGTTCTGCACCAAGAGGCTGAGTGACTGAAAATATTTCTATTAATTGCTTCCATGTAGTGCCAGCTGTGGTAATATAAAAATTCTTTGCGGTAACCCACTGTTACCACAAAGTTATTTACTTCAACAGGAGACTTTAACCATTCTTTCTTTTTCTTATCATAGCCTTGATGTAGTAGCATCATCACATTTTTAGAACTATCTTGAGAAATAAAACAGACCCAAGAATCTTCAGAAGAACAATTACTGTTGGCCTTGTGAGTTGTTTGATGATCTGAATATTATCTGAAAAGTGACTTTCCAGTGTGTATTTGGCATAGAGCGTACTTCACATAGGATAAGAATCCTACACTCCAGTAAGTCATTTAACTCAATATTTTAAAGATGATTTTTCTTATCAAAATTTGCAATGCTCACAAGAGTGTATTTTTATTAGGAAGTGCATTGATAGTCACTAAGGAATGAAACGAAATCCCAGAGGCTATTTCCACGGGACAGACTCACAGTTTTCTAACTTGTGAATCTGCAGCAATTCATGGCGGACAAAATAAATGTCATGATCAAAGAAGTGGCTGGTGTAGGTGGCTCACCTCTGTAGCCAAGCAATTCCTGGGTCCCATCCTGGGAGCTCTTTCCCCAGCCCACACACTTGATAGAAACATCTCAGGACTTTCTCATGCTGGATTCTTCAACCCTCCCCATTTCAAGCACACAATGCCATCTCTTACCTTTCTTGTCACACTTATGACATAACCTGCTGTTTCCTCTGGCTCTGCTAACAATAGAGACTGAGATATTGGCTTAAGATGCATCTTTGTATTCACAGAGGAAAACAAGACAGTATTTTCAAAGAACGAAGAGAAAACGAGAGAGGAATTTTCTGTCATTTCCACTCAAATCCAAGATGGAGAACATAGGAGATGTTCAGTGATAAAGACACCCCAGGGTCCTAACATCTTGAATCCCAAAGTATGTCAGAGCATCTGCTGCACAACTCTTCTGGTCTGTGTGGTTTACTTTTATGGGCTGGTTGTTTTGAGGAGATGCATATGGAAATTTTTATCTATAGCTATGTGTGTGTATATGTATATGCATATGCATATGTATATGTATGGCTATAGCTTTGTGTATAGCTATGGGGCACTAGAGGTTCTGGGGCTGGCAATTCTCCATTTGAATGCATGTTTTGGCCTCCTGCTCCTATTTTAGAAATGAAATTTGCTAGTATAAGGCCTATTGCATGCCAGACAAATAGAACATATATTTGGGGAGTGTCGGGCAGTGTGCACAAAGCTCCCAATCAGAAGCTAATTAGCGCACCTAGAGTCTAACCATGGTCAATATTTCAGAGGAGTTGTTCTGGCATACTGTCTATGGCCTGGACTCTCTTCCAAGCCTAGCTCTACCTGCTATTAGTTTGTTCAGTGTATTTTGATTAGATACACTCCTCCCCAAATTCCTCTCAGATTCAGCTTCCTCCCCCATCTGCTCAATTTTGTGTCTTCTTCTTTTTATTTAAACTGGTCAAACACAGTTGATGTTGCTCATATACTTTTGGGTATGTGGCCTTCCACTGGAGCATTGTCACCCCACCCAGAGCCACACCCTTAAAGAAAACTGACTCTCCCTGTCCCAGCAGCTGTCAATTGGCAGTTCAGAAAAGGGGGAGACTCCACACCCACTTCTCCTCTCTATGCTGAGATTTCATCTGGCTTGAGCGTGCATAGGTCTTGTGCATGCTGTCTCAAATGCTATGACTTCATATGCGTAATTTCCATGCTTTGTCTGGAAAATACTGTTTATTTGTAGTCATCCACTATCTCGTTATATTCTTTCTTCTGCAAAGATTCCTGAGCCTTGGCAGAAGGGAGTGTGTCCTGTTTAGGGCTGGGATTTGTATATCTTCAATCCTCATTGGTTAGGGTTACCATTTCTAGAATGAAACACCATGACCAAAAGCTGCTTGAAGAGGAAAGTGTTTATTAGGCTTATACTTCCATATCCCTGTTCATCACTGAAGGAAATCCAAGCAGGAACAGAAGCAGGGCAGGAACCTGGAGGCAGGAGCTGATGCAGAGGCCACAGAGGAGTGGTGCTAACTGGGTTGCTCCTTATGGCTAGTTCGGCTTGTTTTCTTATAGAACCCAGGACCGTAACTTTGGGGAGACGTTACACACAACAGGATGGGCCCTCCTCCATCAATTACTAATTAAGAAAATGTTCTACAGGTTTGCCTACAGCCAGTCTTTATGGAAGCACCATCTTCACTGAGGTTCTGATGACTCTAGCTTGTGTCAAGGTGACATAGAACTAGCCAGAACAGTGACTAATTCAAGACCCAGGTTGATGCCTCTTCTGGCTGTCAACTTGACTACACCTGGAATTAACTGAAAGCCCAAGCAGCTGGATACACTTGTGATGTACTTAGTTGGATCATTTGTGGTCAGAAGACCCACGCTGAATCTTGACCACTCCCCCCTCTCTCTTAATTGTGATTTTTAAAGTTTTTCTTTTTTTACATATACATTTATACTATTACACACACATGTATACAATAAACTATCTATAGCAAGAAGAACCACAAAACAATCAGAAATTACATGTTACATTCATAGTGTTTTGGCTGTTTGTATTTGGCCATCCTGAAGAGAACATCTTTCCTATCTTGGTGCATCTAAAATTCTGAATATAAATCAATATCTATCGTATCTCATCTTTATCAACTTAAAACATCTATCTAAACATAAAAACATCTTAATACCTAAACAACTAAGGTTAATTGTAAAACTAAACTTCTTGTCTTCAACCCTCATGAGAGACTTGAGAAGGAATAAAATTAATTATCTGAGTAGATAGGAAGTTCAGGTTAGCAGCTTCCCAAATGAGAAAATGACAGGGACAGTTTGATACTTGAGTAGTCATCCAAATCTCTCTATAATGTTGGAGTATCATCTTTAGCCTTCTGGCCCAATATATCTGACAGGCATATTTGTGAGGCAGGAAGGAACTATTGAAGACTTGCTTACCCTGTCTTGGCAGAGCTTGGCCATCAACTCTGCCTGCATCCAAGCATGCCTATTTTTCACTGATGCTCATCATCTTCTTTGAGTTAGGCTGGGTGTTGCCAGGAGTTAACCTGTCTTATTGTCAAAGAATCTTTAAACTAATAAAAAAATATCTTTAAATGTCATATTCTATAGGTTTCTGA
Organism: Acomys percivali; assembly: GCA_907169655.1. Classification (NCBI taxonomy): domain Eukaryota; kingdom Metazoa; phylum Chordata; class Mammalia; order Rodentia; family Muridae; genus Acomys; species Acomys percivali. Next base: position 74,908,775 of record OU015751.1, on the reverse strand, counting down.
GGATTTTGAAAACCTTATCTAACTATTTTACCTTATTTATCTATAGAATCATATTTATCTGTTAAACCTAGGATGTATATTCTTGTGATAGAAATAGACTAGTAATTGACATAACCATGATTTGGTCAAGTAACAATTAACTTGTACTACTTAATTATCCTAAGCAGCCTGCAGTAGCACTTTCAAAGTATTAGAAGTTAACATTGCACACTTTCTCTTGACATCCTTCATAAAGAGCACAGAAGAAGGAAATTCTTGCTCTGGTAAATTTATTATTTCACTGGGAGTAGAGCTATATTTTTTGTTTCTGATTTGTTTTGTTGGTATTCTGACTTTTCTGATTTTAATGAAGACCCCCTGAGATATCTGGCCTTGTATACTGAGCAACTATTGGATTCTTGGACTTTTGGTTGGGAAACAGCCATTGTTCAAATATTCAGACTACAGCCTGTAAGCCATTCTAATAAAGCCCCTATATAATAACTCTATCAGTTTTGTTCCTTTAGAGAACCGTAATACAGACCTACCACTGGCCAAGGTGTGGGGAGTAAGAGAATCCTTTTTGGTTCTAAGGATTTCAGCTCACACTTCAACACCATGGAAGCTGGGCATAGGGGATAGGATCTTTCCAGTCTGAATACATCCTGTGCTGTCAGGGATCCTTCCTACTTCATGACTGAAACCTCCTCCATCTTCAACAATTTCTCCTTTAATTGAAATACTGAGAGTCACCTTGGCCCAGCCCTTGGCATCCATTAGCAACAAGTCATCAGTTTAAGAGAAGTAAAGTTGGGCAGTCTGTGCATAGGAGTCTCTTTAAAACTGCTCCAGTGGGGCTGGAGAGATGGCTCGGAGGTTAAGGGCACTGACTGCTCCTCCAGAGGTCATGAGTTCAATTCCCAGCAACCACACGGTGGCTCACAACTATCTATAATGTCGTCTAATGCCCTCTTCTGGCCTGCAGGTGTACATGCAGGTAGAGCACCATATACATGATAATAAATAAATAATAAATCTTAAAAAAAAAAACTGTTCTGGTGCCTTGGGAGTGTGGAATAAGATTAAATCACAGTTCAGATCAAGAGTGGAAGAGCTTGTCCTTTGCAGAAAATGCTGGCAGGCTGCAGTGGTAGCACCAGGGCTGGGTTGTCAAAGGCTTGTGTCTGGGAAATCAACTTTCCTCTTATGGCCTTCAACATCCCTGCCTCTGAAGTGAAACTTTCCATTGTAGGAGTTGCTGAGGAGATACCAACTCACCAACAAGTATTTAAGGACCAGACACTAGAGAGGAGCTGGGGAGACAGAGTCTTTGGTCTAGAACCTACACAGCACCTTTTTATATCATGGTCTTTCTGCAGAAGAAAGACTGTGAGTTCCACTCAGGGAGGACGCTAGTTTGTTATCAGCTGTTAGACTGTCCTGGCTTTATTCTGAGTTGTGATACTTCTGCTCGTGTTCTCACTGGCTGGTTTTTCTAATCATTTCTAACACATACAGTGTCACCATACCCAGCCAAATGTGATTTTTAAAACACATCAAAGGCTGACAAGATGGTTCGAGGGGTGAACTGCTTGCCATGTGGGCCTGAGGAGTTGGAAGCCATGTAAAGATGGAAGGATAACACTGAGCCTCCATGTTGTCTTTTGTCCCTCTACCTGTATGGCGTGTGCATACTCATGTACATACACACACACACACACACACACACACACACACACACACACAAACACACATGCACCCTTATGCACACATGCACACTTGTACACACACACATGCACACACACACACACACACACAGAGAGAGAGAGAGAGAGAGAGAGAGAGAGAGAGAGAGAGAGAGAGAGAGAGAGAGATGAGAGAGAGAATAAGTAAATTTTAAATAAATTGATAAATTCAAAAATAAATACTACTAGTTAATATTGGTTGTGGTGAATTGTGGTTTAAGGATGAAGAGCAGATTATTGTGGCCACATTTGCATCTTGTTGTTGTTTCCTTATTGTGTGACTATATGTATAAACTTTTTCAAAATAAAATAATTGAGAATGCCTCTTGTCTTAGCCTTATTAAATAAAAAACAAAACCAAACCTTTCCAGGGAATCAGTCTGTTAGATTCTTCCTGTGTTTGGTATACTGCATCTAAGCAGCAGGTTTATAGTTTTGAGTGCCAATGTATGTTATTGTCCTACACAAACAACCATGCTTGAAGCTTAATGAAGTAGGAAAGGCATTCAGGAAGAGCTAGAGCCAATATCTTGTGCATTTGAACCTGTCTGTTCTGCCAGTGACCCATAGAGTAAAGAGCTATGTCAGCTGGTCACTTAGCTGACCAGTGCTGACAGACAAATACCTTGTTCTGAGCTTGGAGGGAATACCACAGAAACACAAGTCAACACAGTGGCACACAGTTCCTGTGGGGTCCCGTGATTTTTTTTTTTTTTTTTTTTTTTGCCATTGCTTGGAGCTGCAAAAGTGCATCTCACTGTAAACATCATACACATTTTAAGACTGTAAGTTATTTTGTTTTGAGAAGGTGTATTTCAAAGCTACTTGGACACATATTTTCCAATGATGATAATTAGCTGATTAATAATATCACAGCCATCAAAAGAGATAGCATGTTTTCAAAACCATGCAACAATAGAACACCTAATTATTGGAACACCTAATAATTATAACCTTGTAGACGCAAAGGAAGAAATGTTTTCAACTGTAAACAACACAAATACAGAAAACCAAACAAGCACCCCAGCCTAAGATGCCTGCTTATATGCCTAGTAAGCCAAAAAGCAGCTGCTCTGCCTGAGGGAGAGTTCCAGGGACACAGAAGCCAGTTTCTATCACTTTCCTTCAAAAGCCTAAGATCTGCAGTTTTTGAGATTTTTTTCCTTGCAAAAAATTATATTTTATTAGAATTACTGCATTTTGGCAACCATTTAGCAACCACACAACATTATAGCTACCAGGTAGCCGGTGTAACCAAGTGCGATGATGGATCCCCAGCACTAAACTGCTACAATCCCCTCTAAAAACCAAAGAAACATTCACAGCTTTCATAGATGCCTTTATGGTGACTAAGAAATGTGATTTTTTTTTTTTGTCAAATGTAGGCTCGACCTTTTCCAAACCTACTTTATTTGGGGTCCTTTAAATACTTATACATCCCTTCCAACCCACCTTCCCTAGAAAGGGATGGTGAAGAGGAGGAGCCGGGAGAGGGGCTGGGAGGAGAGGAGGCAGGGGAAATTGTGGTCAGGATGTATTAAATCAAATAAAATAAAAAATAGAATGGGGTTACTTTTCTCTTAAGAGAGGCTTGAGGGAGCATGCTTTCCCTTACCACCCTGTGATGTCATCAGTAGTATGTGATCTGAAAGCAGAGAGCAGCACTCACCAGACACTGGATCTTAGGCTCGGATCCTCTCAGACCAACAATAGATTGCTGTGTTTGTAAATGACTTTGTGTAAGGCATTTTGTAGGGTTTGAACTTTTTTAAACCTACTTTATTCAGGGTTCTTTAATGCTTATACCTCCCTTCCAGCCCTCCTACCCTAGACAGGGGAGAAAAGAGGTTAATGGAAACAGGAAAAGTAGACCTTTGTAGACTCAGTTCCTTGGAGCGATTCCACTAGCGTAGTCAGCAGGATTCCAGCTGACCTATTAAACAGCACACCAGGAATTCAGCAAAGGTGACTGCAACCGCAGCTGCCGGAACCTGGAGCAGCAGCCGGACCCACCTCAAAGCGTTAACTGGAATGGTTCTCTCTAGGAGTGTGTCAAAGGGGAGCGATGAACAGCCAAACAGTAGGAAATGATGACAAGGCCAAAAAGCCCAGCCTCTGGTTTCAGGTTCAAATATATATCCTCTAAGAGTCCATACTAGGGTGCTTATCAGTTGGCAAAGACCATGCCCCAGGAGGAGGTGATTCCTCATCTAGTGGACAAACATGCCCTGTTCTCTCATAAGTCTGTTTCCAGTGGGAAAACACTGCACATGCTACACAAGTCTGTTTCACATTCCATAGTTGGGATCAAGACAAAAACATGTTTACATCCACTACAGCATTTTATTACTTACAGCAGCCAGACAGACCAGACTATGCCTTGGACATGAAGAAAGTGATGTCTAAGTCCGTGATTGTTGACATGGCCTCTGCTGAACTGCTGCTTCCTTCTTCAACGGCCTCAGCCATGCATTCAAGTCTGGTGTCTGGACAGGACTTTGGTGCAGATGTCACAGTGAACAAAGATAATTCCTCCTCCACATTTGTTAGTTCCTGGGGCATCATGGGAGGTGGCTGACAGATTACAAATCATAAATGTGATTTGATCATGGGCAGATTCAGAGCTGTAAAATGACAGCACATTGTAGTTTTGATTTACACTTGCTCATCAGAGAACCTTTATTTATTATGTATGTATTATGTATACAGTGTTATGTCTGCATGTCCACCTGCAGGCCAGAAGAGGGCACCAGATCTCATTATAGATGATTATGAACCACCATGTGGTTGCTGGGACTTGAACTAGAGCCTCTAGAAGAGCAGTCAGTGTTCTTAACCACTGAGCCACCTCTCCAGCCCTTTTTCTGCTCTCTTATTAGAGGCCTCTGTTGTCCTTTGCTTAAGGAAGTATTCTGTCAACTCCAGATCAAGTCCGCTGAGCACAAGTTCTCGTCGGTCCATGTAGTTCTCACTCACAGTACTCACCCCAATTATAGCTCTGGTCGACATGATTTAGAAAGGGTTACTTTTAATTAGCGTGTACTAAGTGCTCAGATTGGTGGGGTGCACTGTGATCTTTCTGTATGTGCACTCCCTGTGTGATAATGGAATGCAGAGAGGCAGCACATCCAGCGCCTTAAAAATGGTTCCTTTTGTGGTGAAACCCTGAAATCCCAATTTTCTAGATTTTTATTTATTTATTTCTAACTTCATTTCTAGAAGTCTAAAAGTTTTTATAAAGTCAGAGAGCCAGCTGATATTTCAGTTGGTCAGTGAACCTTTTATGAAATAAAATAATGAACAAATTCTGTGTTGCAGAAATACCTTTCATAAATACAGACACATTATGTGTTCCCGTAGGATTGCTCAGAAGACAGGCTCCTGAGTTCTTCTTTGTATGGACAGTTACATCGTTTATTAGAGGATAATGTGGAGAAGACGAGCTTACAAAGGGAGCCTGCGGGGAGGAAGGGAGGTGCTTTACACTAGACTCCTTTGGAAAACATGTGCTGAACTGGGATATTAATGCAAATCAGCTCAGTTATCTCCTTATTTATTTATTTTTATTTATTTTTTTTGTGATATGGGGGTCTTATGTGGCTTTGATTGGTCTTGAATTTCTCATCATCTTGCCTCTACTCCCAAAACTATAGCATTACACTCTTGGGTCTTTTATCTTTTAAACTCACTAGCTAACAAGTTACGTTTTCTAGAATTAACACAGAAATTCAGTTTCTCTGTAGCTTCTTCCACTGATGCATTTTTGAGTCAACACAGTGGCACCTTCTATCAAGATCCAAGGTGCTTTAAAAAGCAATATGGAAGCGTTCTTGCCTCCCTTAGCTTCGGGCACGTATACCTCTCTTTGCTCATTCCTGCTTGAAACCCAAGCTCTCTATCCATTTCAGCTGAATGCATTCGCCAAGCATCAGATGACATTTACTTATACAAATGAATGCTAGGGTTTCAGGAAAGCCTGGGCTGACATCCCCCTGGCATTCATCATTTGAAGTGACCCACACTGCAGGGGACCGTGCACACCTTAACGCCTTGACAACGGAGGTGTCAGCTCTCACTTGAGCCTTTTACCTAAAGGAATTGCACCCAGAGAAGGAAGGGGGTGACTAGTACCCCACCAGCAGGAACACACAGTAGCATCCAGAAGCAGGATGCCCCCCACTTTACCCATAGCCAAGTGTGACCTTGCATAAGAAAGACAGAAAGTAGCAATAGTGTGGGAAGCACGTACCCGAGGGGCTTTTGATAAATCCTGAGCATGTCAAACTCTCTCTTCTCTGTCCAGAAACTCTTCATGGCTGAAGGCTTCAGAGCTTAATGACAGGAGATGGACATGTCACAGACAGAAGTGGCCCTTGGACCCCGGAGGTCACAGTAGGTAAAGTGTGAAGGAATGCGCTTCCGCTGTCCAGCTTTGTCCTGGGGATATGGTCCACTGGCAAGCCCTGTTGCACTAAGATCGAGGAGCAGATAACGCAGACAGAATCCAGACATGGAGATTGTCTTCCCGGTGTGACACTTGGAGTCTAGAGCACTCGCCTTCTCAGAAGGGGAGACTCTGGCTTCCTCCTGTGGGGAGAACTCTGTATCTACTTCCCATTTTCTCACTTCGAACCTCAACATTTTCTAGTGAATTTTCTCTGCTTTGGGGTCCTTTCCTTATATGTCCAACGGCTAGATACCACACCTCTACAAGTATGGAGTGTATGCCTCTAGACTTTGATATACGTAATCTGCAAATATAATTGGCCAATATACGTAGGGTATGTTTCTGCCTCAAACATTTGCAATACACAAGTGAAAAGAAAATTTAACGCAATCTGTCAACAAATGGGCTCACAGGATTGCACTGTATCTGCCATATATGGCAAAGACAATACCAGATTAGTTAGAAATTGCATGAAGTTGACATGGCGCTTGCAGTTGCTTGTTTCAATAGGCTCAGTGCTCTTAGATTGGACAGTCTCACTATCAGAAACATGGGCCTTCTGTGTCAGCCTAGAGCCGCGGTTCTCAACCTACAGATTTCGACCCCTTTGGGGGTTGAACAAGCCTTTCCCAAGGGTTGCATATCAGGTACCTGTATATCAGATACTTACATTATGTTGCATGTCAGTAGGAAAATTACAATTATGAAGTAACTACAAAATAATTTTATGGCTGGGGGTGGGGGTGGGGGTCACCACAGCATGAGGAACTGTATTAAAGGGTTGCAGCATTAGGAACGTTGAGAACCACTGTTCCAGGGGGTTTATCTGGGCCCAATTCTTAACTTTGCTTTGTGAATTTTCCCTGTGCGTTCACTGTTGATCTAGATCTGGATATTTTTAACTTCACAGTTCTCAGATCCATCTTCCTCCTGGGTTCTCACCCCAGTGCCCTAATGCCACAGGGAAGTGCGAGATCAGACAGCTATTGCTAGGACCCCAGGGGTTCCTCTGGGCTCTCTTCCCCCCCGCCCCCAACCACTCACTCTCCCAGCCACAAAGGGTTCTGAGAGAGCTGCTGATCTTTTCAGGGTGTGTGACGAGGGACCTATTGGGTGGATTTCCTCGGTTATCAACTGCTTCTTCAGCTCAGCGCTTCAGAACCCTCCAGTGGCTAAGGAGCTCTTTAGCACACTGATGGCGAGGTCTTGGCCTCTTCCTCATAGGCCGCTGAAGGAGAGCATATGTTCAGTGCGGAGTCTCAGACACATGGGCCTGCTGTGTCCCTGCTGCCACCTGTAGTTCAAAGACTTTGCTATACTATGTCCTGGAGGCACAATTGTCAGAGTTAAGGACACTCCAGGTCTCAAATAGCCAGAAATGTGCGATCATTGTTGAGAATCGTGTAGTCAAATGGAAATGCTTGGACTGGCAAGCCTGCTTTGCATGGTTTTCCGGATCTTTAAGCACCTTTGAGGGCCCATTCGTGCCTATCTCTCGTGCCTCGATACAAAGACACTTTGTCTAGAGAAGGGAAAATGCCCAGATACACCTTATAGGATCAGAATAGAATGGGAAAGTCCTACGGCCTAGTTTTAGAAGAGTTAAAGGGATGTTCAGATGAAACAGAGTGAGTCTCTCTCTTTTGTCCCTGAATCTAACTCTGCCTGGCCTCTGTCACATAGACGATACTCAGATGGGGGCATTCTCGCGATACTGTGTCCATCCCCTAACTTTTCCCAGGCACGGCTCCAGCCTGGCATATGTGGAAAGTTTTGCTTCAGATGGACCCGTGCTCTACTTTCCTTCCTTGCTTGTTTTGTGATCTCTTGTCAGATACTTCACCTCCGAGCCTCAGTTTCTGTATCTATAAAATGGCAACAGTGATAGTGGCCGCTGCCTGGGACACAGGGACACACAGGGAAACGCTCTTGTCTCAACACTGTCACCCGATAGCTTTCAAAGCGTATACAGCATCCTGTATCATACAACTCACTGGTCCAGACCTGCAAAATATATCCATCTTGTATAATTTGTGCTGCCAGTCAAGCAAAGCTACAGGAAGACCTACCTGAATAGACCTAACATATAACTCCCTTGTGATGGGGAAGCCACATAGAAGGGTATTTTTACAGAGCATCTGGATTTGGAGCAGGGGTAGTGCTTTCCTGTGCTGTCTCTGGTTTGGAGTGCTATTCCTGAAGTTTTATCAAGGCTTTGGCAATTGATTGTTTGAAGGCATGTTCTACAGAGTGGCGAGGTGAATTGCGGCCTACAAATCCATTATGGGAAGCCTGCCCCCTGACTCCAAGGCTTTCAAAACGCCAAGATGAAAAGATGAAAAGAATGCCCTACTTCTCTCAGACACATCATGCCATTGAAAGGCAGGGCAACTTCTTCTTCTTCTTCTTCTTCTTCTTCTTCTTCTTCTTCTTCTTCTTCTTCTTCTTCTTCTTCTTCTTCTTTATTCATTCATATCACATCTCAATTGTTATCCCATCCCTTATATCCTCCCATTCCTCCCTCCTCCCTGCTTTCACCCTACTCCCCTCCCCTATGACTGTGACTGAGGGGGACCTCCTTCCCCTGTATATGATCCTAGGGTAGCAACTCTCTTCTTGGTAACCTGCTATCCTTCCTCTGAGTACCACCAGGCCTCCCCAACAAGGAGGACATGGTCAAATATGGGGCACCAGAGTTCGTGTGAAAGTCAGTCCCTTCTCTCCACTTAACTGTGGAGAATGTCCTGTCCATTGGCTGGATCTGGGTAGCGGTTTGATGCTTACTGAATGTATTGTCCTTGGTTGGGAGGCAGGGCAACTTCTGCAGGCTTCCATGGCAGCAGTGGCCACCAGAAGTTGTCCCGTTGGTTTATTCCTTTCAGGCAGAGCAGCAATACAAAGTTTCTGCCTAGGTCCTGATGATTTGTTCTAAAACCTGTCCATATTGTCAGACGATGCCAACCTGAAGGGACCATCAGCTACCCACCTTTGAGAAATTCAAACTTACTACTGGTCAAATCTCTTTTGTTTTGTTTTTTTTGTTTGTTTGTTTTTTGTTTTTGAAACAAGGTTTCTCTGTGTATCCTTGGCTGTCCTGGACTGGCTTTCAGATGAACTTACATACATCCACCTGCCTCTGCTTCCCAGGGTGCTGGGATTACAGTTGGGCACTGCCATGTCCAGCTTAGTCTTCTTGGCTTCATTAACAGTGTCACGTAAGAGTTCCATCTCATGGAGTGGAATTAAATATAATTAAATACAATTTAATTAAATGCAATAAAAATGTTTCTGGTGACCTCCATAACATTTGTGCCTCTATTGTAGCTGTATATCTTGTAGACAGGTCACTGTTGCAGGTCAGTGGGTTTATGGCTGGGAGATATTGATGATTACTTTTCTCCTCTGGTAGCATGTAGAGTACATTCCAGCACCATGAAAGCTTATCAGTGTGGGTGAAGCTTCTAGTTGGGTGCCAGTTTGCTTTCCCCTTATTTGAAGACAAAAGGAAATGGTTTCCTCAGGAATAGGGCCTTACTGTTGGGTTGTGGACAGTAGGGAACAGACTTCTCAATAGCCTGTGACATTTGGAGTGTTCTATGGAACTCCTGTGGCCAAAGATTCAACAACATTTAAGCCATGTGTGGCGCTGGAAGTTATAGTTGGTGGCTTCAGATGTCTATTTGGGACATTGTCTCCTCATTATTGGGAGACTCCATTTAGATCCCTCACATGTGTGTGTATATTTTTGGAAGCTTCTACAGTAGTAGGTTTCCCTGTGGTTTTCCAAAAGGCATTAGTATGAGTTTTCCCCTCCCAAGTTCTCTAGTTTACTCTGCTTTCCCATCTACCTATCCATTTGCCTTCTATCCTAATTTCCCCTTTACGTCTCCATAACATCATATTCTATTTATATGAGAGATGTTCTCTCCCTAATTCTTTTCTAGGTACCTAACTGTTTTAGTTATTCAGATTGAAAGTACCATATCAGGAGCTTAAGACCTAGCATCTTCATATAAAGCAAACATTTAGTCTTTGTCCTTTTGAGTCTGGGTTACTTCACTCAGGATGATTCTTTCTACATTCATTTTTTTTTTACTTGCTGAATACTATTTCATTGTGTAAATGTACCTCATTTTTATTTGACATGCATCATTGATGGATATCTAAGCTGTTTTCAATTTCTTGTTATTACAAATAGAGCAGAATAAGCATTACTGAGCAAATATATATATTTCTTTAGGTGTATGCCCAAGAGTGGTATAGCTGGATCTGGAGGTATCTGAGCAGGAATAGAATAGAGGAATATAGGGAAGACACTGGTAGCCTACATGGATCCAGAAAAGTCGTAGCTGTAGTAGGTTCACCGGTTGAGGTAGTTTTATGGGTTCTGCAAGCTGGTGGTGGAGGGGGCATCATTAGTAAATGGAGGGGTGCTATTGGGCACAGCTGAAGGCAGCAACCTCTAAGAACTAGTGTGACCTTGAGACCACATCATGAGCTGAGTCACCAATTCTTTACATCTTAAGTGTAATATCCCACATATGTTTTGGTAAAGATTTACTCTATAACCACTTTCCCAGTCAAATGTTGCCTAACATCCTAGAAAATTTGAACATTCCATTGATAATGCAAAGTAACTTTAGTAAATAGTCTATATTTGATTATAAAATTAATTTCAGTCAGAAATCTGACTTATTTGTGTCTAGAAACTAAAACAATTACACTTTACTAGCATCTTAACCAAACAAGTAATTTACTTTGACACTAGCTCGCAATTAAATATTGTCTCACACCCATGAGCTTATCAGTCATGCCAAACTCATTTGGGAAATTAAACTTTACTCATGGGGTAGCAAAAGCTTGCTGATGAATTTAACAGTGAATTAATTATAAATAGATTTTTATAATTAGTCCAAAGTGGGAGGTTTTGTTTCATTTACATCAAACATGTCCATCATTAGGTATCTTTTGGCCTCAGAAGGCAATCTCAGCTTTCCTGTTGTAAGGGACCAACAAGCCTGTGCTCCCCAGGAGATGTGGACTGGCGCAAGAGCTGCAGAGATTTTTACCTTTTGTATCTATTCATTCAATAGATTAAACCCTTACTTTGTGCCAGAAACTGCTGAGTGCAATGATAAAACAGATGAAAATCCATATCATCGATGAGAAGCATGACAAAATCAAACCAGACTAAAACAATAACAACAAAAAAAGAAAACCCAATAATCTCCAACCCAAATGAGTCTATGAGCTAGTGTCAGATAAGATGAGCCACAAGGAACATACATCCAGGAAAAGAACAGTATGATGGACAATGGTCAAGGCTACTGTGAGGTAGAAGAAAGCCCCTGAGAAATTCTAATTGAGAGGGGGTATGGGAACCTATGGAGGCTTCTGGGAACGACAGGTATACAGATCTTATTGGGGAATGTGCTAGAAATTGCCTAGAAGTACAGTTTAGGGCAGAGAGTGAAGAAGAACAAAGATGCTAACAGAAGATGTAAGGACACTCAACATTCTGGGCCATGGTGGGAACTTGAGAAGTAAGAAGAAAGTGTGAAAAATGTGTTTCGTGGTCCTTTATTAAATCTTAAAGGGTGTAAATGTTATTGCAGTAGCTTCTAGGTTACCTTGTACTGATAAAACTAAGAGTTAAAAAATCATTAACAGAAATTGGGATTCAAAAATGAAAGTTATGTACAGAAGAATAAAGAAAATTACTTTTTCTGAATCAGATTTTACAAAAGAAATATCATTTTGGAACGATTTAGCTGTACAGAAAAGGAAGATTGTTAACAATGTGAAAAGCATCCTTTTTCCAGCTTTCCTTATCAGCATTTCATCTGCAGTAAAGCAATTTCTTGAAGATGGAAACATTCTATCTCCCAGGGAAGCTCCTTAAGACAGGAAGTAAACAACTCAAAGTAACTTCAGGAAGTCCCTGAAACTGAGCAGATTCACCACCTGTGAGCTGTCACTCATGCTCATCCCAGCATGGTGATGCAGCTGTCTTTGAGTAATTTGCGCTCCTGTAAGTAATCCTTTATCTATGTTCATGTAAGTAACCCCTGCAAAATTCACTGGTTCACCAAGTTGGGCTTTGGTGGTATCCGTACTTTGGTCTGTCATGGGATCTCTCTCTGAAGTGAATAGATGTATGTATGTGTTGTGTCTCCCCAGGAAAGGTCTTGCCACACACCACATCTTAGCACTGTCCATTTGTTAATAAAGGGCATAATATTGCAGTTGACTAAACTGTTTGTTAAACTTCATAACTTCTTGGGATTTTGCTGGTTTTCCATTCTGTTGCCTGATGTATGGTACCATGTTACAGGGGTTGTCTCGCCTCTCATGCCTTACCTAGGCTGCAGCCTTTTCTTATTCTTCAGGATCTTGACAGCCTCGAGTGAGGAATCCTGCCGAATGCTCTCAATCTGCGCATTTTTTGTTTCTTTCAAGATTAGATACTGTTTTTGAGTCTTTACAATAAACCTATAGGGGCAAGTAACACTTCTCACTGCATGATGTCAAGGCTGTCTAAGCCTTTATGTCAGTGTTCTCAACCTATGGCTTGCGGCCCCCTTAGAGGGTTGATGACCCTTTTACCCTAAGCCTTCCAGAAAACACAGATACTTACATTATGATTCATAACAGTAGCAAGATTACAGTTATGATGTAGTGATGAAAATAATTTTATGGTTGGGGGGGTCATACAACATGATGACGTGTATTAAAAGGTCTCAGCAGTAGGAAGGATGAGACCCACTGCTCAATGCCATCATTGTGATGTAAACATTGACCATTTTGCCAGAATTTTTCTTTATACCAAATAATTTTTCTTTTCCCTTAATTTTCTTTGGAACCTAACTCATGCTGGGTAGATCATTTGGAGTTAAAGTTCTTTGGACTATTTCAAATAGATGAATAACACAATTGTATTTATGTTTTTTAAAGGTGATTGATAGCTGAACATTGGACAGAGAGACTGAAAAGCTTCCAGTCAGAGGCTATGGGTTGGCCTGGGGGGGGTATGGAATTGGAGTCTACCAAGGCAAGGACACCTACCAGGATTATGCTATTTCTGTTTCTCCCTGCTCCTTCCTGCAAGGGCCACTGGCCATTAAGGACACTGTCTCTCTGACTAATGACTGAATCACTCCCTGGAAGGACACTGTTAACCTTTTATGATTTATTGGTTGTTGAAAGAATGTTGATTGATTGGTTTACATTCCTAGAACAAGCTGGACTGGTTCTAGGCTCCAAATGCCTCGTAATTCAAAGGAAGAGAATTAGCATACAAAATTTAAGATAATCTAAAAAATTCCAGGGTAAATGAAGCCAGCATCTTCGGCACTTTTTATGTTGTAGGGCCTCATCTCAGATGCATTATGCTTGTGTTTGTTTCAAGACCCCTAAGAAGGAAGAATATGGCTGTAATTTATTTTCCTCCGTGCACATTTAAATTTATGTTTTTTCTTTCCTAATGTACAACACTTAGTTAAGTCCCACCGAAAGAGTGAGACAGTTTTCATGAGCCACCTGAAAGGGTCCCTAATCCTACCTGGGCTAGAGTCTATGAAGGCTTCTGGGAAGAATGAGGCTTAAATCTCAGAGCTTCCCTTTGGCAATGGGTGTGGGGGACGGAGGAGGGATTCTGGCATCCCATACGGAATCTTTTGGGAAGTACTATTCTCCCATTCCAAAGAAGGGCGAACTGAAGGCCAGGTCAGGCAGGGACCAAGGTTGCCCATCTACTCCTAGGCCAACCCTCTAAGGCAGCCTGCCTGTCCTAACCGTCTCCCAAACCTGGTTCTTACAGATCGTCTCTGAAAAGGCTCCTCAGGTCCTCAGCCAGATGGCTTGCTTCCCAGCCCATGGCGCTCTTTCTGTTGGGTCTGCCTCCTCTCTGGCCTCAACTGAGCAGCATCCATGAAGGAAAATACCACAGGGACAATCAAGCAACACAAATACAGAGCAAAGGACACCGTTTCCTTCTACCCAGATTTGAAGGTTCTAGAAAGAGCAGAGGGGAGGATGACTCTAAGAGGCTGTGAACGGATAATGTCTATACAAAAAAGGGACCACAGTGTAGTTATTTCTGAGGGTTGGTCAGTGTTTTCCATTTGTTCTCTCCCTGTGGTAGGCTTATATCCTATACCTAATATTTTCCTTTAGACACTTGAGCTTCTAGACTTATTTCACTTTTACTTACATATTTTTAAGAAGACAGGAAAAGCCTCCCAGTTGTTTGTATTTCTGTTGGTTCCTTCTGTGGGGGAAGTGTAGGACACAGTTTATAACCCATGGTTGCCAGAGGGTAGCTCATAGGAGCCGTGATGGATGCGTTGTGATGTGCATCCTTGGGAATTAATTGCTCTGATGGAGCATCTTACACCACATGCAGGCATTGTGCTTCTGGGGACAGAGGGATCCCTGGGGCCTTTGGAGGATGATTCAACAGGCTACATGCTGGGCTGAGCTACAGGAAGGCCAGAATCTGCTGCTACCTCCATGGGTGTCCTGGAACCAGTGCCTTCTGGTCCACAGCTGCCACTGGCCAGAAGAAGAGCCTGAATGCAAGCCAGCTGCAAACATTTTGTGGCCTTCAGAATTATGACAGTGTATGTGTGTCCTCCACTCTGACATACACACACACACACACACACACACACACACACACACACACACAGATACATGAGTGCACACACATGAACTTAGCTGTGGAAACTATGGTTTAAGTGATCTCCTTAAGGAAACTGTAAAGAGAAAGTCAAAGGGTAAATAATAGGTTGATGGGGAGAGAAGGGTAGGAGCATTGAAGATCATGTTATACACATTTATTTCCTTAAAGAAGAGCATCTAAGCTGGACAGTGGTGGGCATATGCCTTTAATCCCAGCCCTAGGGAGGCAGAGGCAGGCAGATCTCTGTCATTTTGAGGTCAAGTCTGGACTACAGATTCAAAGACATTTAAGACTACACAGAGAAACCCTGCCTTGAAAAACCAAAGGAACCAACCAAATAAATAAATAAGTACAGCATCCAAGTTATGGCTTCCTTTACAAATGCGGGCAACATTTGGGTAACATGGGCAGACACGCACAGCTGAGAGGAGAAAGGAAATGCAGAATTTGACAAGTGGCTGTTGTCCTCTAATTAGTCTTATTATCCTAATTTTAGGGGCAAGAAAATTGAGGCAGAGATTATATAACCATCAAGAAGCTTCTAGCTGGCCAGGTCAAGACTACTAGTCTCCATGGAGCGTCTTTAAGCCACTGTGTGGGCCATGACCTTGAGATGTGAGTCTGACCTTCCTTCCTCATGACCTTGGCTGCCACTTTCTTCCTTATAGTCCAAGTCTCAAGGTAATCTTGTCTTTCTGGTTTTCTAGGTGTTTTTGTGACAGCCAATAACCATGAAAGTACTTGCTAAGTGACACTGGGAGGTGTTGGGAGGAGCAAATGTTGACGAATTACCAAAATCTTTGGAGAAGGCCCTGCCACGAATGAGGCCTCTGGGATGCACTGTGCTGAGGGCTCGTCGGTTCTGTACTGAGGAGCGCGCAGTCCTGTGGCAGAGACTAGTGCCACCAAGACAGCGTGGTGCCCAATCACATGGCTCTGTTCTTCCCTGCATTGTGAATTTAGACACAGCACTTTCCCCCTTTCTCTATGGATCCATTTCGAAACCTCTGCAGTGGGGATGAGAACAGGCTCTGAAAGATTGTGTCGGCAAAAAGGTGAACAGAGTCCTGCACGGCTCTTGGCATCAACGCTGGGGACGGGAAACTACGATAAACTTGCCAAATTATACTAGGTGGATTTCTAGCCATGCTACAATATTCAAAAGACCCATAATGAGGTGAAGAAGGTCTGTAAGCTCCATGGGAGGTGATCATGACTCAGAACCTTAGAACAGCAGCGTCCCCCGCAGAGAGCATCCTGTGCTTTACAAAGATGTACCTTCTAGGGCTAACAGTTCCCATTTGGGTTAAGTGCAAATCCTAGGCCTATTGAGGGTCTTGGAGCACCCTGCTCTTTTGGGTTAAGCTTCCTCCTCCTCTCATACATCATGCTGGAAGTCCACAAACAACACAGAGAATCATTTGGAGTTAAATAATGCCGTAAATCAAGTGGACCTAGCCAATATCAACAAAACACCCACCTAAACACTAGATATGCTTTCTTCTCAGCAGCACATGGAACTGTCTCCAAAGATGACCACATAGTAAGACACAAAGAAAGTCTCGTCCAATATAGGAAAATTAAAATAATACCTTGAAACCTCTCTGACCATCAGAGAGTAAAGTTGGATATCAAGAACAGTAGAGTGGGGCAGTGGTTGGTGCACACCAGTAGTGCTTCAGTAAGCATGCTTATCCAAATACCTGTGCTTTGTGCTGACAGAGCCTTTGGGCTCAAATACACAGGCGTGGAATAGCTGATAATACCATTGCTCTATCCTTAGTTTTTAAAGATCATTCTATTAGTGGTTTCCATTGGGACTCTGTGGACTCACATTCCCACCAGCTGTGTACAGCAGCTTCTCTTCACAGACATCCTCACCAACACTTGCTATTGTTTATTTTCTTAATAGTAGCTGGTCCAAATAGGTGGGATGGAATCTTAGAGTACTTTTGATTTGCATTTCTCTGATGACTGAAGATGCTGAACATTATTGCATATACTTACTGGCTATTTGCATTTCCCTGATAGCTATTTAATTTACTGGCCTATTTAGTCATTGGGCTGGGGTTTGGGGTTTAGATTTGGAATTATGTATGTATTCTAATATGAATCCTCTTTGCAATGACTAGCTGGCAAAGCTCTCACTGTCATCTGTCTCTCCATTCAGCTGATTGTTTCTCTGTTGTGATGTCATGAAATCCCATCAGGCAGTTCTCACTGTTCCTTCAGGAGCTACTCAGAAAGTCTGTTCTTATGCCTGTGTTGTACACGGGTTTCACTCTTGGTTTTCTCTAGCAGTTTCAATGTTTTTGGTCTTATATCAAAGCCTTGGGTGTATTTTTGAACAGATCATATTTTACTGTAATACATATGATGGTTATTAACAAAAATAGTCCAGGTAAAGATGGGGTCAAAATGACAACACGTTAAGAATTAACAATAAATTATCGGTTTTAGCTGTCCTGTTTCTTACAGACTTTAACCAGCCCGCAGACAGTTCTGACCACCTAAAAATGAAATGCACTTTGCACATCAGCCTTGCTCGGGCCATGCTAAGCTCATGCTATTACATGTTTAGCATGTGCACTGCCAAGGTGAGCACTCGATGGCCTTTTATCTAGGGAAGAGAGAGGGACCGCAATGTCATTTGTCTCCATGTACATCTCCAGTTTTCTCAGCAGCACTTATTGAAGAGGCTGTCTTTTCTCCAATACACACTTTTAAAATATTTTTTGGTCAAAATTCAGATGGCCTGGGGCTGGCAAGGTGGCTCAGTGGTTAAGGGCACTGGCAGCTTTTCCAGGGAATCCAGATTTCACTCTCTTCTGGCTGCCACTTGCTTGTAAGCTGCACATACATTCAGGCAGTGTGTATGTATGTATGTATGTATGTATGTACATATGTATATATATATGTGTGTGTAATAAATATAATTTATGTATATATACACATATAATCATATGTAAACATACATATAAAAGAAAAAAGAACAATCAATTACTCTAATAAAGTCTAGCCATAATAAACATATTTTTTAAAAATTACAAATATTAGATGGGTTTACGTTTTAGTTTTGGTTTTATTCCTGTGAAGAGACACCATGACCAAGGCAACTCTTATAAAGGAAAACATTTAACTGAGGCTGGCTTACAGGTTCAGAGGGTTAGTCCATCATCATCATGGCGGGAAGCATGGTAGCATGCAGGCAGAGACATGGAGCTGGAGAAGAGCTGAGAGTTCCGCATCTTGATCCTCAAGCAGCAGAAGGAGACTTCCTGCTCTGGCTTCTCTCAGTGACAAACAATAAATTATAACCTGAAAGCCTTTCCTCAACAAGTTTGCTTTTGACCATGGTGTTAATCACAGCAAGAGAAAAACAGACTAGAACAGTTTTCAGGTAGCAGATTCTGTAGAAGAAGAGAGAATGCACATTCTTGGCTCCCCACCCCCCACCGCGTTCCCTCCATTTTAAAGGAAATCCTTTCAGTTTTTGGCTGTTTTGCATAATGATGGCTATAAATTTGTTGTAAATAGCTTTTATTATATTGAGACATATTCCATATCCATCTAGTTTCTTTTGGGCTCTATCATGCAGAGACACTGACCTTTGTAAAGGCCTTTACTGAGTCTATTGAGATAATAGTGTGACTCTCTTCCCGATTTTACTGGTGTGCCATGTTACACTTATCCCTTGCATCCCTGGAACGAAACCAGGGTGGTCATGGTGCATGGCGTTTTCAGGGTGTTGTTGAGTTTGGTTTGTAGGAATTTTATGAGAAGCTCTACAGCTACGCTCTCTGAAGAAATTGGTGTATAGACTTTCCTTTTTGTTGTGACTATTGGTTTTGGTTTAGAGTAATACTAATTTTTGTAGACTGGATTTGGTAGTGTTTATTCCTTTTCTGTTTTCTGGAATAGTTTGAGGAGCACTGCTGGCAGTAGAATGCAACAGTGACTCTACCCTATCCTGGTACTTCTGTATTGGCATCTGCAGCACTTACTTTCTGTTGCTGTGAGCTGAGTACCTTGTATTATGAAACTTACGGGAGGAAGGGTCTACTCTGTTCATGGCTTGTGGAATACGATCTATCACAGCAGGCCAGAAGTGTTGGCAGGAGGCTGTGGCAATGAAACATAAAATATCCCTCCATATCTGATTTGACCCATCATCCCTGGTTCATTCAAGAGCATGTTGTTCAGTCTCTAAACATACAGCTGGTTTTTATGCTGTTTTTTGTTGTTCTTTTACAATTTGAAAATATATAAGACAGTGCTTTTTAAAAAATTTTGTAAGTCTTGCTTTGTGACCTACAATGTTATCTATTTTGTAGCAAGTTCTTAGATTCAAAAAACAACAACAAAAACCCTGTGTTCTACAATGGTTGGGTGGGGTATTTCATAGATATGTATGAAATCTATTTGATCTGTGGTGAATTCTACCTCTGAAGTTTCCTTATTGACTTTTTTTCTGGATAACCTCTTTTATTTATGAAAGTGGGGCATTGAAGTTACTGTTTCTGTTACTGTCCCTAGACCTCTAGACACCTTTCTATCTAGTCGTGAGGTTTCTTTGTGTTTTTTAATAAAATTATTGATTTATTAGTATATATATGATATATATAGAGATATAGATACAGATATTGTATCTTCATCATTAGTTACTCCGTTTTGCTAATATGTGGTGACCATTACTTTTTCTGGCTAATTTTTTATGCAGTTCATATGGCAAACATAGTTAGAGATATTCTTGCTGGTTTCCACGTTCCACTTAATCGGTGTACCATTTTTCAGCTATTCTCTTTCAGCCCTTCTGTGGGTCCTTGATGTGGGGGTATAGTCCTTGTAAGGAAATATTCCTCTGTGTGTGTGTCTATGTGTCGGTGTGTGCAAATGAGTGCAGGGTACCTGGAGGGGTCAGTGATGTCAGATGCTTCTGAACCTGGAGTTATAGCCAGTTGTGAACTGACTGAACTGGCTGCTGGGAACCAAACTTGGATGCTCTGCAAGGGCAGAAAATACTTTTAACTACTGAGCTGTCTCTCTTGCTCCTGGTCTGCAAACTTATAACTGAAGAATTAAGACAATTTATATTTAAGGCTGTTATTAAGTGGAGCTGGGTGAATGTTATGATTTTGTTCAATGTTTTCTTGGTTGGATCAAATGTAGTTTGTTCTTTTTCTTTCTCCCTTACTCACATTAGGGGTTTGATAGTTACTGAGTTGGCCACGTTCGATCATTCTCTCATTATTATTTGGTGTTCATATCTATCCCTTTCATGCATTTTTTTCTTTCCTGGACTCTAGTGTTTGTCACTGTCTTTTATCAGTAGAATTCCTTTAAGCGTCTTCAGCAGTTCTGGCTTAGTGGTCATGAAGTGCTTGAGATTGTGCTTATTCTAAAAGGTCTCCATTCATGTGCTGATTTAAAAACTACTTTTCTTTATGTTTTGATTGACAGTTATTTCCTTTCAGACTCTGGTTTTATTATCCCATGATTTTTTTTTTCTGGCAACCAGGCTTTCTGCTGAGAAGTTCATCTCGTTCTGATGAATTTGCATTTATGAATGTGTTGGCAGTTTTCTCTCGAATCTTTTAATATTCCTCCTTTGTTCTTAGCCTTAGAATCTTGTAGAATGTGATGTGGAGAGGTTCCTTCCTTGTCATGTCAATTTGGAGCTCTAAATGTTTCCTGTACTTGAATACGGTGATAGTTGGTTTTAATTGTCAACTTCACCTGGGCCTAGGATCTCCTGGAGGCGAGCCTCTGGGCACACCTGTAGGGATTGCCTAAATTGGTGCTAGCCTCCAAATGTTGGCCTTTTGACTAGGTTAATTGAAAGGGCAGATCCTCTCAATGTGGGCGAGCAGTTTTCTGTATAAGACTGTATAAGACTATAGAAGCTGCATGGAGCACAAGCAGAATACATCCGTTTGTCTTTCTGCTTGCTGATGGTAGATTCAGTGTGACCGGGTTTCTCCAAACTCCTACTGCCTTGACTTTCTATCACTGACTCCTCAATGATGGAAACTCTCTCTTCTTGTAAGTTGCTTTTGTTGGAGGTGTTGTATCAAAGCCACTGGAAAAGAAACTAAGATCCTCATTTCCCTAGCTTAGGGAAATGTTCAGCTACAATTTCGTGAAATAGATTTTCTATGTCTTTGGTTTGTATCTTCTATGTATGGGTCTTTAGTTTTCTTTCCTTGGTCACGACCCAGGGATCGTGAAAATTGTGCTCATTCCTTTGATTTCTTCTGGATTTAGATTTTGCCCTTGATCCAGTCTTCAGTCCCTACTATCGTTTTTGTTACTTGAGGTGGAGTATTGGTGTTGCTTTCTAATTTTTTTTTTTTTTAAATTTTGTTCACTGAGTTTTCATTTTTTCTGTTGTTTCTACAAAATCTTAATTTCTTTGCTGACTTTCTCAGTCATGTTGCTGATTTACTAGTCTAGATCTTGAACTAACATCTTTACTTTTCCCATCAGTTCATTTGAATGCTCTTTGGTGTCATCAATTACGTTTAAAACTAGACTTTGAAACTCTTTGTTTAGAGGAAGGCTGCTGCCTTGACTTTTCATGTGTCTTCTGTTTTTATGTTATTTGTGCATCTGTTGGGGTGTCTTCTCTTTCTGTTTTAGTTGGTGAACTTTTAAAGCAGCCTTGTCTTGAGGGCTCAGTCCCAAGCACCATTCAGAGAGGAGAAAACACACAGGTGCAACATTAACAAAAACCAGAAAAAACCATACAGAAATATAAATTAAATCCAGCCACTATTACAATTAATAATCATGGAAAAGATAAGGACATAAAGTGTAGCAAGCTGTAAGGTTAAATATTTATTACAGTAAAATTAATAATTATTATAATGGTACATGAATAAGCTCAAGGAAGGATGAAGGAAACTAATAAAGAACAAACAAATTTAATTATAAAATGTGATGAGAAAGGAGAAGAATATGAAGAGGAAGATGAAGATGAAGAAGAGAAGAAGAAAAAGAAAGCAACAGATAATCTCTTTACAAAAAAAAATTGGATAACCTTAAGAACAGGAATAAACAATAAAAAGATAAAATAGTTTAGAATATAACTTAGTAAAACATCAATAAAATGTTGAAACAAACAAACAAAAAGCAAAGAGAGAAAGAGAGGGGGGCAAGGAAAAAGAAAAAAAAATTTTAAGATGACAAAGAATTGGAGGTTTTCTTATTGTCTTAAGGCAGAATTTTCTATGTAGCCCTGGCTGTGCTGGAGCTCACTATGTAGATCAGGTTGGCTTTAAAATTTAAGGATATATACCTATCTCTGCATCCTAAGTACTAGGATCAAAAATGTATGTCCCCGGGCCTGGCAGGATGGTGACTTTATCCAGACTCTCTCAATGTTCTTTTAACTTAGTCTGGTGTCTACTGCTAAGGGATGGGCCAGTGTCATGGGTCAGTTGCTCATTTCAGTGCCACATCCACTTTGGAAGCTTCCTTTGTGTGTGTGTGTGTGGTTGTGTTCTGGGAGCCACTGGTATCTGTTTTGAGCATTATGACCTATAGACTGGGCAGATTCTCATCTGTGTGACAGACTGCCTCTACTTTGCATATCCAGGTATGGTTAATGGCCAAAGGGACTGGCGTTCTTCAATTGCATTAAAAAGCGACAGAGCATGGAAACCTATGCCGAAGGGGAGAAGTGAGGGACCTCAACCTGCTGCCTGGCAGTCTCGGCGCTTACAATCTTCCAGCAGTAAACTTCCAGCAAGAAGGAAGAGACTGTCCAAATCGAGAGCTTGCCAGGACCTGGGCTTAGATGTCTTAATCCTGCTGGTCAGCAAACCACGCCGAGGAGGAAGGCATCTCTAAAGGCCAAGCTTTTGGGCTCCATTGGTATCCAACAGTGATGGAGCTGGTACCCAAGCACAGAGAGTGAGACTAGTGGCGACTGAGTTCCTCAAGGCCCAAGAATCCCCACTGTTAAAGCTTCTCAGATGCTCAAATCTGACCCTGTCCCCACTCCAGCATTTTCTAGCTGTCTGCCACTCAGATACTGGAACAATGTGTGCCCAACTCCTTGAGCTTCCTCTCAAAGTGATGGCTATATCATTCTGAGATGTGGCAGGTGATGGCGTGCACCTCTAGTCTGCTGTTAGCCTGACAAGTAGGCAGTATCATGATCATACTACATCCCCCACTGGTCTTGAGGGCTAGGGGACTGAATTCCCCTGTGTCTGTTCTCACCACCAGTGTGGCTTCAGTTTCCTTCTTCCCTAGAATGGGATGAAGCCGTGGCTGCTTCTTCATTGTCTCTGCATGGCTTTTCTATTCTCACCGACTTTCTGCTTTCCATCGTGTCTTTCATGATTCCTGACGTCCTTCCCCCCTTTTTCCTGGATGTTTCTCTGTTGTCCTGTGTATCCTCATTCATGGTGCCACATGGAGAAAGCTTTAAGCCACCATCTAACTCATGAATGGCACCAATGCTCCCTGAGTTCAGTTCTTATCAGTAAACTTGCATACTCGAGGAAAGGTGGCAGAGAGGAGCATTCAGAAAATAAAGAGCATCTTTTGCCCTTGAGGAGATGTCTGCTGGAGAACTAGCTGATGATCCAAGGTCTGTGAGGGAGTTCTCTGAAACTACTCTGAGCCTTCGTCCTTCTAACTCTCTTAGCCCCAGCATCAGTCTTTTCTTCCAGGCCCTTCCCCTTCCTCCCTATTTTCCTTTCCTCTCCCCTTCTTCTTTTCTTCCCTCCCTTTCCCCTCACTCCCTTCCCTTCTTCTCCCACTCTTCCTTTCCTCTCTCTTCTTTTTATCTCTATCTCTATTTCTTCCTCCCTCTCTAGCTCCATTCCTCTTTCTTCCTTTTTTAATCCATTGACTGTGGTCTCCGTCACTATAGTCCAGGTCTATAGCCTCAGAAATGAAGATATTTATTCTTTCCATATCTTCCCCATAGTAAATGTTTATTGTTAATCTTCTATTCAGCTGTTCATTACTTCTTTCACTACATTCAAAAGAAAAATCTACAAGAATTTGCCTTCCCTGTCTACCTTAGAGGAGAACAGAACACCATGCTCTGTAAAACTGCTTTTTCTTTCAGTCTCATACAAAAAGTTATCCAGATCTGTTTGAAAGGTTGCCAATAAAACAAGAAACCAGAGAAGCCAGAAATACACACAAAAGAAAAAAGACAACATCTTCAATAAGTGGTACTGGTCTAAATGGATGGCTTCATGTAGAAGGATGCAAATAGATCCATATTTATCACCTCTCAGAAAACTCAACTCCAAATGGACTAAAGACACCAACATAAAAACAGATACACTAATCTAGTAGAAGAGAAAGTGGGGAATAGTCTTGAGTGCATTAGCACAGGGGAAGACTTTCTGAACAGAGCACCATTAGCTCAGGCCCCAAGATCAACAATAATAAATGGGACGTCATGAAACTGAGAAGCTTCTGTGTGGCAGAGGACACCATCATTCAGACAAAGCAACAGCCTACAAAATGGGAAATTTACCAACTCCACATCTGATAGAGGACCAATATCCAAAATATATAAAGAACTCAAGAAACTAGATCAAGAAAACAACCCAATTTAAAAATAGGGTACAGATTTAAACAGAGAGTTCGCAAAAGAAGAAACCCAAGTGACTGAGAAACATTCAAAGAGATGTTCAATTTTCTTGGTCATCAGGGAAATGCAAATTAAAACTGCTTTGAGATTTCATCTTCCACCTGTCAGAATGATGAAGATCAATAAAACAAGTGATGCAGGCAAGGATGTGGAGTAAGGGGAACACTTTCCTATTGCTGTAGGAGTGCAAACTTGTATAGTCACTATAGAAATCAGTGTGGAAGTTCCTAAGGAAGATGGGGATTGATCTACCCCAGATCCAGCTATATCACTCTTAGGCATATACCCAAAAAACCCCTCATCCTACCACAAGGACATTTGTTCAACCATGTCCATTGCTGCTCTATTCATAATAGCTAGAAATTGGAAATAACCTAGGTGCCTCTCAACAAAAGAATAGGTGAAGAAAATGTGGTCTATTTATACCATTAGCTATCACTTGGACACATAAAAATAAAATTATAAAATTCACAGGTAAATGGATGGAACTAGAAAAAAGTCATTCTGGATGCAGTAACCAAGACCTAGAAAGATAAATATGGTATGCATTCACTTATATGTGGATATTAGCTGTTAAGTCAATGATAACAATGCTATGACCCAGAGAACCACAGGGGTCAGGTACACAGGAAGAGATTAGAGGAGGACAGGTGTATCTCCTGGAAGAGGAAAGTTGAATAGGTCGTTATTGATAGATGGGGGTGGGTGGGGGCTGGAATGAGATGATCAGGTGGGGAGGGGAAGGGAAGAGAGGGACAAGGGAGGCGATATTGGGAAAAAAACAAAAAATTAAGGGCCACATGAAGGCTAGTATTGAAATCTAATACAGAAGGAGTTTCCTAAAATATATACATATATGAAGGTAACCTAAACGAAATCACTAAATATTGGGAGAGAGAGCCTCAACTGGATGTCTCTTACACCAAATGAAGCATTCTGTATCAAGACTGGGTTATGTCTAATTGAGCTGTTGGCAAAAGCGATCCAAAGGGAACCCCCAAATAACCTAGGCTGTTGCCAAGACTATAGGTTGCTCTCTGGTAAGGTCCCATTACTAAAGAAGACAACACATACACAACTCATTGAACATGGAAAAGTTGCACTGGTGCCTACATAGAGCCTTCACCCCTACGTGCTAGTGTTTTTGGCATAAGAAGGTACTCTTCAGGCTACCAAAGGGGAATGTGACCACCAACCCAGCCACAAACCCTTTGATCTACAGTGATGTCCTGCCTGCCAGAAATGCTAGTGCAATGGCGGCACAAAACGTATGGGAGTAACCAACTAGTATCTGCTTTGATTTAAGCCCACTCTAGGAGATGGAACCTATACCTGCCACGGGTGACCACGGACCTTAGACTAGGTAACCCAGGGACCTAGCGTAAAACCAAATGCTACTGTTCTTAAAAACAAAACAAAGCAAACAAACAAATAAAAAACCTGGAGCAATAAAATGATTCCTAATGATGTTCTGCTATAGTCATACCTCAGTGCCTTTCTCAGCCATCATCAGAAAAGCTTCCTTGTTCAGCAGGTGGGAACAAATACAGAGATCCACAGCCAGGAATCACACAGAGAGTGAGAGGCTTTGGAACACTCAGTTCTAAACAGAATGTCTCCATCAAATTCCTCCCCTCAGGGCTCAGCGAACCCTGTTGATGAGGAAGTAGGAAGAATGTAGAGCCAGAGGGAACAGAGGACACCGAGAAAACAAGAGCCTCCAAATCAAATGTGACCAGCACACATATGAACTCACAGGCACCGAGGCAGCGCACACAGGACCTCAATGGTCCGTACCAGATGATGCTGTAGGGCTGAAAGGGGAAGTGACACACGCCCCCAACCCTAGCTCAGATCCAATCTCCAGTTGATGGCTGCTTGCAAATGAAAATTTCGGTTTCTCCAACTGAGTTTTACTAGGGAAACAATCTACTGTTAAGGGTAGGCTGCCTGCCCAGCAGTAGATGGCAAAAAGAAAAGAAACGCAATGAAATTTTCGGAGGTGTTTTGTTTGTTTGGTTGGTTGGTTTTGTCTCATAATGTCATTTTCCTTTTCCTTTTTAATTTAAAAATTTTTCATTTTTTGATATATATTTTCTTATTTTGTTTTACCTCACAGGTCCTTTGCATATAATGTTATGGCTTCCAGTCTGGTGGTTTCAGGATCCCTGAGTGGACACATGAGTGGGGTCCCTGCGGCTTTATCTATTTCTCAAGCCTTTCCTTGTACTCTTTTGTTTTGGTCTGTTTGTTTTGTCCTATTCCTGTGTGTTAGGTTTTGTTTTATATTATGTTATCTTATTGTGTTATTATCTCTTCAAGCCTGTTTGTTTCCTAATGAGAGACAGAAAGGGAGTGGGGAGGTTAGGGTGGGGAGGGGAGGGGAGGGGAGGGGAAGGGAGGGGAGAGGAGGGGACAGGAGGGGTGAGGTGGGGAGGAGTGGGGAGGGGGGGTGGGGAAGAAGAATGGGGAGGTAGGAACCATAATCAGGGTATATTATGGGAAGGAAAAAAATTTTTTTGAAAAAAAAGGAAAAAAAAAAAAAAAATTTCAAAAAAAAAAAAAAAAAAGGAGAAACCAGTTTTTTTGGTGTATATACCAGTAAATATTGTTTTAACTAGAATTTCTTTGATTACTGTCAACAGTTTTCCCATATATTTTATTTGTCATTTACATCTTACTTTGAATTCCATTGCTATCTCTACATTTTTTTTGTGTTTTATAAACTACTCATATATTAAGGCATGATCCTTCAATCTCCTGTGTTTCAAGCATTAATGTCTAGTATATTTGAGTTGTTGTTTCTTATGTTTATTTGACCATATAGAAAATTATAAATGTGTATTATTTATTTTTTCATTGCTGTGATCATATACCTGACTCCCCAAACAAAAACTAAAAAAAACCAGAAAAACAAACAAACCCCCAAAACCAAAAAACCAAAAACCAAAACAAAACAAAATCCCAAAACCAACCAACCAACCAACCAAACAACCAACCAACCAACCAACCAAACAAACAAACAAACAAACAAGCAAACAACAAGAAAAATCAAACCAACAACTAAAGGAGAAAAGTTTATTTTTGTTCCCAGCCTGAGGGCACAGTCTGTCATGTGGGAAGGCATGCTGTGATGGAGATGCCTTTGGAATGTGGTGGCGAAAGGCTTAGGTTGCTTGCTCACATCTGGAAGGATCAGAAAGCAGAGAAAGGGGAAAGCTGCTGCCTAAGTGACTTCCCATTTATCCCATTCTGTTCTGTCCTGCGGGATGGTGGCTGCACATCTGATGTGTCTTTCTTCTGTGAACACCTCCTAAGGCATGCTCAGTGGTGCATCTCTTAGGGGATTCTCAGTCAGCCATGTTGCCAGGGAAGATAAACCGTGGTAGCGCGCATGAAGCTGAGTCATTCGATCTTGAGCTTTGAAAACAGGAATGTGCCAGGGGCTGAAAAGATGGCTCTGCAGTTAAGAATATTTACCACTCTTACCAAGGACGCAAGTACAGTTCCTGGCTCCAAGCTCTAGTAGCTTCCAGTTGCTTGTGACTCAAGCTTTAGTAGGACCTGTCACCTCTGGCCTCTGATAGCACCTTGTACTGATATGCAATACCCCAACACACACACACACACACACACACACACACACACACACACACACACA
>OU015751.1:74867970-74880628 GCA_907169655.1 Acomys percivali | reverse complement strand
CACACACACACACACACACACACACACACACACACACACACACACACGTACTCACACGCTTAATTAAAAACACCACAAACAAACCTTTTCCAAAAGTTAAAATGCTTCTATCAGATCTTACTTTCTATTTTTTAAGCACATTGGAGTGACAGGGACAGGGAGGAGACTTATAATCCAGTGTTCTAGAGTGTTAACCACCTTTTAAATGTTGCTGAATATGGGGATCAGAAAACAATGATATCCCATCTCCTTACTTAGAAAACTCTTCTAGGTAGTGAGAAGACATGAAGACACATAAACTTGTGTTGGCTAGGGAGGGAAGAGGTTCTGGGTACATTCATTGACAGATGCCACTTTTTATGGAGTAATTAAGTGGGGTTTCAAAGTCCAAGACCATCTCTTAGCAATGCTGCAATACTGCAATAATGGGTCTAGATCCCCTTGACATGGGTCATGAGAGACCATTACTTTTGCTGGGGTTTTGCCTAGAAGGCCCAGGCTAAGCCTGGCCTTGTGCTCTGGAGTCGCAAAGGCAGGGAGGATCCACCAGGGACAGTGTCAACTGTGTGTCACCCTGAGACCCATGAGCACTAGGAGGAGCACCCCGCCTCCTCCCTGTGTCCCTCCTGCATCATGTGGAGACTCACCCACTACTCACCTGGTTTGCCATATCTGCTCTTTTTTCTTTCGTCTTTGCCCAGCCCTGAGCATAGGCATTTCATGGGTGTGAGAAGAACAGAAGATGCTAAAGTCCTTTCCTGCCTGCACAACAGGTGCTCGTGCCTCTTCTGCCATGCTTTACATTCTTAGCCACTACCTCAGTTTCCTAGAATCCCTTAAGCCGAGCCCCTACGGGAGTGTGCTTAGGCTCTGGCTTCACCACTTTCCTTGTTTGGAGTTTGGAAAGGCCCTGTCTTGTTTATGATGCCAGTGCTTTTCAACCTGGGGTTGAGGGGTCAGGGTTTTGGGGGTTTTGGATCTTGGCTCTTTATCTGTTTATATTTTTATGTGGACCTAGCTATCCCAGAGCCTGCTGGTGAGGTTTATCAGGGTCACTGGGGACAGTAAGATAGGATGAGGGTGAAGTCAGGTGACTGAAACTGGCTCGGGCTGGTCTACATGGCAAGCAGTCTCCACTCTCATGCTGGTTCTGGTCATGACAGAGCCAGTTAATGGAGGAGGCATCACCTGCAATTAATTGACAATGGGAAAAGAGGGTTTACCTGAGTCTGTCTTGTCTAATAGACTTGGAGGTCTGAGTTAGTCATATGGCCCTTCTAAGACCATGGCGGGGGGGGGGGGGGGTGTCAGGTTTGTCTAGTGTGTGGCCCAGAGTGCTGTTGGCTTTTCCGTGTTCCATTTTAGCACCATTCTCATAAGGAAGGTCCTACTGTTGTGCTCATTTGACAGGGGCGGCGAGAGAAACTTAGGCAAAATAATTTTTGCTATTGTTTGAAAGCGTCTCCACCAAAGGCTAAAGATCAAGATTGGTGCCACATGGGCCCCACGCGTCTTCCTTTCTCACGCTGCTTTTGACCACCCTGGCACTAGACGGTCCACACCTACTGGATCATGTGCTGGACTGATACAAGTCTAGGCCCAAAGCAACGGAACCAGAAGCCACAGGCTGAAACCTCACGTGAGCCAAATAAATCTCTCTTCAAAGTTATCTCAAGAGCTTTGTTATGGTGACTGGCTAAGGCAGCAAGCCCTGGCCACAGTATTCATATGCCACCGAACTGGGTGGAATTGGAAGCCTACTCATCTGAATGGCCACCTCCTCACCTCAGTGTGCGAGCTCACGGCTATGGCTTGAGCTCAGCAGAGCTCTCCAGTTGGGGAAGAAGCATAATTACCCAGGAGCCTCCTGTAGCAGCAGCTTCCTGGAGCCCCGTGTGAGGCTCTTCCTTTTCCTCCAGTGCCCAGCTGGCGTGTTTGAAACATGTCTAAAACACGTAGTCTGCCAGAGCAAATCTCTTCCAGAAACAGGGTTCAGGTTTGGTGTTACCATCTTCAAACTCAGGAATTTAAAATCCAGAAACAAAGGCAGGCCCGAGCTCCTTCTCAGTGATCCTTCTCAAACACACGGTGATTATGTATTCATGTTGGTCCAGGTGGTTTGCTTAGGATAATTATTCTTCTTGTAGAAATAAGAGAAATTAATCACTCTGGCTGCTTCTCTTTGATTCTCTAGTGTCCCGGCATGCCAACGCTTGAGCAAACATAACCTGCACAGTGAGTGATACTGGGTGGAGGACTGGTATTTCCACTGCTCGAGGTTGGGGAAATATTACTGAAATATAAGAGCCAGCCCTCTGTAAATGAATAAGTAAATACATACTAAATAAATCAGCGAAGCAGCTCCTGTCCTCCCCCCCCCCCCAAGTCTTGGTTCTCTCTTTAAGGATGTTAACTTTCCCTCTTTCCGTGGGCACAGTTCTGTAGTTAGATTTTTATGTACAAGACCCAGTGATCCTTGGGATTTGTTATGCTTTTCCTGTAGCAGCATTTTCATTGCAGTTCTCATATTGTATTGCGCATGTGAAGGTGATTGACAGACAGATGACGGGTAGGTAGGCAGTTATGTGATAGAAAGATAGATGGTAGGTATGTAGGTAGGACATAGATCCATAGATGATAGACAGATAGATTACAGATATGTGCATTCAGAGATAAGAGCACCGGGAGTGGGGAATGTTCTTGTATTTAAAGACACTAAAGCTGAGGCATTGGGGACTGTCATTGAGCTTGTGTAGGATGGAGGAGGTACGGAGGTACTGGAGAGCTGTGTGTGCATGTGTGTGTGCGTGTGAGTGTGATTGTGTGTGTGTGGTGCATGAATCTGTAGCACACATATGTATGGTATGAACACATATATATGCACAGGTGTGCTGCTATACACACATGCACAGAGGCCAGAGTTGGACATTGGTGTCCAATTTATTGGACCTTATTTCTTTGAGACAGGATCTCTCTAGCAAGCTCCAGGAATCCTGGGTAGCCAGTGCTGGGTTACAGGCATGCAGCCATATCTGGCTTTTTACACTGCATCCTGCGTATCACCTATGCTTGTATATCAAGTGCTTTTAAACACAGAGCAGACTGTCAGGCCCTCAGAATCCTGTTTTTATAGATTCATGTACTTTATGTCTTGGGGATAAAGCGCAACCTTCTAAAAAAGAAAATGCCATAAGTCTTTGCATTAAACACTAAATGGCAGACAACTATTGTGCAGAGTTCAAGCCAATTCCACTCCCCCCCCCAATATTTATATTCCTATTTGCATACCATGTGCATTACCCTAACAACTAAGACTATTTCACAGCCTGATAGAAAGTGAGAGTTCTATTTCTACAGTTGCTTATTTTTAAATTGATTTTGGCCTCAACTGCATCTCAAGGAACACTCTGGAAGAGTGTGTCTACATAAAGTTGAGGCTGGTGTTGGTTCTCCTGAGGTCTCTCTCACCGCTTTGTGCCTGTGTATAATTCATCTGTCTCTTTGTTTTCTTCCTGTTTAAATGAAGATCAAGAGTGCCGAGGTCTCTCCAACGCACTTCTGTTAGCCGTGTACAGCAGCTGATCTAGAGGGAGCTGTTTGACCATGTAGCCGTTGCGAGGCCCCCATGGACTCTGGCCAGCCAGGGAAACTTTGAGGAGAAACAAAACTGTTGTATATGGAAGTGAATTTGGGACAGGCACTTTTGACATGAAAGCCAAATGTCACAGGGACATTTTAACATGTGCTCACACATGATGTGAGTACACAGTCCATGTACACACACTTTCTGGTGTGTGGCTGCCCATCCTCTTCCATAGAAAGTCACAGATTATAAGACTCAGTTTCCCCATGAACTGCTAGAGTCCTAGGCCAGTGGGCAATTGCCTCTAGACAGAGATTGTTTCTCGTAAGGATTAAGGCATTTTTCTTGCTTTAAATACCAAATGTAGTCTAAACTAGTTTTTATACTGCATGCCTTGTGGAAGGGTAGAGCATAGACTATAGTTTTGTTTCTGTTTGGGAGGAAAGGTCCTATCGTATAGTACTGGCTCACTGCTAATTCCTGCACCTAGAAAGAACTGTTGACTGTAAATTCTCACACTACCTGCCAGATTGTCAAAGACTGAAGCATTGCTTGCTCATATGGCATGTGAGAACGTGGGCCCTGCTGCATTAGCTTTTCTGCAAGGTGTATGGTCACCGCACATCAAAATATACAATGTTCATATCCTTTTATAAGGTCATTCCTGTTTTTGAAATTGATTTTTAGACGAAAACCAGAAAGACATTGTAAAATGTATTCTTCAATTTCTTCACATAAACTTGGTTAATAAAAATAGGAAGTGGGAAATGAGCTATATGCCCACTAATAAGCTAATAAGAAAGTATTTGAATTAATTAGGGTGTACTTCCAGATGTAAGAAGCACTCTAGGACTATTCAAAGGAAGTTTGCAGCTCCATATATTGACATGGGAAGGAAGGCATTTATAATACAGTGCTAAGAGAGAAGGAAATTATAGACCTGTATACTCAGTGTTCCACTTAGACCTTATATTTATATGTATGCACAAAACATATGTTCTACGTGATGGTCTGTGGGAGCAGGGCTGGAGGAAGGATCTCCACCTTACAGTTGTTACTCTGGTGATTCGCTTAAACACTTTTTATAGTGAATGATACCTGTTTTATAACCAGCCCAAACTGTAACTACAAAGGAGAAACAAAGGACCTAGAGAGCATTTAAATAAAACTTTTAATTTTATTGTTTCTACTAATTTCTCTGATTTGTAGTGTGACCATTGGAGACCCTCAACTTCTGACAGGCCTGGGGTACTACGCACAACTAAAGAAAGGTAGATGACAAACTGGTTGGCAATAAACAATGACATGACACATAGCACACTCACCTATTTAGGGAAAGAGATGCCCGCTCTCAGTGTGCTCTGGGAGCTGAGTACCATGACAGCCGGGTCACCTCATGGCCCATGAGGCGCAGGGCAGCCTGGGGTGGGAGGCACCATCTCCCCACTGTGGATACAAGTCTGTCCAACCGCTTTTCTTTTTGGAGCACTCAGTGGGCGTAAGAGACTTTCAGACTAGTTTGTCTTTATTTTGGCCAAATACTTTGATGCTATCATGGACCAATATCCCTGCTCGTGCATGTTTACATGTGACATGCTTCTCTTTGCTTTGTTTTGTGTGCCTTTGCATCCTTAGCCTGAAAGGAATGAAGAATAAAAGCACCCACATCCTGGTGTGTAACTAAAATCCCCCAGTGGAATTTGTTTAGTGTGAGAGACTGATTAGTAATTTTTAGCAATTGGTAATTTTCTCCCTCAGGTGGTTTTTCTGCATTCCTGTAGAGATCACGTCCACAGCAAAGCTTCCAAGAGAGAAGAAAAACACGGGATGAAAGTATCATACTTTAGAGAACAGAGTGTGCAGTGGGCTAGCATGAGTATGTGTGTGTGTGTGTGTGTGTGTGTGTGTGTGTGTGTGTATGTGCTTGTGTTTGTAGGTATTTGTATGTGGTGCATGTAGTATGTATATTTGTGCATGGTGTGTATGTGCATGTGGTATATGTGTGTATGTGTGTGTGTGCATGTGATGTATACATGTGGTGTGTGTATGTGGTGTGTTTGTACATGTCACATGTATGTGTATGTGGTATGTATGTGGGAGTGTGTATGTGCACATGGTATATGTGTATGTACACATGGTATGTGTGTGTGTATGTTTGTGGTGTGTATGTCTGTGTGCATATAGTATGTGCATGACGTATGTATGTGTGGTAAATGTGTGTGTATGTGGTGTCTGTGTATATGCACATGGTATGTGTATTTATATACTTGATAGGGGTTATATGTGTGATCATGTGCACATGTAGAATGTATGTGTATGTAATGTGCTGTATCCTGTGGTATGTGTATGTGGGGCATGTGTGCGTATGGTATGTGTGTGGGTGGAATGTGTTTGTGGTGTATATGCACATGGTATGCATATGTGTGCATGTGGTATTCATGTGCATTTTGTGCATATGAATATATTTGTATGTGTGGTGTTTGTGTATGTATAGTGTGTTGTATATGTATGTAGTATAGTGTTTGGTGTGTATATGTGTAGACTGAGTGTGTATGTACGTGTGTGAGTGTATATGTGATATGTGTATATGTGTGGCTAGTGTGTTTGGTATATGTGTAGGGTGATTAGTGTGTGTGGTTTGCATGTTGTTAATGTGTGTGCTTGGTATATGTGTGGTGTGGTTAGTATGTGTGTTTGGTATGTAATGTGGTTAGTGTGTGTGTTTGGTGTATGTGTGGTTTGTGTGTGGTGTGATTAGTGTGTGTGTGGTATGGTTCGTGTGTGTGTTTGGTGTATGTGTCGTGTGGTTCGTGTGTGTGTTTGGTGTATGTGTCATGTGGTTAGTGTGTGTGTTTGGTGTATGTGTGGTTAGTGTGTGTGTTTGGTGTATGTGTATTGTGTGTGTGGTGTCATTTGTGTGTGTGCTTGGTGTATGTGTGGTGTAGTTATGTGTAATGTGGTTAGTGTGTGTGTGTTTTAGAAAAATATTTCAGTGAAAAATGGTTTGATTTAGAATCACTGTTACGTCTCATACAATCTCTGGTCTTGCGGGAAGTCCTATTATATAATCATTTTATTCCAGGAATTGCAGCTGTCATCCATCCACTCATGATGGAGTCTCTCCCCTCAGCCCCTCCACTGGCTTGGGGGCAGCAAGCCAATCTAAAAATCATACTAGAAGGAGACCTCAGGGTTTTATATACCATTTTGAGGGCATATTGTAGAAATTATAGGGTCGTGGTAAGAAAAAAATCTAGATTTTTAAACAAAAGACAGCAGGTGTCTATGATGAAACACCCACGAAGAAGGACTAGTTTTTTGTGTGTTCGTGAAGTCACAGGATTGTACTTCTCAGGAAGGTTGGCATTTCCGTGCTGGGAACACACCCAGCTCTGCCCCGGGAAGGCTGGGCTGTTTGTGTCTTACCACTCCCTGGGGACTGACGCTGTTTAGTACAAAAGCCAAGCAGCCTGGGTGGCCTCGGGATTCTCCCATTAGGAGCTTTCATGACTCTATTTTTGCATATCTATGGGCACATATCCTGCCCCTGGTCACCTCATTCCTGATGGCCAGCTCCTCACATTCAGAAAGAAGGGTTTCACCGTGTTTGGGTGTCCCCTCACCTAACAGGGTCTCACTGTGTAGCCCAGGGTTCCTGGTTCAGTCTCCACTGTGTCGGGATTGTAGGTGTAAGCCATCGTGCCCAAGTTTTCTTTGTTGTCTACAGCTGGACTGATGTGCAGCAGTTAATGATATCAGCTTTGATATTAAGAGGAAAGCACATACACAGAGAAACTTTTATAATAGTTTGCCGACTGATGTTAACAAGATCAAATACTTTGCTGAGCGGCACAGTTGGCAGACGGGACTTATTTTCATCATTGTCAGCGTCTTTCTTGGATCTATTACACTGCACACTTACAAGCTCCCTCACGAGTGCCACTTGTACTTGTTTTATTTTAATGAACCACGTCTGCTATTAAAATTTACAATAGTCTGTGTGGGCCTTTACTTCAGCTTTTTTGGATAGGAGGGGCAAGCACCTGGAAACACGGAGCCCAGACTCTACCCTCTGGTAACAGTCTTCATTACGTCTCTAGACTGCTGAAAAGGGGAGACTTTGTCATACTCATACATGAGCCCCCCAAATGGTTATCCAGGATCAAGTGGTCAGCCCTGACATCATGTACGTGCAAACAGCACTAAACAGACTCAGCAGGTTGTGTATGTGTATGTGTGTGGGGGTGGGTGTTTTTCAAAGAAAAGAGAAACCATGACTTTGGGGGTGAATGGGGGGTGGGCAAGGGGGCGTTGGAAGGAGGAAAGGAAAAGGGGAATGATGTAATTATGTTTTAATTAAAATTAGAACTTTACTTTTTATGGTAATGGCGATTGAACCTAGAGCTCCATGCCTGGTAGTCAAGTGCTCCTACCACTGAGCTGCACCCGCACTCTGTCTATTCCGTTTTGCCAGCAGGTCGGTGAAGTCCAAAAGTGCGTAAGCCATCTTTGGGTTTCAGATGCAGTCTCTGAAACTGCACAGATAAAGCACCATAGAGGCCCCTGGCTCCTGGCTCCCAGCTCTCTCTCTCTTTCTGAAGAACCGCAAGCAGAGCTCTGGGAACCAAGAGGTTCATGTCTGACCTTGGGCACAGACCAATATTAGAGAGATGGTTTGGAATGGGCGGAACTGTCGCTCTGTAAGTTCACTCAGTGATCTGGGAAAAACGTTCCCCTTCCTTTGTAAGCCAGGCGTGATGGTATGGGAGGTGTTGTGACAGGCTTGAGGTGCGGGCCTCCTTGTGAGGTCTGCTCAGAGACTGCCCCAGGTTACCTGCTGCGGAACACTTCCCAGGAGACAATTACAGAATTCACTTTCTTCAGTTCTTGAAACTTCAGTGTGGGTGGCAATTCCTAATTGGCTGTCCTAATCCACTCTGTGCCACTGAAGAGCTTAAATGTTCAATTTATGAGATGACTGACAACAACAACAACAACAACAACAACAACAACAACAACAACAAATCTGAGTGAGTGAAACTGACTCAAAGCAGAAGTGGGCAACTTTCGCTAGCGACCCCAGAGGGGCTTGAGCGCACTGTAGACGCAATTATCCATTCTGGGGGACATTGAACAAGAGCGGAAGACTGGAAGCTGGGCCTTGGGCTTCTGGCAAACGCTGTGACGTGGGAGAAACCAAGACCTTACAGAAATCAGGCAGAGGCTTCCCAGCCCATGGCCTCCTCTCTCAGGCCCAGCGCTGGTGCACTCGCTCGCTCGCTGAGGAGCTGAGATTTCCGCAATCGGGGGTGCTGGGTACATGGTAGATGTTTAGTGATTAGTCATCGTCAGAACAGTGTTGGCAGGAATTCAGCATCCATCAACGCCACCTGCCCTCTGTCACATGCACCACGCTCTCTTGGGTCTAAGCTGCAGGCCCTGCCTGATGGAGAACACTAAATGGCCAATCTGGTTTGGATTCCACTGGGGACCCCGAGCTTCTAGCTCTGCTGCCTCTCATGAGACTCCAGTGGTACTCACTAGGTTTTTACAAATTCTATGCCTTCGTCTTAGTTGTTTTTTTTTTTAAACATCCAAATTGTTTTGGAAAAAATAGTTCCTTATAGAAAACTGTGAAACTCGATTTAGTAACACATTTTGTCTACATGAACAACAGTAACCTCACCAAGAGTTGAGGCCTTCTAAATCCTGGTTAAAGAAGGAAGAATCATCTACCAAAATAAAGGAAATATCAATACTTTGGGCTTTGAGTTGTAGCTCTAGAAATCAAGCTAACAGGGGCACATGAGTGTGCCTGGGTGTGATTTCAGTGCTAGCTGGGACTGGGGCTGAGTTTGGTGGAGACCACTTGCCTAGCATGAGCAGGGACCCGAGTCCCCATTCCCAGCACACGCACAAAGGATAAAGCCACAGTATTTGTGGTTGTAAAAAGATAAGTTGTTTTTAAGACCATCAATAAAGAGGTGGCTAAAAATTATAGTATATTCATGCAATAGACTATTTATTCATCGAGTGAAAATTAGAATATTATTCATGAAGGTAAATCCAGGCTATAATTTCATATTTAATAGCCAAGGATGGATATGTATGGAATCATTGGGTTGTTATTATTGTTAAAAATCACATACAAAGCAAGTGACAACACACAGGGACTACCACGTAGACAAAGGGGAATTCTCCAGAAATGCTGGTAAGAATGTAAGCTAGTCCAGCCACTATGGGAGTCAGTGTGAGGGCTCTTCAAAATGTGAGAACAGATTAGCCACATGACTCAGTTACACTTGTCCTGTGACTTTACCCGGAGGGCAGCACATCAGGGACACACTTGCTCGTCAGATCCTATTGCAGTGCTCTTCACAGTAGCTAAGCCATGGCGCCAACCTAGGGGTGAAGGAGAGGGCAGAGGAAGGGAGCTGATCATGTACAGCGGATGCTCCCAGCTTCATATAAGGATGGGGCTATTTTGTTTGCAGGGAGATGGATGCAACTGGAGATAATAAAATTAAATAGATTAAGTCAGTCTCAGGAAGACAGGTATCTCATATTTCTTTCATTTGTATTTCCTAGATTCTATGTAGATGTATGAAATCATGCATGTAAGTATGACTTGAAAGTAGAAGTGAAAGTGACTGGGCAAACAAAGGAGGGGGCACTTTTCAGGGGAGGTTAGGGGATGCAGGGGGACACGCTCAAAGTACATTATACACTTGTATGATGTATCCTTATGTAACCCACTACCATGTACAACTATATAGCAATGAAAGTAAAAAAGAGTATAAAAATGTACATATAAGGGCATGCACATGAGTGTACAAGTAGCCACTGTTAATGGTGGAAATTCATGGAGGAAGCTGATGGAAGAGGGTGATCACATGGTTAGCTGGCCACCTGCAGCTCAGTCTCTGCTGTCTCTCACTTCAGAATCAAGTGAATTGTGGGAACCTTCAGCATTTCTTAGCATTCGCATCTTCGCCTCTTACTCTTCAGTAGCCTCTGACTGTGTATGTGTGAGTGTGTGTGTCTGTTTGAGAGTGTGTGAGTGTGTGTATGTGTATCAATGTATGTATCTGTGTGAGAGTGTATGTGTGTATATGAGTGTATGTGTGTATCAGTGTGTGCATCTGTGTGTGAGAGTGTGTATGTGTACATGCATGTCTGTAATGAGCTGTATGTGTGTGTGAGTATATGAGTGTGTGTATGTGTGTGTGTGTGTGTGTGTGTAGTGTGTGTACAGGGAGTCTTTGATAAATGGATGTGGTGTGAAATGTTAGGTGTGTTGTTATGATGTGTGATGAATTGTAGTGTGTGTGTATGATGTGTGTGATATGTGTATGTGGTGTGAGGTGTTAGGAGTATGTTTGTGTGTGTATGTAATGGTGTGTGAGGGGTATGCATGTTGTGCGTACATGTTGTGTTCTCTGTTTGTGTTGTGTTGTGTGTGTGTGTGCATGCACATGTACTTTATCTCTGTTACAAATCAAATGAATTGGCAAACTATTGCTAAATTGGAGATTATGGGTTCTCAGATTTGTATTTACCCTCTTATTTGTTCATGATCACTGATCACAGGTAATCTGTACAGCAGAGATTAGATGTGCGGTCCTTTATGGATGTGAATGGGATATAACTTCCCAGGTTTTGCTTGTGTAAGAAAGCAACAGCTTTTCCCAGCTTCAGAGACCTTAATGAAGTAGGAGGCAGATGAGGGTGTGGGCTGTTGGTGCTTTAGAGCCTGCCTTCGCTTGCCCGGAAGCTGCAGGCCTGAAAGCAGACTAGGCATGACCTCCTTCAGTCACCAATGTCAGCATGGCGGCTACACAGCCTTCCCAACCTTGGTTTTCATCTGACTAACATACTGATATCCATCAACCAGGGGATTGTGGGTGGTAAATGATAGCTCCTGGGAGTGCTGGACATCACAGTCCTCTTTACGTGTCCTCTTTAAAACAGATCTGGGCTATATTCCCAGAGGCTGTGCTTTAGGAACAGCTGCAGCGACATTCCTCTTCTGCCTTCTGTGCCCTGTCCTGTCCTCTGTCCCCTGTCCTGCCCTCTGCCCACTGTCCTGTCATCTGTGCCCTGTCCTGCCCTCTGCCTACTGTCCTGTCATCTGTGCCCTGTCCTGTCCTCTGTCCCCTGTCCTGTCGTCTGTGCCTCTGTCTTGTTCTTGGTTCCCCCCCCCCCCGTTTTGATTCCTTTCTTCTCAATTCTTTTATGTTCATTTATTTCTCTCTAAGCTTCTGCTTCTGCTCGCTGAGACCATGCTGAATCCTCCCCATCTTCAGTGCACATCTGCACGCGCTGCTCCAACCTTGCCTGCTGGCTTCTTACCTGTTCTGCCTCCCAGAGCCCTCTCCTCCAAAGCTCCAGCTCACAGATTGTCCTCGCTGTGCCCACATGTCTCCAACACTGGCCGAGCAGGGCACCACCAGACAAGACTGCAGCTGCTCCGTCAGTGTCTCTCCTTACCCCAGGCTAGCCACTTTCACAAGGAACGCATGCATCTTAGCCTTGCATCTTCAGAGTCTGGGCCAGGGCCTCTCCCTCAGTAGGTGCGTCAAAAGAGATTGCAACTATATGCCACCATCAAGACCATCTGGGGAGCCAGCCTGTTTTCACAAGGTGGACTTCACCCTATAACTTGGCCCATGTTGCTTCCGTTAAGATTCGTCCCACAGGGCTGTTGGAAGTGGCTTAGTGGGTGGCAGTGCCTGTGAGAAGAAGAGCCTGAGTCTGAATCCCCAGCACCCACACACAAACCCAGGAGCGACAGTGCGTATCTGTAACCCCAGAGCTGGAGACAGAAATAGGAGAATCCTGGAGCTTGAAATAGTGACGCCTCTGCTTCAGGGAGAGACCCTGCCTCAAAACTACAAGGCGGAGAGCAATAAGGGGAGAAACCTAACATCTTGCTCTGGTCTCCATGTGCACACGTATGGGTGTGTATGCCTGAATATTCATGTGCATGCAACACACACACACACACATGAGAGAGGAGAGAGAGAGAGAGAGAGAGAGAGGGAGGGAGGGAGGGAGGGAGAGAGAGAGAGAGAG
>OU015751.1:74847091-74867234 GCA_907169655.1 Acomys percivali | reverse complement strand
GATTAAATAGAACTGCAGTTGTTTAGGTTCCTAGAATTGATGTACAATGTTTTTTAAGAAGCCACCAGTAAAGGATTATTCATGTATATTCATAGACACTCTAAGAGCACAAATAACACAGATTTCTTTGGCTAGCTAAAGGTCCTATTTGAATGTGGAAAATTCTAGTGTAACAGCAAGCAGAAATAATTTTGTGTTTAGTTTGTTTTGATTTACCAGAACTTACTCCCTTTAATACCATACACAGGAAGGTTCAGAACAGTCTGCTCAAAGTCAAGTCCTGCAACAGTGCTTTTTCTGCGTGGGACTTTTGCAGAGAAAAAAAAAGCATTTCTGGGGGACATTAGTTAGTCATAGGGGATGAGAAATGGGATCACAATTTTCAGAATTATTTCACATTAATTAAAATATCAGCTCCTTTTTGAGATGCCGTCAATGTGAGGATAGTTGGTCATGGTGCACTTTTTCATATATATGTATCTTTGTACTGGTAATATACTCACATGTTTCAACATGGCTCAGCTGTTAAGAGCACTGTCTGCTCTTCCAGAGGTCCTGAGTTCAATTCCCAGCAACTACATGGTGGCTCACAACCATCTATAATATGATCTAATGCCTTCTTCTGCTGTGCAGGCAAACATGCAGGCGGAGCACTGTATACATAATAAAAATAAATAAATAAATAAATAAAATCTTCACACATAAACATACAAAGGCAGTTTACTAACAGGCTCTTAAATGTCCACCTTTGTCGCCTAACTCCCCCTTCTGACAGATACCTATTGATTTTTAAAATTTTCATTCCATAAAAGACTTTTTAAAATGCAAATAAAAATCCATACAGTTTATTTTCCATCTTTTTTCCCAAAACTCAAAACTCTACGCTTAACTTATTGTTGATTAGCATAACTTTCAGATATTGGCCCCTCAGTATCTCAGTAAGTTCTCCTCCTCCTCCTGTCTTGTGTTGTCTTGAGACAGGTCTCACTGTATATCCTAGGCTGGCCTAGAACTTGCTGTAGCCTAAGGTGGCCTTAAATTCACGATCATCTGCCTTAGACTCTTGAGTGTCGAGATTTTTACAGATGACTGCCTTCCCTAACAGTGGCTCTTTCTCTTTTTATGACTGTAGAATACCCCACTAAATAAATACCGTAATATAGCTAGTCAATCTCCTCTTTTTAAAAAGAAATTTTTTTCACTTTATATCCCAAACACACCCCTTCCTGCCTCTCATTCCATCCTCCCACCCTCTTCCTTTTTTCCTCATGCCCTTTCTTCTCATAAAAGAGAAGCCCTCCTCACCCCAGCACAGATTTGCATAGTGGTTGTACTAGTTTGCATTCCCACCAGCAATGAAGTAGTGTTCCTCTCTCCCCACATCCTCTCCAGCATGTGGTGTCACTTGAGTTTTTGATCTTAGCCATTCTGATGGGTGTAAGATGGACTCTCAGAGTTGTTTTGATTTGCATTTCCCTGATGACTAAAGAAGTTGAGCATTTCTTTAAGTGTTTCTCAGCCATTTGATATTCTTCTGTTGAGAATTCTCTGTTTAGTTCCAAGCCCCATTTCTCAATTGGGTTATTTGGTTTGGTGGTGTTTAATTTCTTGCGTTCTTTATATATTTTGGATATTAGACCTTTGTCAGATGTATGGCTGGTGAAGATCTTTTCCCAGTCTGCAGGCTGTCGCTTTGTTCTCTTGACAGTGTCTCCAGCCTTACAGAAGCTTCTCAGCCTCATGAGGTCCCATTTATTAATTGTTGACATTAAGGCCTGGGCTGTTGGTGTTCTGTTCAGGAAGTTGTCTCCTGTGCCAATATGTTCCAGGCTCTTCCCCACTTTTTCTTCTAAGTGACTTAGTGTCTCTGGTTTTATGTTGAGGTCTTTAATCCACTTGAATTTGAGTTTTGTGCAAGGTGACAAATATGGGTCCAGTTGCATTTTTTTACACATAGACCTCCAGTTAGACCAGCACCATTTGTTGAAGATGCTATCCTTTTTCCATTGAATGGATTTGGCTTCTTTGTCAAAAATCAAGTGTGTGTGGATTCATATCTGGGTCTTCGATTTGATTCCACTGATCAACCAGCCTGTTGCTGTGCCAGTACCATGCTATTTAATTACTATTGCTTTATAGTACAATTTGAGATCAAGTATGGAGATTCCTCCGGAGCACCTTTTATTGCACAAGATCGTTTTAGCTATTCTGGGTTTTTTTTCCATATGAAGTTCAGAATTGAACTTTCAATGTCTTTAAAAAATTGTGTAGGTATTTTGATAGGGATTGCATTGAATCTGTAGATTGCTTTTAGTAGGATGGCCATTTTTACTATGTTAATTCTCCCTATCCATGAGCAAGGAAGATCATTCCATCTTCTCATGTCATCTTCAATCTCCTTCTTCAGAGTTTTGAAATTTTTTTCAAACAAGTCCTTCACTTGCTTAGTTAGAGTAACTCCTAGATATTTTATATTGCTTGTGGCTAATGTGAAGGGTATGGCTTTCCTAATTTCTTCCTCTGCAAGCTTGTCATTTGTGTATAGGAAGGCTACAGACTTTTTTGAGTTAAGTTTGTATCCAGCCAAATTGCTGAAGGTGTTTATCAGCTGTAGAAATTCTCTGGTGGAATTTTGAAGGTCACTTATGCACATTATCATATCATCTGCAAATAGGGATAGTTTGACTTCCTCCTTTCCCATTTGGATACCCTTGATCTCCTTTTGTTGTCTTATTGCTCTGGCTAGAACTTCGAGTACTATATTGAAGAGATATGGAGAAAGTGGGCAGCCTTGCCTTGTTCCCGATTTTAGAGGAATTTCCTTGAGTATCTCACCATTTACTTTGATTTTGGCTATTGGCTTGCTGTAGATAGCCTTTATTATTTTGAGGAAAGTGCCTTGTATCCCTGATCTCTCTAAAACTTTAAACATGAATGGGTGTTGGATTTTATCAAATGCTTTCTGTGCATCTAAAGAGATGATCATGTGGTTTTTTATTTTCAGTTTGTTTATATGGTGGATTACATTGATGGATTTCCGTATATTAAACCATCCCTGCATGCCTGGAATGAAGCTAACTTGGTCATGAAGAATGATATACTTTATGTGTTCTTGTATTCGTTTTGCAAGAATTTTATTTAGTATTTTTGCATCGATGTTCATAAGAGATATTGGTCTGAAATTCTCTTTCTTTGTTGAGTCTTTGTGAGGTTTAGGTATCAACGTGACTATGGCCTCATAGAATGAATTTGGTAATGTTCCATCCAATTCTATGTTTTGGAGTAGCTTGAAGAGTATCGGTATTAGCTCGCCTTTGAAGGTCTGGTAGAATTCTGCACTGAAACCATCTGGCCCTGGGCTTTTTTTGGTAGGGAGACTATCAATGATTGCTTCTATTTCTGTAGGGGAAATGGGACTATTTAGCTTGTTTATCTGTTCTTCACTCAAGTTTGGCAAGTGAAATTGATCAAGAAAATCGTCCATTTCCCTTAGATTTTCAAATTTTGCGGCATATATGCCTTCAAAGTAGGATCTTATGATTCTTTGTATTTCTTCAGTGTCTGTTGTTATGTCTCCCTTTTCATTTCTGATTTTGTTGGTTTCAATACGGTCTGTCTATCTTGTTGATTTTCTCAAAGAACCAGCTCTTGGTTTTGTTGATTCTTTGGACTATTTTCTTAGTTTCTAATTTGTTAATTTCAGCCCTGAGTTTGATTATTTCCAGACTTCTACTCCCTTTGGGTGTTTCTGCTTCTTTTTTT
The DNA here is from genome assembly GCA_907169655.1 of Acomys percivali. Taxonomy (NCBI): domain Eukaryota; kingdom Metazoa; phylum Chordata; class Mammalia; order Rodentia; family Muridae; genus Acomys; species Acomys percivali. Next base: position 74,863,472 of record OU015751.1, on the reverse strand, counting down.
TCTAGGGCTTCCAGCTATTTTGTTAAGTTGCTTATGTGCAATGTTTTCAATTTCTTTTTACAGGCACTTAGTGCTATGAATTTTCCTCTTAACACTGCTTTCAATGTATCCCACGAATTAGGGTATGTTGTTCCCTCATTTTCATTGAATTTCAGAAACTCCTTGATTTCTTTCTTTATTTCTTCCCTGACCCATGTGTCATTTAGCAGAGAGTTGTTTAGTTTCCACATACGTGTAGGCTTTTTGTTGTTTCTGTTGTTGAATTGCAGCCTAAGAGCATGGTGATCTGATAGGATACAAGATATTATTTCAATCCTCTTGTATCTGTTGAGGCCTGCTTTGTGACCTACGATGTGATCAATTTTGGAGAAGGTTCCATGGGGTGTAGAGAAGAAGGTATATTCTTTCTTGTTTGGGTGAAAGGTTCTATAGATATCTATTAGATCCATTTGACCCATGGCATTGGTTAATGATGTTATTTCTCGGCTTGGTTTCTGTTTCAATGACTTATCCTTCCGTGAGATTGGGGTTTTGAAGTCTCCCACTATTATTGTGTGGGGATCGATGTGTGATTTAAGTTTTTTTAGCAGATCTTTTACAAATGTGGGTGCCCTTGTATTGGGAGCATAGATATTCAGAATTGTGATGTCATCTTGGTTGACTTTACCTTTGATGAGTATGAAGTGTCCTTCTGCATCCCTTTTGATTAATTTTGGTTGAAAGTCTATTTTGTTTGTTATTAAAATCCCTATGCCTGCTTGCTTCTTGTGACCATTTGCTTGGAATATTTTTTTCCAACCTTTTACCCTGAGGTAATGCCTATCGTTATAGGTGAGATGTGTTTCTTGAATGCAGAAGAATGTTGGATCTTGTTTATACATCCATTCAGTTAGTCTGTGTCTTTTTATTGGAGAATTGAGACCATTGATGTTGAGAGATATTAACGACCAGTGACTGTTAAGAGTCTTAATTTTGATGTTGTTTCCAATCGAGCGTTTGTGTAGTTGTGTTTTTGCCATGGTATAGTTACCTATTTCCTGAGTAGTTTTGGTTTTAGCTTGACCCTTTGGGATGGAGTTTTCTTTCTAATAACTTCTGTAAAGCTCGATTTGTGGCTAGGTACTGTTTGAATTTGTTTTTGTCATGGAATATTTTGTTTTCTCCATCAATGGTTATTGATAGTTTTGCTGAGTAAAGTAGTCTGGCCTGGCCTCTGTGGTCTCTTAGGGTTTGCAGAATCCCTGTACAGGCTCTTCTGGCTTTTATGGTCTCTGCTGAGAAATCAAGTGTAATTCTGATAGGTTTGCCATTGAATGTTATTTGGCCCTTTTCCTTTGCAGCTTTTAATATTTTTTCTTTGTTTTGTATGTTTTTTGTTTTGATTATTATGTGACGGGCAGTTTTCCTTTTCTGGTCAATTCTAATTGGTGTTCTGTAGGCCTCTTGTATGTTTATAGGCATCTCTTTCTTTAGATTGGGGACATTTTCTTCTGTGATTTTGTTGAGAATAGTTTCTGGGCCTTGGAATCTGATATCTTCTCTTTCTTCAATGCCTATTATCCTCAGATTTCTTCTTTTCATGGTGTCCTTAATTTCTCGGATGTTTTGTGTCAGGAGTTTTCCAGATTTCTCATTTTCTTTAATGGTTGCTTCAAGATCTGTGATTGTATCTTCTAGACCTGAGATTCGTTCTTCCGTCTCTTGTATTCTGTTAGAAAAGCTCACCTCTGTGTTGCTCGCCTTCTTCTCTGAGGTCTCATGTTCTCGTTTTTCTTCTGTCTGTGTGTTTATCATTGAATCCATTTTCGTCTTCAGATCTTGAACTGATTTTTTTATTTCTTTCCTCTGATTGTTTGTATATTCCTGAGTTTCTTCCATTGCCTCTTTATAGGACTTCAGAGCTTGAACCGTTTTATTTATTTCTTTCATCTGGTTGTTTGCATTTTGCTGAAATTTTTCCAGTTCCACTCTATGAGCTTCTTTTATGTCTCTCACCTCTTTGGCTGCGTCTTCCTGTATTTGATTATGAATTTTATTTTTTTCCTCCATTAATATGCTCTTTATTAAGGATTTGAGGTCATTTTCTTGTATATCCGTTGTATTTGAGCTCTCTGGGGCTGTTTTCTTTGGGATAGCTGGAAACTGGAGACGCCATGTTGTTTTGGTTTTTTTTGCGTATGCTTTTATGCTGTCCATTTGACATTGCTGGCTTTGTTTTTGTTGGGTAGCTTCCCGAGTTGGATGGAGGGAGTCTGATGATAGATTCACTTGTTTTCTCATGATTTCTGTAGACTGGAAGCTCTGATGCTTAACTGTTGTGGATGGCAGGAGGTTAGCCCTGTTGTTTTGGGCTCTCACAGCCAGTGATCCTCAGCTCCCCTGTGCTGTGGGTCCTGCAATCGACCTGGGTCTCTGGATGAGCATTGGGTCAGGCCAAGGTATCCACAGCCTTCTGGGTTCCCTGCCTAGTCCAGCCAGGGACACTGGGCCCGATCCACCCACCGAGCTCAGCTAGAATCTCAGGGCCTGAACCGTCTGCCGAGTTCAGCTAGAAATTCTGGGCTCAAAATGCATACTGGGTCCAGCCAGAATTTTTGGGCTGGGACTGCGCACCAAGCTCTGCTAGGGACTTTTGGCCAAACTGCGTGCCGTGGTCAGTTATTGACTCAGGCCTGAACCATCTGCCCAACTCAGCCAGGAATTCTGGATTCAAACTGCACACTGTGTCCAACCAGAGTCTTAGAGCCGGGACTGTGCCAAAAGCTCTACTAGAGTCTCTGGGCACAATCTGTCTGCCAAGCACTGTTAGGGACTCTGGCCCTAAACTGCATGCCGAGCTCCACCCGAGTCTCTGGGGTGGAATTGTGCACCGAGCTCAGCCAGGGACTATGGACCCACACTGCACGCTGAATTCAGCCCGGGACTCCGGGCCTATACTGCGTTGATAGTCCAGCCAGAGTCTTGGGACTGCCGAGCCTGTGTGCACAGCTCAGCTAGAATCTCTGGGCCTAATCTGCCTGGCAACTCCAGCTAGGGCCTCTGGGCTGAATCTGTATGCTGACCTCAGCCCGTGTCAGCGCCCCAAAACTGCCCGCTGAGGTGAGCTAGTGTCTTGGGCAGAACTGCTCATTGATGTGAGCTAGCGCCTTTGGTGGGCCTGAGCACTCCGCCCAGCCTGTGTCACAGCAGGTGAACTGCGGTGAGTGTCTTACTGGGTCTGGGTTACCTCACTCAGGATGATTTTTTCTACTTCCATCCATTTGCCTGCAAAATTTCATGATTTCCTTGTTTTTAATAGCTGAGTAGTATTCCATTGTATTAACGTACCACAGTTTCTTTATTTTTTGGCTCAAGGACATGTCGGTTATTTCCAGTTTCTGGCTCTTATGAGTAAAGCTGCTATGAATAAACATTATTGGTAGTTTTATACATATTACTCTGAGGGCAGGAGAGGAGGAGAGGTGGCTGCACCCCTTCTCTGGGTAAGTCAGGGGGGCTGGTGCCTGTGGTGCAGGTATAGTAGAGCTTGTGGGCTGACCAGCTCAGCTACCACCCAGGCCCAAACTCAGGGCTGTGAGTCGGCCCACACCAACATCTATGGCATCTATGGACTGCTAAAGCCCCTGGAGGGGTTGGTCCTGCAGATCCAAACCAACAGGCTCTCCATGACACAGGGAAAGAGTCCCGAGAGGATCCTAGTGTTGATAGTGTGGTAGAAGCCACTGGCCTTGAACAAGATCAATGACTAATTCCAATAATGATTTGCATGTAAAGCTGTAAGGACAAAAGGGTGCATGTGTGACACACTGTGACTAACTACAGCTTTTATGGTGAGATAATTTTTTTTGATTATTTGTTCATTTTGTTTCCTTTTCTTTTTTGGGGGGAGGTTACAGGGACAGAAGGTGGATATGAGGGGATGGGGAAATAGGTGGGATTGGGGTGCATGATGTGAAATTCACAAAGAATCAATAAAATTTTTATTTAAAAATGCTATATGGAGATAGTTTGCTTCCTGAATAGTCACGCAAAATTCTCTATAACACTGGAGCATCATCTTCAGCCTTATGGCCCAGTATATCTGACAGACATATTTGTGAGGCAGGAAGGAACTATTGAGGACTTGCTTACCCTGTTTGCCCACTTTTAGGCAGATTTCTGTCTGTGGTTGAAATGAGGACATTTTTTCCAGTGGCTTGTTTGCCACATTTGAAGCCATCTCCATTGGGAAGCTGTATTTCCTGTATACTCAGATAATTCATTTTATTCCTTCTCAAGTCTCTGATGGGGTTGAAGACCAGATAGTTTCGTTTTACAGTTAAGCTTAGGTGTTTAGGGGCTAAGATGTTTTTAGGTCTAGATAGATGTTTTAAGTTAATAATGATGAGATATAATAAATATTGATTTACATTTGAAATTTTAGACTCACCAATATAGGAAAGATGGTTTCTTAAGGCTGTCAAATACAAATAGCCAAGAAACAATGGATGTAACATTTATATAATTCTTGATTATTTTATGGTTCTTTTTGCTGTAGGTAGTTTATTGTATATATGTGTAATAATATAAATGTATACATAAAAAATTTAATAAAAATACTATATATAATATTATATATACTGAATGCTGGAAACAAACATTCTAGTTATGTTATAAAGCTATGTTCACATAAACATATATATATATAAAAGTATATGTATATTCTTCAGGAGTATATTATATATAGTTATATATAATATATAGTTATACACAATTATATATTTTATATGAACATAAGTTTACATATATGGTCATATAGTCATATATAATTATATATAAAGTTACTTTCATTATATATACATATATATGCATATATATACTTTTTTCCACTTAGAAGAATTGAAAAACAAATTTTATAAAGCCTATTTTGTAACTTTTCTGCAGTCTCTCTAGATTAGTTACCCATTAGAAAGGTTTTCAACAGTCAAGGTCATAAGAGAATTCTCAAATTTTTCTTTGTTTTACATTTAGATATTGGCTCTACTTGAAATTTCAAAGTATTGTTTAAATTATTTAAAGCAGATATGTCCTTGGTATAGTAGTGCTAGATGTAGTAAATAAAAATCTAGGTGTTATTTTAGATAGACAACAGATACATTTTCCATATATTATCTTAAGTGTTTGGGACATTTGTATTTGTATGAAATAATTAGTCATTGTGTACCTAGAGTTCAGATTTAACTGGGGCTCTTGAATTTTATCTGACAGCCACCTGCTTGAACATGTCAGCCTTATTGGACAATCATTGCAAGCTGTACCTGGGCCTTGTATTAATGATCATTTGCCATTTAGAAGTTGGATGTTATTCTGCAGTGTCTATATTCCTCTCTACAGGTTCTTCAGTTTGTATGTACTGTAGGTTGTACACAAATCAAAATAAGTTCACTCACTGGATGGATGGGTGGATAGAGGATGGGTGGATGAATAGAGGATAGATGGATGGATGGAGGAGGGATGGATGGATGGATGGATGATGAATGATAGAGGATAGATGAATAGATGGATAGAGGATGGATGGATAGATGGATGGAGGATGAATGGATAGATGGATGGTGGATGGATGGATGGATGCCTAACCTCCTTCTGACATTCTGTCCAAAGTTTCCATGAGAGATCATATACTTGCAGGATCAGCAGGAAACCCTGTTTTTTCTGGACAGGTAATTCCTGGTTGTTTAGCTCTGATGAAGACTGTTTGATGATCAAAATAATTATCATAATTATTATTTCAAAGAGTTAGACGGTTAGAGGCCTCGAGTTACCTAACAAATTTATTATTTTCTTTCAGGGTCTTAAGTAATAATATTTAGAAATGAAAAGTGTGTTGTTTGACTAAATTGGACAAAAATGTCCACTTTTGAAAACATGTACACACAATGAATGGTCTTACCTCTCTCTTACTCCCATTATGATTAACAAAGTGAGTGCAGTGCTGTGCTGTGCTAGCATTCTCCCTTAAGACTGTGATGTTGCTGGAGCAGCAGTCTTGTTATGATGCAGATGAGGGATGGCAGTATACTTGTCTCTGTCTAATTTACTGCAGATTACTAATACAGCCATTCAGCAAATATTTCTTTAATGTCTATTGATGCTAGACACGGTGCTGGGTGTGAGGGTCAAGTAGTCATAGACTCTGGTCCTCAGGGGGCTTTGTAGAAGCCAAAGCTCGCTTCTACTGGTTGGTTGAAAGCTCACTGCTAAATTTTTTCCAGGAACTCTGTGAGCCTCACAGTCACCAGCCATGAAAGAGTTTACACATGGATACTGGCCACCAGCACAAAGCAGATCTTCCTTTTTTTTGCTCCTTTTTCTCTCTGCCCTTTGCTTACTGGAGAGCTAGCTGGTAAACACAAACTTGCCTCTCTACTCCATACTAGAAGCCTACAATACCAAGTGCATTGCTTTCTCAAACAATAATCACCTTCAAATGTTGAAGGAATGGGTTATAAAATTGTAATGTGAATCACTGGTCATCTAAAGAAATTAAATGTGAAAAAAATTGAAAGAAAGTTTCCACCGGGTGAAGGTTGCACACACCTTTAAATCCTAGCAGCGCAGAGGTACGAGCAGGTAGATTTCTGAGTTCAAGGCCAGCTTAGTCTACAGAGCGAGTTCCAAGACAATCAAGACTACAACCTGTCTTGAAAAACAACAAAAATAAAAACAAGAAAACAAAAAGCCAAACCAAATCAAACCAAAAAACGAACAAACATAAAAACCCAAACAAACAAACAAGGCCATTTTCATGGGGAAAATTTGATTTATTTATTTTTTCATGTTTTAGGAAATTGATTTGTTTATATCCCAGTTTAACAAAAATTAAGAATAAGAATATTAAACAAGAATCATCAACTACCTGGGCAACTAGAGCAGGCGGCACCCAAGTCAAGGTCCAAGCTGTCCACCAGATCTATAGTTTATACAGATAAGGTAACTCTGTGCTGTTAGTTGTGTGAAGGTGAGCAGAAGATTTTGTCCACTTTTGTTCTCTTCAATAAGCTAAAATCACCTCTTTAACTAAAAATAAGGAAAACATTTCAGACATAGGAGCTTAACTGCTAACAGAAAGGACAGACAGCAGATCTCTGTGTCAGGAGGGATGCTGAAATGCTTCTCTTTGGTTTTGTTTTGGTGGGGCTAGGAAGTGAATTTTGAGTCTCTGTCTTAGTTCTGTTTCTATTGCTGTGAAGGGGCACCCTGACCAAAGAAACTTAGAAAGAAAAGAGCTTAACTAGGGCTTGCGTCCAGTTCAGAGGGTAAGTCCACGGCTTCATAGCAGGGAGCATGGCGGCAGGCAGGCGTGGCACTGAAGCAGTAACTGAGGGCTTATTTGTTGACATAACAACAGTGAGGCGGGGCGCCCCAGGGACACACCTCCTCCAAGATTACACCTCCTGATCCTTCCCAGACAGTTTTACCATCTGGGTTTCAAGCATTCACACAAATGAGCCCATGGGGCCCAGTCTCCTTCTTACCTTGCTGGCCTCTTACGTACTAGTCAGTCACTATTTCTGAGCTCGGCACTCAGCCAGCCTGTGCTCCTTTCTGCTACCTTCCAGGAAGCCTTTAATTAAAAAAAAAAAAAAAAGTTTATAAAAACCGAACTTACTGTTTCCTCTTTGTGCTTACCTTAGCTTTGCTAAATGAGCAGTCCACACCTGGTCCTCTGTTGTAGAGGACTATAGAACGGAGGGGCCAGGAAGCTAGTCCTAGGATTCGAAATACAGAGTTTGACCTCTGACAGAACATTCCAGTCTATAAGGAGAAAGATTATACTTCATCTTCAGTTCTCTTGACTTATTTTTATGTGCTAGAAAGTCTTGGTTTTTTTTCCTATTTTTTCCACACTAAAGATAATTTTTCCTAGAGGGAGCCTATGTGCATTTTAAAAATTGTGCCTTTATTGTTATTGTTTTTGGTAGAATTATAATGCAAGTTATAAATAGTGTTGCTCCTTAATTTTAAATTCCAGTTTCTCTTTACTGGTGTGTGAGAAAGCAATGACTTTTATCTTCTGACTTGAACTCTGCTGCCTTGTCAAGCTTACTCATTTGAGTTTAAGTTTCTGTGGTGTTTTCTACTGTAACAATCATGCTACATAAATAAAGAGATGTTTGTTTCTTTCTTTCTAGTATGTGTGTACCTCAACTTGCTTTTCTTGTCTTATTGCACTAGCTATGACCTTAAGTAAGATAGACTTATGATGCTGTCTTTGTCCTGTTATGATTGTGAGAGGAAACATGCTCATGCGCGCTTCTTTAGGCTAAGAAAAATCCTTTACAGTTTTTGCTTTTTTGTGATTCCCAGAATGTTACTGATATCTTTTAATCTGATCTATAGAGATGTTTGGTTTGTAGCCTTCTTCTCTGACTCTGAGAAGGCAGAGGAGAACCTTCTGCTCTCCAACCTCACGGAGACAATCTTCAGGTCAGCTCTCAGCAGCCTCAGCACTCTACGCCCGGTCTCCATGATAAAACCAGGAATCTCTCTCAACTTCCTCAGGAAGGAGGCAACTTGTGGTGGAGTGCTGAGCTCTCATCTGGACAGCTGCCTCTTCTTATCTACATGACCTTGGACAAATCATAAAACCTCATTTCTAAAATGGTACCGTAATTACCTTATCAGACTGTGGAGGTACTTTCAAATGGTAATCGCCCTGAAGTACTCTGCAAATTTAAATTATCATGGAGGATACATTCTTGGAGGACAGGATTCTTGTCAGTTCATTTTTTGTATCCGTAAGTAAATGCTTAATGCGTGTCTAATTATTGTACAGTTACACATGTCCGTCCCTCAGGGCACATGCTTAGGAAGCGCATAGTGTCTTAATGGCCTGGCTGTCAGAATCCAGGTCTGGGATACAAGACTGAAGCGCTGTCACAACAATCTGAAAAACAATTAGACCATTTGGCTGGTTAACTGTCATGAGCTAGAGCAAGCTTACAGTATTGGCTCAGGTCATCTGCAAATGCTGTTTTCATTTTTATTTGGAAAAGACCCTCATGAGGGAACTGGAGACCTAGACAAGAGAAGAGAAATAGTGCAGTTGTGGTGTCTTGGCTTTGGGTTTTCTGTCTATTGCCTGGAGGGAAATTCTTGTTTCTCCTGTTTGATAACAGAGAATAGGGACATGGAGCCCCAAGCCCACAGCTGGCCTTGCATTTCCTTTTTCCGAGCATCATGCCGACCACTAGGTGACACTGTTTACCCATCTATGCTTCTCTGCTTGGGCCTCTGTGAGGATCTTAATTCTAAACTAGTGTGTTTTGTTAGGAGTGTGGGTGCAGGAGAAGAGTGCTAGGGATGAAAATACAAATGAACTTTCCAGAATCAATCTGGAGGGCTGATTAGGGGTCAGCTTTCGCCAGTGCTTATACCAGACTTTGCAGGCTTCTGGCCAACTATTTTTAAAACGAATTTTAAGAGTAACATGCAATTAGTTTCCATTTTCTTAAACCTTTAACAAATGACAGGATGAAACGAAATGTCGTGGCTTGAGATGCGGGACTGAAGAGATGCTCTCGGATGCTTATGTCTCCCCCCTCTCTCTCTCCAATAATCATTAATGAGGTCATGGACCACTGAGAGCCTTGAAGCCGCTTCGACATGAAGCTGAAAGGGGTTTCATCCCTCCTCAGAATCAGTTACCATCCCGGAGAAGCCAAACGCTGGTGTCTGCTTGGACATGGCCTTGGGAGAAGCCTTCCTGATCTCCAGGCCAGCAATGGTCCCTTTCTGCCTGGCCTTGAGCCACACCCTCACAGAGGACTGTCATTTTGCTGGAGACGACACAGATGAAACTTGTGAGGCTTCCGAAATGGCACATGCAACTTTTGGTGAGAGAAATGAAAGACAACTTCTTTTCTTCCATCCTCAGGCCTCAGCCCTCAGAAAGCACAGCAAACATCCTCATCCGAAGGCCCCAGAAACCAACAATTGCCCTCATCTTGTTTATCCGTCTTAACTTTGAAATTGACTTTCACTGTTTCTGTCTATAAGATTATTTATGTATGTATTTATTTATGTATTTATTTAGACTTAGAAATGACACAACTGGAATCATAGCTTTTCCCCTGTTCTGCTCTTCCTAAAGCTTTCTGGGTGCCCCCTCCCCGCCCACGTCCTCCCATTTTCTCTGCTTTGCTGCATGTCTACCAGCACACAGCACCTTGAGCTGATGTGAGGTAAACAGCTAAATATAATCATGGTTTTGGCAGCTTACTCTTGGAACCTGTCAAGGCCCACTAACATGGGAATTAAACAGGTTGAAGACACACAAGAGCCTCTGCTATGCTTGGGTAAAGAGGATGGCTTCTCTGCTATTGAGCAAGTGCCTGTGTTGTGCATCTGTGCCCTGCTTTAAGTAACAGTAATAACTTTAATGCTTGTTAGCAGACGCACTGTTAGATACTCAGAACCCCTTTCAGCAATGAGGCCTCATGCAGAAAATTCTGTATGTGAAAGCAACATTGTGTAACCAGTGTCCTGTGAGGAACTGGGCGCCAACTAGATGTCAGTCACCTCTGCTCGGATACCCATCGAGGCAGTCACTGAAATAGGCATTCAGTTGGCTCTGTGTGGAGAACTGACGGCATCTAGGCCTCCAGCTTGCACAGAAGGAAATGAAAAAGCAAGGGGCGGGGGGGAAGGAGAGTGTGGGAAGAGACCTTCAGGTTGGCTGCAGTACATAGGAATTCTAGCTCTCTGGGGCTTTCTCCCCAGCAGTGAATACTAATTATACTGAACGTGTCGAGTCTTCACAAATCAAACAAGTATTCCCAGGAGATAGAAGGGCCACCAACCCCACTCATGATGTAACCTGAATTTAAAGCCAGGGCTCTCAAAGGGACAGGCAATTGAGTGTATTAACTCTTCCGACATGTGCTAGCCCGTTCACTTCTACCTTGACCTAAGGGATGTGCAAATATAACACTTTCCTTAAACAGCTAATGTGCCACTAGGGCTGCCTGTGAGCCTAGTTTTTGCAGACACTGAGAATAGAGAAATTGTTTTGAGGGACACACAGTTTGCAGGGCATTTTCTCAAGGAAAAGAAATCAGCTGTGCTTTATGGCTGTGTTGCTTCCACAAAAAAAGAAAAAAAAATCTGGGTGGACTTGACCGGAACTTTAGCCAGGTAAGCGAGCTCTCTCTGTGCGGAGCTGATAGCCTCCTCTGCACACTGCATGTGAGACCTCCGGAGCCTCATGGTCTTGTTTGAGATGTTCCGAGAAAGACAAGTTTTTCCTTTGGGTGCCATGTGGATTGCCTACTCCCTTTCCAGATCTTTGCTGTATTGTCTTTGTGGAAAGAAGTCCAAAGTCAGTAGAGGCCAAACCTCATGACCTGGGGCCTTATCTGATTGTTGTATTCCCTGGTGCCCTGCTAACTTTCAAGGCTACCAGATGGGACTCTACAGTGACTCCTGGACCCAGACAAGGCTCTTCTGGACTTTTTCTGAAGTCTGCCATTCCTACTTTTTAGGAGGCCTCAATATCCATTTCTAATCACAGGGGACCTGCTCATCAGTAACAGGCTGAAGGAGTTCTCTCTGATGCTTTTCCATCTCCTTTCTCCTTACTTTGGACCTCCTTCATGGTACTCGGACAGCACTTAGCCAGTCATATCCATCTCTCATGCAACATCATGCGGGTCAGCCGATCACATCTGTCTCATACAATATCATGTAGATTAGCCAATTACATCCATCTCACATGCAGCATCATGTGCAGGATATTATTCAGAAGTGTAATTTGAAGGAATAAATGATATAAAAGGTGTCACAGGTTCTTGTTGGCTTAATTTCAATAATCGTATCTAAGATCTGATAATTAACATAACTGTGTCAAAAATAATTAGCAATGTGTGTATTTATTCAAGTTTTGCTCCCATGATGCTTTTCAAGTGTTTGAGTTATGGAAGATAGTCAACATGTACATAGGTAGCCAGCTCAGGGCTGATTTGTTAACATCAAAAGGAGCACTCCATAGTGAAGAGAGGTTTATTCTTCTTCTTTCTTTCTTCTTCTTCTTCTTCTTCTTCTTCTTCTTCTTCTTCTTCTTCTTCTTCTTCCTCTTCTTTTTCTTTCTCCTCCTCCTTCTCATCATCATCTTCATCATGTTATTTATTGACTTTACATGCCAAATGCAACTTTCCTTCCCTCCTTTCTACTCCCAGTCCCTCCCTCTCATCTCCCCTCCTCCCCATCTACCCATCTTTCCTGGCTCTTCAGAGAAGGGGAGGCCTCCCATGGACATCAACCAGCCTAGGCAAAGGAAGGTGCAGTAAGACCAGGCTCATCTTCTATTAAGGCCAAACACAACACAGCAGCCCAGTCAGGGAAGGCAATCCAAGGGCAATCAGTGTAGTCAGAGACAGCCCCTGCTCCCACACGAAGATTCAGCTGCATAACTGTTACATATGTGCAAAGGGCCTTGGTTCATCCCATGCAGGCTTGTTGGTTGGCAGTTCAGTTTCTGTGATCACCTATGGGCCCAGGTTAGCTGAATCTGTAGGTTTTCTTGGGGTGTCATTGACACCTCTGGCTCCTTCAATCCTTGTGAGGGGAGTTCTTCATCAAACTTTTTTTTTTTTTTTTTTTACTTTCTAGCTTAGAGGATAATTTCCCCACATTGTGTGGAAACTTCGAGTAGTGCTTACTCAGGAATAACCCATCATTTCTACCCTCAGTGAACATCCATGTGTAGGCTGCTGGCAGTCACGGTGACATGGGGCTGGGTGTCTTATGGACTCATGTTTCTGAACATTTACTGCACGCCTGCTATTCTGCTTCTTTGTTTATGTGCATTTATTATCATCCGCGTTTACAAAAATAAGCAACAAACCCCAAAACCTTGGAGTCTTCATAGCTAAGCAGGCGACAGAATCCACATTAGGATCAAGACTTGAACCCAAGCTAAGTGCAGAAACCCTGACACACTGCTCATTTGTGACAAGGACATGTCTATCCAGGCACAGCGTAAGACAGTGCCTCTGAACTGTGATAGGCATGGGAGCTCCCATTCAGATCGCCTCAGTGCCCCATTGTACAGGCGACAGAGTTGAGGTCTGGGCTGAGGTGAAGTGACTTATCCAAGGGCATAGGCCTAGTATGCCCATGATTGGACACTCACTCCAGTAAGCTAGGAGGAGGTTAGATAATAGTGTTTCACCACATTGATTTGTACATACACAAAGCTAGCCAGTTTCCCCTAAATACAAGGCCTATCTGTGTATACCAGAAGCCAGAAGAGTGCTGTTCCACGAGGGTGATGTAATGCTGTCTGTCTGTTCTACAATAGGTGTGAGTGTCTGTCTTTCCACTCACTGGGTAATGCTGTATAACTCAGTATAGGCAGTTATTTACTTTGCTCTTTCTGAATGTCTAACCAAGTCAGCCAAGGATACTGAAGTCAGCCATCTCTGTACTAGACATGGAAACAGTCTCTCTTCTCTGGCCAAGTTTCATAGGGCAAGGTGCTGGCCAGGTGTTGGTGAACATGAAGTTCTCAGTGGTATGCCACTTGAAGCCTCTTCAGCTAAGGGTGTGAAAATGGCAGAGGCAAAAGAGGATGGGTGAAAACCACCGTAATAACGAGAACCTGAAACGAGGAGGCTGGCAGCAAGAGGCCAGAGGGGGTGTCGCTGTCTTTTCCACTGGGCAGATGGTAGCCTGACTTGTGCTACACAGGCACAGGGGTACTCGGGATCCAGATGTGAAGTCGGACATGCTCTTGCTTGTTAGTGCTGAGTTCTCAGGGAGAAGCTACCAGCGGCTCCTGCTGTTGAGCTGCTGGTTAAAGTTTCAGTCCGTTCTGTGAGAGATGATGACGCCAGATGAGTGAGATGTAGGCGGTGGCCTTGCTTGAGTTGGGCGCTGGGACGTACGGAATGAAGCCAGGAGATTCCAAACAACTGTTTAAGGTGAAGGCCATGGCCACATGATGGGGTCGGGGGAGGAGGGTCTAGGAGCAGAGGAAGAATGAGAATGGAAGGGTTAGGGTGACCGCTTCTCAGACCAGTTTGGCCAAGGGTGGACTTATGTGCATGCGTTTGAATGTAGGTGGTTTTTCTCAGCTACTGGGTTTCCAAGCCATTGCCTACCTCCACCCCCATCGACAGATGTTATGATTATCAGATGATGGAGCCCGATGCCCCCTGTAGTAGAAGAAGGGTGGCAAGGGCAAGAGTGGGGTGGACCCCTACTGTGTTTCATACACCTGTGGTCTCTGCTCAGAGAGGGGGGACCTGTGTTCTACAGTGTTCATTTGAGAGAGAAGCGCATTCAAATCACTAGGGTTTGGCTTTTCTACGTAGACAGCTGGAATCAGCCGGCAGCACCAATCCTTATGGCGCCTAGAAGAATGCAGCTTACGGCTTTATTGCTAAGGAGAAAAGGACAGTGAAGTCTTGCCATGTGAAGGTAATGAGATATTTTCTATGCTCTGTACACATTTAGACCATTGTAAACAAGCATGGAATTCTGCGACTGAAGGGAGATGGTCAGTGTCCCTCTAAAATCCGCTTCAGTCTTTTGTATGGCTCTCTATGTCCCTCCCACATGGGACATGAGGCCGTATTGGGATGCCTCATGAGGGGCCATCTTTAGCTTTGGATTGGGATACCTCATGAGGGGGCATCTTTAGCTTCGACCCATGTACGCATTTCCATTGCATTCTAAGGCACAGAGTATTCAGGTAGTTCCTGATGTGAATGAAAAATAACAATGAAAATTGTATAGATGAGTTTTCTCAACTGAGGTATCTCCTTTTAAATAATTATCCTTTGGCTTTAATACTTCCTGAGGAATTTTTTTTCCAGCACAGGGATCTTTCAATTGGCTCTTAACTTGCTCCTCGGTTTTTCATTTTTCTTTTTGGTTTGAAGGCCTGGAGCCCAATGGAGTCTGTCAGTAAAAATTCTGAAATTCTTCCTCAATTATAAGCCCGAGCAAAAATGTTCAGTTTTCAAAGTGTGTGGCTAGGCTCCTGACTAGTCTAGTGGGTGGGAGCCACTAGGCCTTGGAATGTTTGATTTGAAAGGGACAGAAGGAATTATTGCTAAGTGGTTTTGTTCCTTTGATTTTGGTCCTGTCAGTTGGTTTGTTTTGACGTGGTGACGCACAATGTAGCCAAGGCAGACGTCTTTATCTCTAAGAAAGGCTTGAGCATTTACAGATGAAATGTTGTGATGTGTCGGGCCTGCTCAACAAACATCAGCAGGAAAGGAGGGGACGGATGATAAAGTGGGAGAGATGAAACAAGATAGTGCAATAATTATTGAAGTTAATTATGCTAGTCTCTCTTCTTTGGAAATTATTATTTTTTCATAATAGTAAGAAAGTAAAGAAATGTGTTTAGGTAAACTTACTCATCCTATTACATTTTTAATTTGTGTGTGTGTGTGTGTGTGTGTGTGTGTATGTGTGTGTGTGTGTGTGTTTGTGTGTGTTGGGCACACATGTATCCCAGCACACATATAAAGCTCAGAGGATGACTTGTAAGAGTCTGTTTTCTTCTTTCATTGCATCACTCCTGAGGGGTGGAACTCAGGCCATGAGCCTTGGCACTAAACAGCAATACCCACTGAGCCACTTGGTGAGTAAATACCCAACTTACTTATTCCAGAGGAGACTGAAAAACAAACAAACAAACAAACAAACAAACAAACAAACGCAGAGGGGCAAAACATCATGCCTCATGTTTGAAAGCCCAAGAGTGGCGAACTTGGACAGACAGGAAGCCCCTTCATACCTGTTTGAGTGTCCTTTCTTCAGCTTGCCATGCTCTGTCTGGGGACTGTTCCTGTCACCATCCTTAGCTTCAACCTGCCAAGGTCATTTGTGAGTCTAGTCTTTTCCAACCTAACTGTCCTGTGACTTTAATTAGCAAAGAGATCCCCCAACCCCAAGTGACTATCAGAACAGAAGCCAACGTCAATAAATAGACTTCTTTGTTCTACCGCATCCCTAAGCACTTAAGAGAACAACGCTGGGCAGACAAACGCACAAGGAATTTCAACTAATGAACAGTCACTAACTGTATCTCAACTTTAAAACAGGAAACCACACACTACAGGAGTGTCCAAATAATGTCCCCAAAGTAATTACTAATTTAAGTGTGTAATAAAATGATAAAATGCTTTGATAAGACTCTGGCCTACAAGTCTCTGGGATACTTCCAGCATCCTGGCAGGCAGCCAAAGCCCAGTGTAGCTCCCTGTATGAAAGTCTCTCTCTCTCATCAGAATTCACCTGTGCCCAGAATACATCTTACTCCTCTCAAAAGGGCCAGGGCTTGTGTGTGTGTGTGTGTGTGTGTGTGTGTGTGTGTGTGTGTGTGTGT
>OU015751.1:74816692-74847081 GCA_907169655.1 Acomys percivali | reverse complement strand
GTGTGTGTGTGTGTGTGTGTGTGTGTGTGTGTGTGTGTGTGTGTGTGCGCGTGCGTGCTCTCATGCATAGGTGTGCATGGGTAGAAGTTGGGGGGTGGTTATCTGACTCTGCTGAAAGCCTAAGGAAAATCCAGGAAATGGTCAGCAGCAAACTGTTAAAATGGAATCACTGTAATACAAGTCAGTGAAGAGGAGGCGCTTAGGCAGGTGATTGGTCCTCGAGAGCTGTTTCAGACACAGTCAGCCCAACAATCCAGTGCCCTTTGCAGTCAGACCCTGGAGGCCAGGAGTGGAGATGACTCCATAAACCAGACGGGCTGTAGGTGCTGGAGGCTCACAGAAGGGAATTCCCAAACCAACTTGGAACTCAAACAGCATTCACTTCCTTAACCGGGCCAGGAGGCACTTTTCATTACGTTTAAGGTGCATTAGCTAAGTGATTTGTATTCTGTCAACAAGATAAAGTATTTTATCCATTTTCCCAAAACAGCCCTTAATTCATTTTGTTCCTAAGATGCATGTCAGCAGCATAAAAGTGTTCTTCATTTTCCCTGTACTTTTCCCATTGAATACTCTAGATCTTGGGTGATTTGAAACTTCTCTTGGATGCCAACTATAGATCTCAGTTTTAAACAAGTCCCTCACTGAGACGTAGGTAGAATGAAGTCACGTTTCTAAGAGAATTGTGTATTCATTTAAAGTTTAAGAAAATAAACACAAAACAAAAAAACCCCCTGCCTACTCCCGCCCAGCGTGTAACTGCAGGTCACCACCCCTGGAATGCTATGCTTTTGAGCTTTTGACTGCCTTTGCTTCTGAGGTTAAGAGAAGTGTGTGGCAGATGTTGGGAGGCAGTTGGGGGTGAGGGTGGGGCAGAGGATGAAGAGGCCGCCAGATGTTGAGCGGGAGGGTGGGTGTGAGGATGAAAGCCTGCCAGATGTCTACAGTGCAGCCTGCCGGGCACCTGCTTTTCATGATCTCAGGAAAATGATTTATGCCACATCGTGGACGCTCATAAAGGACCTCCGTCCCTGGTGAGCACAGGACCCACGGCTCCAGTAACGATTTTTCTTCATGGTTTCTTGTCTGGGATCACATCTTAAAAATGCAAGTTGAGGGTTGTGTGAATAAAAATATAGACCATCAACCAATATACTCATTTGTAAATAAAAGAGGGTGTGGGGGTGCCCCGCACTCAAATCTGTTGTTCTAAATTATAAAGACAATCACCTTTTATTTTCTATTTATTTTCTCTTTGCGACTTGCAATGCCTTGCTCTCCTTTCTCCCCACAATGGATTTAATAGATTTATTCATCAAGTTTTCTAAAATTAGATACCAAACTGATGTTTTTCTCCCACTGGTTAATTTTATTCTTAGCAGCACTTACATAAAGCCAGGCAGTGAAAGATATGGCAAAATTACTAACTTGCTGTGACCTGGAATGCTCTGAGAATAAAATAACAATCAAGAAGGTTGATATCCCCGAGAGACTTAAGACCAGGTGGCCTTAGGGAAACCTATTTGTGCTCTGGGCCCCGTGCTTCCTGTGTGTGTGGTTTTTTTTTTTTTTTTTTTTTTTTTTTTTTTTTTTTTTTTGTAGTCTAGGTTTTCCTGTGCTATCTGGACCAGACTGTGCTCTTGGGATAACTAAAGAGCCACACAAAAGAAAATATGTGGTTCTTATAATTTGCTTGGATTTTTGGGCAACTGTTGTGTTTTCTAGGACATGATTTGATTACAGCAGGTAAAATTCCTCTCTTAGATTTTAATTGAAAGGATTAGCATTAAGTGTTCTTTGAGGATGTGGAGGTGAACCAAGTAACTGGGGAGGTGCAGCTAACAGCTCCATGCGTGCTGGAGGCAGAGGCTCTGGAAGTGAGATCCTCACCTTCACAGTGTCCAAGTGTGTCCTAGGATCAACACAGGGCAGCGCTGTCATTGCTCCTGGAGATGCACTCATGCGTTCAGCAAAGAGCTGCTGAGCACCTAGTAGGCAGCTTTCGTCAAGTTCTGGGGACCCAGTGACAGGCATGTTTCTTCCTCTAGGCACTCCCATTTTCCGGGGGTGGGGAAGAGAGACAGACACTAAGAAGACAATCGTTGAAAAAAGTAAAGTCTGTAAAGAGAAATAACAGTGTGTGCTCTACTACTAGGAAAGCGGCGGGGGGGCGGGGCGGGGGGGAGGAGGGAGGTGGGGGGTGGCTGGAAAGATGGGAAGATGTCATTTAGACATGGTCCAACATCATCTTGGAGACTAACCTCTGGGTGTGACCATGACTAAGTTTCTAGATTGCATTAAGGAAGTGGGAGGACCCGTGCTAGGCGAGGGCAGCAGTATCCCATGGGCAGGAGTACGGGACTAAATAAAAAGGAAAAAGCAAGCTAAACACCTGCAAATATCTCACTTTGCTTCTTGACTGCAGATATAAGGTAGCCAGCTGCAAGCTTCTGACACCACGCCTCTCCTGTCATGACTGGCTATGTCCTCAAGTCCGATTCGGAGCAGGCTTTTCCTTCCTTATGCCACCTTTGTCAGGAATGTGGAAAGTAACTAATACGGACAATATGGTTGTTTGCATTTCTTGGCTACTTCCAGTAGCTGAAATGAGCAGGAAAATGCAGTGCTCACTCTAATGCGCAGACTTCTTCTTCATGCTGACCAAAGACATCAGTTTGATATCTATTAGGTACCAGTGGTGGGCTTTCTAGGTCATATAGTGCTTGTGTTAATTTTGTAAGGACCTATAGTTGTTTTCCATGCTGTCTCTACTCACCTACGCTCCCACTAATTTTGCGTGAGAACTCCCTTCTCTCAACGTCCTCATCAGCACTGGTCTTTTTGTTTTCAATTTTCTTGTTATATTTGGTTTGGTGCTCGAGTGGCCGACTGTGAGGCACCCACAGCCAGGACATGCTTTCAGGGAGCTGCTGCTCCCAGAACCAGCCTTTGTCTCTTAGACACAAGTCAGTAACTAGAGTGAGTGGCAAAATGCAAATTTTGATTTGCATTTCCCTAATAATTGGTGCCTGTTGGTATTTGTATGTCTCTTGGGTTGACCCAGTCTCTGCGTTTTTTAAAGAATAAACTTTTAATTTTAGCTTCTGGATTTACTGAAAGACTGAATATACTGTGAAGAGCTCTCAGCTTGTTTTATGTTTCCCCTATTATTGAATTAATGATACATTGGTCACTATTAAGGAACCACTGTTAAGGTCGTACTGTTAACTATAACACATTTGAATTATTTTCTCTAAACGTTTTTATTTTCTTCCCAAAGCCTTAAGGGCATCACAACACAACTGTCATGTTGGGCCTTTGGGCTCCTTGGCTCAGAGTTCTTTTGTGTTTGGTGACCCTGGTGACTTGGAGAAGTGCTGTGCCTGTATTTTGCAGTGGAGAAATTCCTGGGGATCATCTGATATTGCCTTCTGGATTCCACGGGGGTCCGATGTGTGGGGCTGGAGGATTCACAGGCCATCCTTCCCATGATGAGCTATCGCTTCTGGTGTGGACCCCATCTCCAGGCTGAAGTGGCCCTTGGTAGGTTTCTTTGCTCTCAACCACACTTCCACACTATAAGTGTCTGTGCAATCTGTCTTTCCTGTGGCCCAGCTCCTCAGGAGGGCATATCCACACACATGGTCAGTTTTCTGAGAAAAATGTTGTGAATCTTTCCCCACTTCTTTCTTCTTTGTAAGACGAGGTCTCACTGGCTATCTAGCCTGCCTTTGAACTTGGGAA
This sequence comes from Acomys percivali, assembly GCA_907169655.1. Lineage (NCBI taxonomy): Eukaryota > Metazoa > Chordata > Mammalia > Rodentia > Muridae > Acomys > Acomys percivali. Next base: position 74,843,337 of record OU015751.1, on the reverse strand, counting down.
CACTGTCCTATTGCCTCTGGGGTGCTGTGATCACCAGCACATCCCTCCATGCCTGTCTTTCTTTCCTTCTTCATTCAGTCATTTGTATCAGGAAAGGCTCATAGATATTTATTTATTTTTCATTTGAGCTGTCCCACAATACCACTTTTGTTTCATTTGTCCTTGGGCCACTGGTAGCTCTTTACTTGGTTCTTGTGGTGCTTAGGAGTAGGCTTGTTGCTGTGTTTATTTCTCATTAAAAGTTTTTTCTTGCTGGGAACAGTGGTGTACATATAATCCTGCTTTGATTTCTAGAAACACACTCCGACCTAGAGAGGAAAGAATGAAACAATGGAAGGAGGGAAGGAGGGAAGGAAGGAAGGAGGGAGGGAAAGAAAGAGGGAAGGAAGGAAGGAGGGAGGGATGGAAGGAGGGAAGGAGGGAGGGAGGGAGAGAAGGAGGGAGGGAGAGAGGGAGGGAGGGAAGGAGGGAGGGAAGGAGGGAGGGAAGGAAGGAGGGAGGAAAGGAAGGAGGGAGGGAAGGAGGGAGGGAGGGAAGGGGAAAAGGAAGGAAGGAAGGAGGGAAAGAAGGAGGGAGGGAGGGAAGGAAGGAGGGAGGGAAGGAAGGAGGGAGGGAAGGAAGGAGGGAAGGAGTAAACCTTTGGGAGGGGCTTCCTTCTTCCAGCACCACAGTATAATCAGGCCTCCCTGTGCACCTCCTGCATCAGGCCTGGAATCAGCAGCTCTCCAAGGAGGAGCCTTGTCTACAGCATCTGTCTAGATGCCTTTGGTTTGTTTTCCTCACTATAAATTGCCTGAAAAATTGTGACTGAATAGGAATGTGGGTGGAGCAGGAAGTGTAGGCTTCAGAGGCAGCCCAAGGTCTGTTTCCAACAGTCCTTGTTTCCGGACTGTAAGGCTCTCCACAGACCACGCAGCCGCCCAGATCCTTACCTGGGTGACCTAAATGGCCAAGTCGGTCCTTTTGTAGAATTATGGTGAGAACTAGAGTAAAGTGTTCACAATGCGCCTGACAGGCAGCCTCTGTCCGAACAGGCATGTCTGTGGCACAGGGTGGGTCCAGATGGGTGTCACCACCCCAGTGTTGGCTGGACACCAAGGAAAATAAGTGTTCAAATTTAAAAAATTGAATAAACAAAACCATATTATTCTTGAAGGAAATAAAGAAGAGGATGTTCTCGTTACTCTTGCTACTCTGCACATGTTCCTGTTTACTTCCTGTCAGTATAGAGTTACATAAAAATATTTTCATCACATCGTACATAATAACAGAAACAACATTTGACCACACTGTGCACAGCAACAACGGAATGACAACACTTACGGAGTGCTTCCCTTTTATTCTTTGTTTCTATGGATTGGAAACTGAGGCATGAATCAGTTAAAACCTTCCTAGAGCATGTTCGGCCAGGATTTGAATTGAGGTCTGTCTGACGTCAGAACATGGAACCATTAGCTATTGCACGGTGGTTACTCTTTCTGCACAAAATCTTTCTGTAGATGTAGGCACATGGGTATGCACACGTGTTCACATCTTAGTAACGCTCCTCCGAGTGTCCCCAATGCTGCCGACGCTGGGAGAAGTTACAATATAGACTGTTGTGGCCTCTGGCTTCTTGGCTGCTCAGACATCAGGATTTCCTGAGAAATATCACCCAGAGACAGTGGTCCTAATGCCATTTTGCTGGGCTGGTACACATTTTGGTGTTTAGAACATTGGATAGGTATGCTAGCCTCATGGGGTCAGAGAAAGGGGGGTGAAGAGAGGGAAAGGGAGAAGGAGGAGGTAGCATTTCAGGTTGGATAGGGTAGCTTTACCAGACTCCTGTGTCAGTGAAGCCAAATGTTCTGAGGAAACCAAATTGTGGAGGTTTGTGGTAGATTAGGTGATGCGCCACAAATGATACTAATTTCATTCTTCAAACTGTCTTGGATGGACTGTATTTCCTACTGTTGAGTGTGAGCTTGTTCTAATGACTGTCTTGGACCAAGGGATTGTGGGTGGAAGTGACGTCATGATATGAATCCAGGCATTAAGCTGGAAGTGATAAGTTCCTACTGGTGCTCAGGAAGCATTTTCCTCTGAACACAGCATTTCCCCAGGCAGCTTCTGCCCCTTCTTCCTGGAGGAGGAAGGAGGCCCTGGAAGGACAAAAAGGAGACGACATGAGGGCACTTTACCTGAATTCAGCCTGGCCCAGTGAGCTCATAAGAGAGTCATTAGCTGTTACCAACCCTTGGAGGTTTAGAGAGGAGAATTGCTTGTTATGTGGCATAATCTAAGCAAAAAGTCTGACTGATACAGGAAGGAAAGACCAAGTGCCAAGTTAACTGGCTAGACTGGCTGAAGAGTCTATGTAAAGCCAGCATTTGTACACAGAATTTAAGAGATAGAAATAATGGATAAAATGATAACATTTGCTGGATTCTGACCACAGAGCAGCCAACATTACATTTAACCATGGATTTACATAAAAGTGACAGAACTGCAGACAGTGTGAAACCACAGAGTAGCTCAGCTGTGTTCCCTCACCTTCCATCAGGCCCAGCATGTGCCAATCAAGGGGAAACATTACAGACATGGTCCTTCCTTAAAAGGTCTTGATAATTAGTTTAGTCAACAAAACATATTTGTATGTGAGACCCAAGAAAGGAGCACTTTCAATCAAGAAAGAGGCAGCTGTTGAAGTTAAGAAGGAGACAGACAGCTTTTATTGGTGTAATGATCAGGCAGATGTCAGTAGGAGGTCAGCATTGGCAATTCAGTGGATAAGACTGATTTATCACTGCCTTGTCCTCAGGTCTGGTGATTTTAGGGTGATCTCCTCTTTTTACTTTTTTCAGTCTAGGGCTATAAATGCATATTCTAGCAACAGACAGAGTACCAGGGTCTTGGCCCAAGGTGGAGCCCTGCTGTGGGGGTGGGCGGGGTGGTAGGTTTTACAATGTGTTAAAAAGCAAAAATTGTATGGAGCTCTGTGGGAATGCACTATGAAGGAGACTCTTTGGAGGAAACATCCTAGAGTCTAGAACTGGAACTCTGTGCTAGCTGAAGTAAGCCCAGGACACAGGGCAGGAAAGAGAGCCTTTTCCTTACTTATCTCTGTAGGGTGTCGCTCCAGTTCACAGTGAGGATGCCTCCCTTGGTTTCTCAGTATGGACTGCATCTGCAGCTGTTTGGCTATGGGCTGCGCCATGCTCACATCTTATTTGCAAAGCTTCCATGCATCAAAGCTCTCCAAGGCTTGTCTCTTTGCCTTCACTACCATGCATCCTGTATATGTCTCTTGGGAGGGAGACTTGTACCACCAGTAAATGGAGAACACTCAACATAGTTTTCCTGTGGCTTAAAGACGAGAACATTTGGGCCATGGTGATGGCTGAGATGCTGTCACAGCCCCCTTAGTCTTCAATGAATCAGTCCAAGGGAATTGACTATTTCTGGCTAGGGCAGAAGCAAGGGGTCCTCCAGCTGAGTTGAGTGTGTGGTGCCTTACCATCCCGGTTCATGTAACCACAGGGCTCCTGACTGCCGCCATAAGACAGCTCCTTAGGAAGCCTTACCACTTAAAGAATCACAAAACATATTTCACAAACATATGTTCAACACTTGCCTATGACAGGCACTGTGATTCGTGGTGTGGTAAGGGGCACCAAACACACATAACGCGCAGTTCTCCTGTTCATGGGGGTTTTCAGTTAAGAAGAGGAGCTAGGTAAGGACAGAAACCACACGGCCATGTGGGAGATGGAGAAGAAGGACACATTTCGGCATTGGCCAAATGCAGAGCCACCCAGCCTCCAGGTTCCAGATTGGAACACAGTGTAACGGAAATCCTACCCCGGCCACATACAAAGCCAGAAGCATGCCGGATGGAGGGGCTGATTTAAAACATTATCCTAGCAGGGTGGTCAGAGCGGAAGCCCCTCTTTTGCTGTAGGGAGAGATCAGACTCAAACAGATGAAAGAGCCTCTTGTTAAAGCCACATTTTGCAGCATCCTTTCTTCTTAACCTCCTGGGGACATGGCACAGGAGGCCCCTGGAGCAGGCTTGTCTGTGACATGGAAGGTGTATGATTCTAACCTTTCTGGGGGTCAGAACCAAGGGGGTTTACATTTTTTTTTTGGCAATAAAACAACTGCAATGACCATGAACTGGTTTCCACGGTGGATGGAATTATAGAAATTAGAAGGCTCTCCGCTTCCTTGCGCTCTCAGGAGGACCATTCCAGAGATCTGGTAGCAAAAGTACCATTTGCTAATAATTCATTTGTTTTCATTATTTTTTTTTCCTTAGCTGTAGTAGTTTTGGAAGACATGCCTGGGAACCAGGCTGAGAGTCTGGGGGGGGGGGGGGTTGTGGAAGGCAAGGAGTTGAGCAGCAGCTGTTTTCAATGTGCTTGGAGGCTACATATGCAATATGTAGAGAACACATTGCATCCAGGAGGATCATAAAATATGCATGTGAGTATGGTTAGAACACGGCAGCAAAGACAGGCCTGCCACACAATGGGAGCATTTTGTTATGCCGTCCGAACCATGTGGCTTCAGGTTATGCCGTGTGCTCACCCGGCCGCCTTCTTGTGAGAGGTCCCCCCTATTCTCACCTTTCATGCCCCATTTTCCCCCAACAAGGCTGGGTTCCCCGTGTCTGCAGTCATCTTCCTAGCTCTCCTGGGGAGAACTCCAGACTCTCTCCTGGAACTATGGTGTAACTTAAAGGTGCATGGAAGCCTCCATACACTCAGTTCTCCACAGACAGAGGGAGGGGGTGGGGGGGCTTTGAAAGGGAGAGGGGATGTCATGATGAAAGAAAAGACGCTTTCACGCTCTCATGCAGAACACCCCAAAATATCAATCTTTTTGCCAGTAGGTTTTTTTTAATTACAAGAAAAGCAAAACAAAAACCTTTAGAGTTACAAACAAACTTTCCCATATAGAGTTCTCTTATACCTTCCAGTTTGTTTGTTTGTTTGTTTGTTTTTTTAATTATCTCTCTCTCTCTCTTTTTTTTTTTTTTGAGATAGGATTTTCCTGTGTAGCCTTGGCTGTCCTGGACTCACTTTGTTGACCAGGCTGGCCTCGAACTCACAGCGATTTGCCTGCCCCTGCCTCCCGAGTGCTGGGATTAAAATTATCTCTGTGCTGTTGTTCGAAATCTAACACAGGATACCAGATTCCATTTGTTCCTTACATTTCTTAGTCTCTTCTTGTTCCATGCAGGCAAGAGATAGCGGGAAAGACGGAGGCTGTCTCTTACTCTTAGCTTCCATACAGACCTGCAGACCAACGGGTGGCTCAACCTTCTTGCTTTCAGCAGTCTACCTCAAGGATATGTGAGAATTATGAGGGGAGCTTCAAAACACAGGATGTCCAGGGCCAGTCCAGAAAAATGACATTGGATTTCTAGGCATATGACTTTGGTATGGGTGTGGTTTCATAGCACACCAGGTGAATATAACATTCAGCCTTAGAACGATTTGTGCTTCTGTCCTAGAGAGAAGGACACCCGAGAAAGACAGCTGGCTTGGGGTTCGGCAGGCAGAATCCTACACACATTTCACTGGCATCGATTTACTGCTTACCGCTCTTCTAGTTACTTCATTTTTATACCTGTCTTGAGGACAGAGTTAAGTGGTTCACTGCTTTACTTAGTGAGCCTGATTTGGGACTGCTGAGCTATAGATGCCTCTTGTTCATTGTTACTCTCATGTCTGCTATGTAGTCGGTACGGATGACAATGGGAGTCTAGTCTTTTCCTCAGAGCAAAGCACAGCTTCGGTCCCAGAGCTTTGGATGCATTGGCCCCTGGCCAGTTGAGGCACTTAACCTCTCTGAAATCAAAGCACTCACCAGAAATTAAAGGGTTTGAGTTAGGTCACTTGGCCTTCTGGGTTGTCATTTATTAAATGTTCCACCTTGAATGAGCTTCATGATTTTGCCAGGCTTATTATCTCATCATCAAATAGGGACAGGGCTAGCAACATGGAGGGTCATCACAACCGCCACCTGCCGTGGTCCTTGCTGGCTGCTCATGATGCATTATGCGAAGTTCTGCCTTCCTGGTTGGTTTCATTGTTATGCACCAAGTACCTCTGCAAACCATGGAGGTGCTTCTTAAGAGCTCAACACATATGTGTCGATTGAGTAAATGGAATCATTGGAAATCTTAGCCAGTAAGGCAGGAGGTCCCGGCAACAGCCTCCCAGGAGGCTGACCTGAGGAGCTCTGGCAACAGTAACAACGCTCCCAGAAGTTCCATTTGTTATACTGAATGAAACTAAAAGAATGACATTCTCTTAAAAACACTTATGGCATCATCTCATTTTATGGGGAATCTAAAACAGTCAATTCAGAACTTTGATGATTACCAAAGGCCAGGGGTGGATAGAGGGTTGGGGAGTTGTTGGTCAAAGGATGTGACGTTTAATTAGACAGGGTATGTTCTGTGACCCAGCAGGATGACTGTAGTTAATAACGATGCATCACATATTTCAAAATAACCATGAGAGCAAATTTCAAATGTCTTCCCCAAAAGATGACATCAGGTGATGAATATGTTAATCAGCTTGATTTAATAATTCTACACTGCATACATATATCAAAACATCACACTTTACCCTACAAAGGTATACAATTATGATCTGTTAACTAGAAAAATAATGTTAATGAAATAAAATAGTTAAAAAAGAAAAAAAAACGCTGCAACTTTCACAGACAAATCAAACAGGAACCTTGGGGATGGAATCCGAGTCACCAAGCAACACCAATGTGCCTTTGAAGCTGAGAACCCTAGCCTTGGGAGGGCCAGTTTTTCTTGCTCAGCGAGTTGAAAAAAATAGGAGTCGTCCAAGTATTAAAGAAGTTTTATTTTACCTTCATTTCCCTCCCCATCCACCACAACTCTTGGCTCAACCCAGGCTCAGGGCAGGGGTAGCATGTATCTGTAGAAATGGATGGAATATTAATAATAATAATAATAATAATAATAATAATAATAATAATAATAATAATAATAATAAACCCACAGCTACATCTTTCTACCTCTGTCCTCAGCTGCCTTACTTGGTTTGTGAAATATGTGAAGAGCAGGCGAATGGAAGGGTTCTAACCCACGCTTCGTAGGCAGACATCACCCTGTCGTGGAGAGTGGAGGCTCTTATGATGTGCATGATTTATGGAGTCTAACTTGGAAAAGCGCTGTTTTCTTACTACAGCCTACCCTGCATCCTTTTGCTAGTCTGCTCCAATGTGGAAGGCGCCTGTATCTGAAACCAAAGAGCCCGGGTTAGTGCTTTAGCACCGAGCTGATGGCATCTCCAGGAGCTGGCATTACTGGCATGAGGCTTTTGCATACTGCCATGCTACTGATGAAGGGGGCACCTGGCTTGATCTTACTCTCTCTCGGTTGCAGGCTTTATTCATCCTCACATTAAATCGTGTTTTTCAAAAGGCTCTGAGATGCTCATCTTATTATTAATACAGGTGCTTACTTAGTTGCTGATAAATTCAGAGCCCCCACTCTCCGAATGTGTTGTAGCTTTATATGAAGCTAATGGAGCAAGGCAATGCTCAAACGTCAAATTAAACTGCACAGCTCTGTAATCACTCAGACTGACATGGCATAAAAGGATAATTAGTAGTTCATTACACGAAACATTGTTTGTTCAGCTAAATTGATTCCTCAGCTGCCCATGTTTTCTGTTTACTTAGCAAGTGCTCCGCTGCACAGTTTTATCTGAGAGCTAGGAAATCCCTTCCCCTGGACTTTCTCGTTCTCTCTTTTTGATCAGTGTAGTTTTAAAATATAAGTTGCCAGAGCTGGGCAAGCCATTGAATGACATACAGGTGTATAGTAACAATCGCGAGTGTGGATTGATGCTTGGAACTCAAGGCTGGCTGTGGTTAGAGATGCTGCAAAGCCCCCACGGCTGGCTTTCTACTTGGAACTGCATTTGTGGCTGTTTGCTTTTCGACTTAAGGGTGAACTTCTTTCTCTGAAGGGGATGCAGGGTGAGAGAAAGAGGAATAGACACCTAATCCCATTGCTGTTTAAAGTAGAAAATTTTCAACAAAGTTTTTTAAACCCTTCGCGTTGCCCGATAATGCCAACATATAGAAAACAGCCGCCATTTTAGGATTTCCTGGTACCCTCCTCAACAGCAGGATGCAGACAAAAGGCTAAATGCTGACTTCAAACCTTCTTGAACTTGTCACCGGTAAAGACAATGTGAGTTTTCTAGTTTGGAGCACAACTTTCTACAATAGACCCACTTTGTCTGCTCCCCTGTTCCTTCTCCCTGCCTCTCTGGGGAGTTCAGCATCTCTGGGGAACTTGCCTAAACAGACTCCTTGACACTATCCCATCTGACTTGCAGCTTATTTTTATCTTAGCCATTGGCTTGTTCAGCTCTGCTTGGTCAAGAAGCTTTGCATGAAACGACACCTTGCAGTTGTGACAGTCGCAACAGGGAGAGAGAAGCCAGTTCTGCAGCAAGACCAAGCAATGGGCACCAGGGGGAAAATGTTAAGTTCAGGTGCACAGCGGGCTGGGAGCACGCATGGCTGCAACAGCCACTAGATATTGCCTGTCTGTAGGGAACTTGGAGATCTGCTTCTGGACACAAAATGCTTTGTTCTGTTTCTAGGGGGAAGATAGGAAATGGAAAAGGTGGATCAGTCTGAGGAACAGCTATGCCAAGGGGAGTTCCAGGGTTCCTGCATATTGAAGATTCTTTGCAATTCATCAGTGCAGCTGGGGTGCACGTTGGTGGAACTAAAGATTGTATTAAATTCCACCACAGCCAATTTTCTTTCCTGGGCCCATTAGGACATTAGGAGGCTCATATAACATAAACACAGCATATTGAGCAGGCATCTCTCACTTGCCAGTATTAGTGGGAGGAAACAGAGCCTGTGCAAATGAAATCGGCAGATAATCCCTAAGGCTCACCAGGGCCTTTGGTTTAATCTCCTTTCCCTAGCAACATTGTCAGGTGCCAGACTCAGAGGAAGAGAGTCCTGACCTTTGAAGAGAATGTGGGCGCACTTCATTTGTATTTGCAGCACACAAAGACCCAGTAGCAACTTTGAAATTCCATTTCAAAGTTTATTCACTGACGAAAGTAAATTCCAGGTCAAAATTCAGGGCAGGCTGTTGCCTTGTAGACTTTTAAGTCTGGAGACTAGGCAGTCTGTAGGTCAGTGATCACTCTGTGTACAGGAAGACGGGTGATAAAGCAAGAATGACGATTTGATGATGATTTCATGACCTGGTGTGGTGCACTGAGGACAGACCCAAATTTCCACTCACATCTACCTTGATGAGCCAGAGAAATTTGGGGAGGGGTCACTTTAGGGATTCCTTATAGGAATGTGGCTCACAGCCAGCTATGTAGCTTGAAGGTCCATCTTGGCGTGGGTAATGCTGTACCCAAGGGACCCCCAACATGACGTGCAAGCAGGATCACGAGGCAGGTATCTCTCTCCAGCAGCTGTTACTGCTTATATAACTTTGGGGCCTTGCCAATGTCAAGAATCCCTGAGATCTGTAAATCCCCTTTACTTCCTGAGCCTTGGACAAGTTCTCCCGAGTCTTAGGACTTACCTTCTTCCCTCCAAGAGGGAATGTTTTACTCTAGAGAGAAGCAGAGGGGCTTAAGACAGTCTCCCACTGCAGTTCCTTAGTGCCAGCTCCCATCGCAGACTTCTTCTTCCTTCTCAGACTATCCCAGTGCTGCTGGCTAGGGTCACTGTGAGGTTGTCAAGACCACTGTCCTTTCTTTCTAAGTCAGTGGTTCTCAACTTTCCTAATGGCGCGACCTTTTAATACACTTCCTCATGCTATGGTGATCCCTCAACCATAAAGTTCCTTTGTTGCTGCTTCATAAATGTAATTTTTCTACTGCTATGAATCATAATGTAAATATCTGATATGCAGGATATCTGATATTTAGCTCCCTGTGGGGGTCGTGACCCACAGGTTGAGAAATGCTGCTCTAAGCCGTGGTGAGATAAGGCTTTTCATAGGAGATGCCACACACAGTCTGCTCACTCCAGATAGGGAGCCCAACACAGACCAAAGTACGGATAACCACCAAAGTCCAACTTGGTGGACCAGTGAGTTTTATTGGGTTATATACAGGAATATGGGTGAAGAGTTACTTAGAGAAGCAGAAATGACTCAGAGACGGCCGCATCACCAAAGGTCATCCCAGCATGGGTGACAGCTCACAAAAGTTGGGAACCTGGAGAGCACTGCACAGCCTGCAAGCAGCTCAGCAGTTAGAGTGTCCCTTCCAAGTGACTCAGTTGTTCTAAAGCCCTTCCAGGAAGCTTGGTTGGTAACTGCTTCTTCCAGGCAGCTGGCCTAAGGGTTTTCTGTTTTTGTTGTTGGTGGTGGTTTGCTTTTGTTTTGTTTTTTTTTTTTCCCAGCTCAGCTTGTCTGAGAGTGACTCTCATCAGTCTTCATCACTTGCTCTAGGATGGAGAGGCCTAGGCTATCTGGTCAGCTTCAGGGATTTCCTGTAGGTATTTTGAATTGTTTACCTTTTTGTCTTAAGGTGCTTTCCTGATGGAATGTTTCAATCTTGGAGGAAAGTGTGAAAGTTATTTTACAAAACTGCATTTGTTTCTCAGTATGTCTCTTAACCCAGCTATCATGCAGATAATTGAGACTCTCCTGATCTCTCTTGGACCTCTCTCGTAGCTGAATCCCTTACTTCCTCCTCTAACTCTTCCTCCTCTGGCTGCAGGAAATCCAGCCCCATTATCGTCCCTGCTCAGTGATTGGCTTTAAGCTAATTTATTGGCATATTAAGTGACAATTAGGGAGCAGTGTTTACACAATATTGAGACAGGAGATTCTCAGAACAAGGGTTTCAACCAGATATGGGATGTGGGGAGATGTTGCAGAAATCAGCATTTGAATTTTACAATAATCTTATGACTACAGGGAACTGCTACATAATATAAGCATCTCCTGAACCCTAGTTGTTGAGGATGTCTGCCCACCTGCTCAGCTCCTTAAATCTCCCTGTCTCCTGGTTTCTCCTACTCAAGCGGTGGACCTTCTGGTTCCTTTTGGTCAATGTTCATCTCGGTTTTCTTGTTGCTGTCTTCCCCAAGGTTTGGTGCTCAGATTGGCTATTGCTATTCCTGCATCCAATATCCACCACTACTATGGTCTTGAACACAGCCATGGTTCTAACCTAATGCTCACAGAGGCAGGATTTGTTCTAAAAAAACACCCTGAGATTTTATGAAGTTTCTGCCAGAACTAAATTGCTTAACCTTGTGTTACTTTCTCCTTGGGTGTTAAATGAGATGTGTAAACTGTGTCTCTCACAGCAACCCCCAGACTCTATAGGTCTCTGTTCTCTCAATCACAAAGTACTTTAGCCTGTTTGCTATGACTAGGTCACTAGTTAACAGTATGCCCAGATGGCGTCTTCAGTTGTCAAGTGGACACGCTTCCTTTTTTTTTTTGCTTCCTAAATACCAAAATTTTCCTATTAAATAAAGAGCTATATCTTCCCCACACTTTCCAGTTTCTCACAGTTGGAGAGACTGGAACCTTCCTAGACCAGTCTCTTATTCTCTTTCTCTTTTCTTTTCTTTCTGTGTGGGTACGTTTCTTTTTCCCTATGAGGTCAAATCCCATCAACACCAGCACTCACTGGTGTCTCTCTTTGTAGGAATCCCAGTTTCCAATATCCTACTGGGATTCTTATTTCTAGCCCAGTGCCTAGCCAATGCCTAACCATCCTAGGAGAGCTTAACAAGAACTTGAACCTTTTTCTTAGGTATTTTTCTGTGTGTTTCTGCCCTTTTTAAAATGAAAGTTGCTGAGTTATTTGCATATGAATCACCCCCTGTATCCAATGTGATTAGGCAACTGGGTCTCCAGCAGGTGGATCAGTTATTAGAGACTATGGGACCTTGGAGGTGGGTGGTGCTGTGGGTATAGTCAGTGGTGGCAGATGTCTAAGGATTACACCTTAGCCTTACTTCTGGAAACACAAAGAATGGACAAGGTACATCACAAACTCCTGCAGTCACAGCCCAAGTTCAACTGCCATGAGCGACTGTACCCTCTAAACTGTGAGCCAAAATAACTCTCTCTCCCATTAAGTCACTCAGATGAGAAAGTAATTAATGCTGAGTGCATTCAGCTGCAAAGGCTAAAATTCTAAGATTTATCCCCGATCATCACCTTCACCTCCTTCCCTCTATACTCAACTCATCTGAGTTCTGTTGCATCTCTTGAAGCGACATTAGCCCACTCGAGCACGTGGCTTTGGCAGGCCTCCCCAATTCCCTCCCTCTGGGGCAAATAAGTCTCCTTTGTGCTGAGAACTTGGTCTTGGGGTGTCCTGAACCAATTCTAATCCTTTCATCTCTACTCAAGTATATTTTCAAACCTTGGCATAACTCAGTGGTAGAGTATGTATCTAGCATGTGTGAGGCTCTGGGTTTTAGTCCCAAGATTTCCAAACTCACACCAATCAACATATAATATGTACATTAGCTTTTCTGCATTTCTAAGTCACAATTATCGATATCCGAGCCTTGGCAACAGCTTCCTGAATAATTCTCCCTGGTGTGCTGTCCAGTTTTGTGTCAACTTGATACAAATTAGAGTCATTTGGAAAGAGCGAACCTCAGTTGACAAAATGCCCCTTACTAGATTGGCCCATGAGGGCTTTGTTTTGATTGATGCAGAAGAGTACAGCTCACTGTGGGTGGTGTCATTCCTAGGCAGGTAGTCTTGGGTACTATGAAAAAGCAGGCTGAGCCAGCCATAGGGAGAAATCCAGTAAGCAGCACTGGTCCATGGCCTCTGCTTTAGTTCCTGCCTCCAGGTTCCTGCCTTGAGTTCCTGTCCCGACTTCCCTCAGTGATGAAATCTGACCTGAGAGTTGTAATATGAAATAAAGCCTTTCCTCCCTGAATTGCTCTTGGTTGTGGTGTTTTATCAGAGCAATAAAAACTCTAGTTAAGACAGGGAGTCTCCTCCTCTCTGCTTTCCACAGAGCGTACTGAGCATTCATCAGGGGTTTCTCAGTGTGGACTTTCCTGTGGCTTCCCCTTGTGCTTGTCATAGCATAGCAGCCGTCTGTTCTCAGGTAACTTTGCCTGTTGTCCCTTTCTGATAGCACTTCACCTATTCTTTCCCCCACTTCCTTCTCTGAAATTGCTAGATTTCTCTCTAATACATCTCTTGTATTTTCTTGCTCATGGCCTGGAATGCTCTTCCCCACATCTTGGTGTGGCTGTCATCTTCATAGTGAAGGTTGCAATACAACTGTCCCTTAGAAAGGCCATGTCTGAATTTTTCCTACACTCACCCCAAATCATTTGTTGTTTCCCCCCTTGGATGAGTAATTACCTGACTTCCTAAGTGTCTTTGGACTTCTTTGGGTTTTGGCTAGCTGTCCTTTCACATGAAGAAAGAAAATATCATGAGGGTACAGCCTCTTTGTTGACCATAACTATGCCCTTGTGCCTGGAACAAAACGTGACATATAAGAGCCACTCACTGAGTACTTGTTGAATTAATAAAATCCATGGTGTATATCCACACAAAAAGATCTAACTAGTACCCGTGATGCTCTTTCCTCTGCTTTTGACCATCTTAAAAACTGTTGTCAAGAATCTGTTTTTATAGCCTGTGGCCTTGCATATGTTCACCTTACCTTTGGAGCTGGTTTTCTTCTGCCTGTTTTGCATCAGTCTGGCCTATTCCATGTGGCAAGAGAGCTCTAAAGCCTCACTCCTTATCCTACGGTACCTTTGTCTTCCAACTTGTCCCGGAATCTCTGGCTTTTGTCTTGTGTTCAAGGTTCTGGAGTGCAGCAGTGTTGTCTTCTCAGCTGGGACTTAACTTTGTGTCCAAGGTTTCTGTCTCTTCCTGGTGGTAGGTAGCCTTGCCCTCATGCTTCAGAGCATTCTCAGCAGTGTGAGGCCATGGTGCCTCAGGACCGAGAAGGTTGGTTCATCACAAGTTCACCTCCCATTGCAGCCAGCCTCACTGCTACCCTCTCTTCCGGAAGTCTTTAGTGACACCAAAGCCTCCTGGTTCCCTTTAGCCCTCCTGGGGAAGAGTGGGTACATAGGCCATATGAAGGCCCATTGACCTTCAAAGTAAGGCTTTGGTGCAAACAAAGGGGAAACAACATTTACAGTATTCCATCTTTAGACATAGTGTAGAGAAATGGAAATAGAAAAATAAGTATACTCGGCACGTGGTTCAGGCCCAGTGTCCCTGGCTGGACTTGGCAGGGAACCCAGAAGGCTGTGGATACCTTTGCCTGACCCAACGCTCATCCAGAGACCCAGAATGATTGCAGGATCCACAGCAAAGGGGAGCTGAGGATCACTGGCTGTGAGAGTCCAAAACGACAGGGCTAACCTCCTGCCATCCACACCAGTGAAGTATCAGAGCTTCCAGCCTACAGAAATTGTGAGAAAACAAGTGAATCTATCATCAGACTCCCTCCATCCAACTCTGGAAGCTACACAACAAAAACAAAGAATGGGAGGATACAAAGGATGGGATAACCATTGAGATGTAACAAGAATAAATTAATAAAAAAAATTTAAAAAAGATTAAGGCAAATTTGTATAAAAAAATAAATAAAATTAAAAAAAAAAAAAAGAAAAATAAGTATAACAGAAACCTTAGAATTAAAGGGGAAATTGCACTCGTATGTCCTAACTATTGTTTGGCTTTTTGATAGCAGGTGTGAGAGTATAAGTTGAAATAATTTAGATATCTCTGTACTCCAATTACAGGTTTATACATCATGCATGTACAGTGTAGTGATATTTTAATTTTACTTTAATGAAAAGTTATAAAATGAGCAACATTTATTGATGCACCTGGAATAACTCCTTTGGATTTACTTTTTACTTGGATGATTAGGCCAGGAATACTTTTAGAGAAAAAAACACACACACATATATATTCCTGAAAGAACAAAGTGTTAGTTCTAAAGCATTTCAATCTGTCAGGAAAATATATATGTACATGTTTTTCTTTTGAAAGGCATATTATTATGTACCTGGTAAATGAGCTCTTCTGAGCACTCACATCTGTCAGAAAATTACATATATATATATTATATATAACCTGTTGACCAAAATCTAACTCAGTTATTCAATATCTGTTCAAATAAAATAGATATTTATGCAGTAAGATAAAATATAACATTAAAATCATATTTCATCATCTGTGTAACATAATTGATTTAACTATTCTATTGATAGACATTTGGGTGATCTATTATGTGCCTATAAACAACGTTTATGTTTATTTTCATGTGAAAATATTTAAGATTTAATTGGAAAGTAAGTTTCTGTTTTAAAGAGAATGTGCATTTTAATTGATAGATGCTGTAAGAATTGACTTCTGGCCAACATTGTAGGAGAATCTGGCTGCTGTCATACTCTCTTCTACAGCTAGATGCTTAGTTTGCTAATATTATGTGTGAACACAATTTTCTAAAGTTTTATCTGATTTATTTTACAGCTGTACCGAAATATAATTGACACTTAATGTGTAATATATGTCTCTGTGTGCATGTCTGTGAAAGCATTTCACAACTGAAGAGACAGTCATTGCTGTGAGTTCTAAAATTTTCCTTATGCCTTTGTAATTTGTTTGGTGACACTATCCCCTTTTCTTGTGTTTTTAAGTGTACTCAAGCAAAATGCTTTAGCTTTAATCTAGCTTCTTCACTTTGGCATGCCTTAAAACCCACTCATGTTGCTGTGTGTTAATATGTCATAATTTTATGAGCCCCTTATCAAACTGTATGGATGTAATCCCAGCTGTCTTCTAATCACTTATGTGTGGACATCAGGGTTGCATTAAAATGTTGTGGCTATTAGAACTCTCTGTCTGTTCACTTTTTGTTCTCTGGGGTACCTAGCATTGAAATAGCAATAACACGTAGATCAAAGTTGAACGTTTGAAAGACTGTTAAATGGCTTCTAAAGTGATTGTTTCCATAGTGAGATCTCCAGCATCTTATCTAATGCCCAACCTCCCAAATTTAGTCATTCTATAGTTTATATAGTGCTATAAAATTTTAATTTGCATTTCTTAAATGATAGACAATGTTGAACATCTTACTTGTCGTGCAAAAATCTTCACTGGTAAAATAGCTATATAAATCTTTTGCTAAATTTTTTTAGTTGTTTACCATTTTGCAAATATTTTTTTTTGATCTATGGCTCTTCCTTTTCTGTTCTGCCTTCTTTATCTTCCTTCATTTGAAGGGCAAATGCTCACAGATTTTTTTTTAAAAGAAATATACTTTATTGGCTTATTTCTTTTGAAACTTAGTTTTAGGAACTTAAATTAAAATTTTTGAGAATTTCAGGCATGAGTACTATATTTATATTGTTTATGCTCCCCTCTTTACGCTCTACTCATCTCATGCTCCCCCTCAAACTCATGACTATTTTTTTTAGTATTACTATTGCATAAAATATGTACAGTTACATAGATAAACATAGCCTGATGAGTTTACTTACTTGTGTATGTGTATTACCTGTTTCTTGTGTGTGCTGTGTGTTTGTGGCTGACTGCTCAGGATTGGATAAACTCTCAGGGATCGTCATTGGAGAAGACTGACTTTCTCTCTCTCAGCAGCCATCAACTGCCACCCAAAGGCAGGGCTTTGTGTGATTTCTTCTACCCACATTAGCCTATCAACTGGTTCTGTCATCACACTGGTCTAGTTTAGGTGAATATAGTGTTGAGATCTTTTGGGTACAGCTTTCCAGTCACAGGTAGCAGAAACTGTCTGATAAAAGACGCCATTGTTTTCTGGCTCTTGTGATCTTTCCATCCATTCCCTCTCCCTTGATATTCTCAGAGATTTAGACATAGGGATTCATCGTAAATTTATCAGTTGGTCTTGTAGAGGTGTGATTAGTTGTTTTGTGTGTCTGTGGATTTTTGTAATGGCCTCTTCTACTGCAGAAAAGAACCCTTTTGATGAGCAAGAGCTACGCGTGTCTGTGGGTAGAATGCAGCTAGGAATCATACTGGCTTAGGGAAGTAGCTCTAGCGGATTCTCCTCTGTGGTCCATGTCCTCAGCAGCCACAGGCAGTTGACTGGATTTACTATGTAGGCATGAACTGTCTGCTATCGATGGGCCTCAAGTCCAGTTTGATGGTTGTTGGCTGCTCCCAAGATATAAACGCTACTGTTGTATTCTTTGGAATATCTTGCCATTTTGGTCATTTTTGTTGTCCATAAGCTTCATAAACTGAGCGGAATGGTTAATCGCTCTTCTGTCTTGGCAGTGTGCATACATAGTACTTCCTGATACTATAAGAGTTACTCCTCAGGGAAGAGGCTTCTGGGTTGTTTTATGGCCATTTGTCCATGTCCTGACTCCAAAGTGTATGGCGTCTTCAGAAATAAGGTCTGACTCTCCAGTTCTAGGAAGTACCAAGGTCAATGGCAATAGCTGGTATTACCTTGGGAGTCTCTTTGACTCCTCTGACCAACAGCTTGAGGGGAAATTTTGCATGCCTGGCACTGGGGTTTGGTTAGTCTATGGCTCTGAGGGGCATTATCACCTCAAGTAGGGTAGCTGCATTCAAATTTTGTATATATGTAGACAAATATATTTATATACTATGTGTGTATCTTAAGTAAACATAAAATAACGTTTCCCTGGTGCTTTTTCAAATAACTGTAGTGTTATTTATTCCTCCTCCCTTTCTCTCCTTCCATATTGCCCCCTTCCTTCCTCTCCAGCTAAATTTCATCCCAGCCCAGTTTTTCCCATTTTCTTTTTTGTAACATTTGTGTTCTAGGATCCTTCTATCTAGAGCCCCTCTCCCTAGTTCCTTTTTCCTTTCCTGGTATCTGCAGTGAGTCCAGACTCATAGCTAAAGTTTAGGAGCTAGGATTAACAAACATGTGGCATCTGTCTTTCTGGGTCTAGGTTACCTCATTTCATATATTTTCTAGTTCTTCCCATTGACTTGCTATTTTCATTACTCCATTTTCCTTATCTGCGTTGGTGGTATAGTGGTGAGCATTGCCACCTTCCAGTCCTCCTTAAAACTGGATGGAATCCTAGTGTGTATATGGGCCACGTTTCCACCATCCACTTATCATGCTGCCTCACTTCCTGGGTCGTGTGAAGAGTGCAACCATGAACATGGCGGAGCAAGTATCTGTGGAGTAGGATGTCAAGTCATTTTGGCATATGCCAAGAAGCCATATAGCTGGATCATAAAGGTGATTTACTTTTTATTTTGGGAATTCTCCATACTGATTTTGATAATGGCTACTCTGGTTTGCCCTCCTTGTTAACGTTTATTGTCAGTTGTTTTCTCGGTCTTAGCCCTTCTGACTGGGATAAGATGAAATCACAGTTGTATAAATTTTCATTTCCCTCATTACTAAGGGTGTTAAACACTTTAAAGATATGTCTTGAAGAGTTTTATTTATTGAGTCTGTTGTTCCCTTGAGTCTTTGATTTTTGAGTGCCTCCTATATTCTGGATCTTAATTCTCTATCAGATGTATAGCTAGCTAAGATTCTCTTCCGCTCTGTGGACTTCATCTTCCCTCTATCAATTATTTCCTTTGATGTATAGAAGCTTTTTAGCTTCAGGAGGTCCCACTTGTGAATTGTTGGCAATTGGGATCCTATTCAGAAAGTCCTTTTCTATACCTATATCTTTTTAAAAAATTGTTTATTTAATCACTTTACAACCTGATCACAACCTCCTCTTTCTTCTCCTCCAAGGCCTGCCCTCACCCCACCCCACCCCCATTTCCTCCTTTTCTTCTTCTCAGAGAAGGGGAGGACCTTAAGGGTTACCAACTCATGCTGGGACCTGAAGTCACAGCAGGACTAAGCACATCTTCTCCCACTGAGGCCAGACAAGGCAGCCCAGCCATAGGAAAGGGATCCAAAGCTAGGCCACAGAGTCAGAGACAGCCCCTACTCCCATTGTTAGGAAATGCACATATTGAGAAATGCACATATTGACCAAGCTGCGTATCTGCTACATATGTATAGGGGGTCTAGTCCTGGCTCATGTAGGCTCTTGGGTTGGTGGTTCAGTCTCTGTGAGCCCCCTTGCACCCAGGTTACTTTACTCTGTAGGTTTCCTTGTGGTTTCCTTGACCCCTCTGACTCCCTCAAATTTTCCTCTCACTCTTCTACAAGATTCCCTAAGTTCAGCCTATTGTTTGGCTATGAGTTTCTGCATCTGTTTCCCTCAGCTGTTGGATGCAGCCTCTCAGAAGACAATTGTGCTAGGCTTCTGCCTGCAAGCATAGCAGAGTGTATTAACAGTGACAGCGGTTGACTCTCTCCCATGGGGCGGGTCTCAAGTTGGGCCAGTCATTGATTTGCTATTTCTTCAGTCTCTGCTCCATCTTAATCCTTACACTTCTTGTTGGCAGGACAAATTTTGGGTTGAAGGTTTTATGGGTGGGTTAGTGTCTCCCTCCCTCTACTGGATGTCCCACCTGACTACAGGAAGTGGCGAGTTCAGGCTCCATGTCCTGTCCCCCTTTGCCCCCCACTTTTAGAGATCTCAGCTAGGGTCACACCCATAAACTCCCAGGAGCCTCCCCTCTCCCAGAGATGCTCCCCCATTGATTTCCATTCTCTCTCCAGGTCCTCCCCTTCCTACCCCCCCCCCCCCCCCCACACCTGATCCCTGTCCTTGTTACCTCCACTCCTTCTCTCCTGCACAACTCCCTCCTTCCATCTACTTAATAGACTGTTTTATTTCCTCTTCTGCTCTAGCCCTATGTCTTATAGAGAACTGCCTTTGTTTTTTCTTCTAATAGTTTCAGCATTTCAGGTTTTACGTTGAGGACTTGGAGCCATTGAATTTTCTGGAGAGCAATCAGTTCAGGTCTAAATTCACTCTGCTACATGTGGGCATACAGTTTTCCTAGCACTATTTGTTGAGGATGCTTTTTTTTTCTCTCTCTCCAGCTCATTTTCTTCACATCTTTGCCAAATATTAAGTGTCCAAAGTTGTATGACTCATGTTTGGGTCTTTGGTTTTGTCCCATTGGTCAACATTTCTGTTCTTGTACCAGTACCATATTGTTTTTATTCATATGACTCTGTATTTAACATCTGCAATGCTAATCCCTCTAGCATGCTATTTTCATCTATCCAGGGTCCTTTGTGGTCCATGAATTTCATGGGTTTTTTTCCTATTTCTGTGAAGAAGGCTATGGGAATTTTGACTGGGATAATATTGAGTCTATAAATTCTTTTTGATAAGAAGGTTGTTTTTTGACGATATTAATTTTACCAATCTATAAATATGAAAAATCTTTCAATCTTTTTGTGTCTTTCTCAGTCTCTTTTTGGGAGATTTACATATTTCACTGCAAGTTCTTTCATCTCCTTGGTCAAGTTTTATTCGCAGGTATGCTATTCTGCTGGAGCCCACTGAGAAGGAATGAGAAAGTTTCCATTATTTCTTAATTTGCACACTTCTCACTGACGCATAGAAAGGCCACGATGCTTCTTTTAAGTTTGTTTTGTATGCTGCCCCTTTGCTGAAAATACTGAATGGTTTTAAGGGTTTTCTAGTGAGATTTTTGGGATGTTTATGTATGCTATATCGTCTTCAAATGAGGATGCTTTGGCTCCTTATTTTCCTATTTGTATTTCTTTATTTTTCTTCTCTTGCCTTATTATTCTAGCTACTGCTTCAAGCTATACTAAAACTCATTAGGGATAATGGACAGTTCTGTCTCATTTCTGATTGTAATGGGATTGTTTTGAGTTTTTTTTTCCATTTAGGATGATCTTGTCTTTGAGTTGAGCATACATAGCCTTTATTATCCTGAAATAGGTTCCCTCCAGTCTTTCTCTGGGACTTTTATTGTGACAGCATGTTGAATTTCAGCAAATTTTTTTCCCCTGAACCTATTGAGATGATCATGTGATTTTTGTCTTTGAGTTCATTTGTGGCTGATTACGTTTATTGGCTCATGTATAATGAAGCACACCAACATGTAAGGTATAATGTTAGCTTGGTCACAGTGTGTAGTCTTGTTTATGTAGGTCTGTATTCTGTTTGCAAGCATTTTTGAGTGTTTTTGAGTCTATGCTCATCAGGGATATTGGCTTGTAGTGTGTTGTTTTTATGGGCATGTGTGTCTTTACTTGTTATGCCAGTTTTGCAAAAAGGAGTTCAGAAATGTTCTTTCTGTTTCTATTTAGTTGAGTGATTTAAAAAATACTGCTTGAAAATCTTTGAAAGTCTTGCAGAATTCTGCTGAGAGTCTGTCTGGGCCTGAGGATTTTCTTTAATTTTGGAGGTTATTTATTATGCTTCCATCTCTTTCTTTGATATGGGTCTGTTTAGATTGTTGATCCCTTCTGCTTAATTTTGACAGTTTGTATAAATCTAGAAATACATCCACCTATTGAATATAGGTTTTAAAAGTATTCACTTATTCTGAGGGTTTTTAAAAAATGTCTCTTGTAATGTTTCATTTTTCATTCCTGATTCTGCTAGTTTGGATCATCTTGTCTTTTCTTTTGGTTAGGTGGGCAAAAGGGATATAAATTTTGTTTATCTTCTCAAAGAACTAGCTATTTGATTCTCTGTATGATTTTTATTATTTTTTTAAATCTCATTAATTTATGCTCTGAATTTCCTCTCCTCCAAATCTTCCTAGATCCTACCCACCTAATTCCATGTCCTTTCTTTTTTTTAGAAAACAAATAAGCAAACAAAAACTCAAACAAGCTATAATTAATAAAAAAGACAAAAACACAAGATACACATACACACAACCTATAAAAGCACAAAATTGGAAACTACAATACACAAACAAAAGGCCAGCAAGATAGAAAATATATAAACAAATACAAAGCAAAAAATTGAAAAGGTCCTTCCCTTCTGGTCGGTTAATACACTCAGTGAGACTCAGTTGGACAAGTCATTCTTCCCCTGAAATGGATGACAAGTGGGAATAGCTTCTTGGTTAGAAGTGAGAGCCTGAGCCCCATTCCCCTTCTTAGTCCTGAGGCTCCATCTGGCTTGAACTTGTGCAGGTCCTGTATGTGCTGCCACAATCTCTGTGAATTCTTATGCTGCTCAGTCTTGTTTCTGTAAGACACTGTTGTCTTGGAGTCATGATCACCTCTGCCTCTGACAATGTTTCTGTCTCCTCTTCCACATGGCTCTCCGAGCCCTGAGGGTATGGGTAGATAAAGACACCTCATTTAAGACTTAGTGCAAGCTGGGCATGGTGGCACTCACCTTTAGTCCTGGCACTCAGGAGCCAGAGGCAGGCAGGTCACTGTAAGTTTGAAGCAAGCCTGCTCTACAAAGTAAGTCCAGGACAGCCAAGGCTACACAGAGAAACCCTGTCTCAAAAACAAAACAAAAAGACTGAGTGTTATAAAATCTCTCACTCTTTGCCCATTGTCCAGTTGTGGCTTTCTTTATTAGGTCCCATCTACTACAAGAAGTGTCTGTGATGTTGGTAAATGAGGCACTGATCTATGGGAATAGCAGAGGATCATTAGGAGACCTTTTATTGCTATGTCCCTTTAGCAAAACAATAGTATTTGGTTCCCCCCCCCCCCAGGCTCATAGACTATCTAGTCTCAGGTTCTTGGCTGCCTAAGCAGTGTTATGCATTGGTTTCATCTCATGGAGTAGGCCTTAAATCCATCAGAAAGTGGTTGGCTATTCTAATAACCTTTGTACCACTATTGAACCAACATATCATGTGGGCAGGTCCCTGTTGTAGATCTAAGGATTTGTAGCTGTTTTGGTGATTACTTTTGTCTGGTACCATGAAGACTGCCTTTCAGTACCATGCCTTTCAGTAGAGGTGGAGGTTCTATTGAGGCACCAGTTGACGTCTCTGAGATATGTAAGTTTTCTTCAGCAATCAGACCTTACCAACAGTTTGTAGAGAGGGACTAATAGCCTTGTCAATAGACTAGGATGTTTTGGGGGTTCCCATGGGGCCTCTCTGGCCAATGACTCTCGTAGACATAGAGCAGTCCTGCCACTGGAGTGCCAGGACATTATCCAAGAATGGAGTCCTGCAAGGAGAAATTTGAGTGCTGTGAGAAAAGAAGACCAAAGTCTTATGATCTCAGTTTCTTCAAAATATGGAATTGTTCTTGGGATATGTTTCCGTGTCCCTCCCACATGTAACAGATAAGAGTGAGTTTACTTCAAGTTTTTCATTATAAGTGGCTACTGTTAATTGTTATATGCCTCTAGAGAAAAAAAAAACATGTCTACCATCTGCATCTTGTCTACCACATGTGGCTTATTTGTGTGACTGTATACTTTACTCACGTGACTACCCTTAATCCCCAGAGTATAAATGGTCTGATGCTCTGAATAAAATTGACAATTGCATGAGACTTTAAGATGACTTGTTTACTGGCTCCATTCTCCCAAGTCCCACAGGTGTTATAGATATGTTTAAATTATTTATCTGATCTTGATTTAACTTTGGTAGGCAATATATATCAAGAACTTCATCTATTTCTTTTTGGTTTTTCCATTTGCATAGTACAAAATTTTAAGGTATGGTCATATTATTCTCTGGACTTCCTTGGTATCTAATGTGATGTCCCCAGTTTCGTCTCCAATTTTATTAATTTGCATCTTCGCTTTCCATCTTGTAGTTAGTTGGATTAAAGGTTATCAGTCTTCTTGATCTTCTCAAAGAACCAATTCTTTCAGTGATTCTTTCTGTTCTTTTTGTTTGTTTGTTTGTTTGTTTGTTTGTTTTCTTAGTTTATATTTCCTTGATTTAAGCCCTGACTTTATTTTTCGCCATCCTCTCTTTTTGGGTATTGTTTATTCCTTTTGTTTTAAAGCTTTCTGACTTGCTGGTAAGTTGCTAATATGAAATTTCTTCACTGTTTCTATCTATCTATCTATCTATCTATCTATCTATCTATCTATCTATCTATTTTTTATTTAGGCACTTAGTGATATGAACTTGACTCTGTCAACTACCTTCATTGTATCCTTTAAGCTTAATTATATTTTGTTTTCATTTTCATTAAATCCTAAACTTTTTCATTTCATTCATTTCTATAATGACCAATTTTCATCCAGTAGTAAGTTATTCTATTTCTGTGAGTTGGTATACTTTCTATTGTTGATATCCATCTTTAATATGGTGCTCATATAGGATGGGAGATGATATTTCAAAATTTCTTATAGCTTTTGAGGCTTTCTTTGTGTCCAAGTATTTAGTTAATTTTTGAGAAAGTTCCATGAGCTGCTGAGAAGAAAGTATATTCTTTTGTGTTTGGGTCAAATATTTTGTAAATATCTGTTAGTTCCATTTTACTTATGATGTCATTTACCGAAAGCATGTCTGGTTAGTGTTTGTGTGGATAACCT
This sequence comes from Acomys percivali, assembly GCA_907169655.1. NCBI lineage: Eukaryota > Metazoa > Chordata > Mammalia > Rodentia > Muridae > Acomys > Acomys percivali. The sequence continues at coordinate 74,818,926 of OU015751.1, read as the reverse complement.
GTCTATTAGGAAGTGGAGTATTGAAGTCACCATCACTTCATGAGGGTCCACATATGATTTTAGATCTAATAGTGTTTCTTTTATGAACTTGGATGCCCTTTTGCTTGGTGCATACATGTTTAGGATTGCAATAACCTCTTGGTGGGTTTTTCCTTTGATGAGTGTATAGTGTTCTTCTCTATCTTTTCTGGCTATTTTGGGTTTTAAGTTTATTTTATCAGATATTAAAATACCAACACCTGATTGCTTCTTAGACCCATTTGTTTGGAATACCTTATTCTATTCGTTTGCCCCGAGGCTGTATCTATCCTTTTTGGCAAGGCATATTTCTTATAAACAGCAAAAAGATGGATCCTGTTTTCCAGTTTACTGTTTGCTGCATCTTTTCATTGTGGAGTTGAGACTATTAATATTTAGAGCTATCAATGAGCAATGTTTATTGATTTCTGTTACCTTGTTTATGATGTGGGTCCTCCTATTATTTTGATTTAATGATCTACTATTATTTATTCTTTGTATTTTCTTGAGTGTGATTAAGCTCTTCAAGCTAAAGTTTTCTCTCTAGCACCTTCTGTGGGGCTGAATTTGAAGATAGATACTGGTTAAAATTTGATTGCACCATAGGGCATTTTTCTTCCTTCATCTATTATGATTAATAATTTTATGGGTATAGTCTGTAGTATAGTAGTCTGAACTGACATCTGTGTTCTCTCAGAGTTTATAAATGAGGCCCTTCTGGCTTTTAGACTCTCAGCTGAAAAGTTAGATGTTATTCTGATTTGTATGCATTCATATTTCTTTTCTCTGAATCATTTAATATTCTTTCTTTGTTCTGTAATGTAGTGTTTTGATATTTGTATTTTTCTTGAAACTTTATAGCTACCTCCTTTTTAGGTTGCAGAAATTTTCTTCTATGATTTTGTTGAAAATGTTTTCTGTGTCCTTGACATGAGCTTCTTCTCCCTCTGTTTCTTATCTCTTTGGTTGTGAGCCTAGCTTTTAACTGCTAAGCCATCTCTCCAGGTCTTTTCCCTCTATGTCTAATATTCGAATATCTGGTCTTTCATACTGTCCTAGATTTTCAGGATGCTTTGTGCCTGGAATTTTCAGATTTAACATTTTCTTTGAGCTATCCATTTGTTCTACCTTGTCTTCAGCACCTAAGAATTTTCTCTTCCATGTCCTACAGTTTGTGGTTGGGGCTTCAGTCTGATGTTTTCGTTTGACTTTCTAAAGTTTTTATTTCCAGTTTTACCTCAGTTTGCATTTTTCTTCAGTGATTATATTTCTTTGATATATTCATCTTGTGATTTTTCATTATTTCATTTAACTGTTTGTTTTCAAAGATGTCATCAGGAGATTTATTCATTTTGTCTTTAAAGCCTAGAACATATTTACAATTTCTATTTTTAAGTCCTTGACTTGTGGCTCAGCAATATTACATTTCTCAGGGTCTTCTGTAGTGGGGTTACTGAGTTCTGGTGGAGCCATATTGTTTTGGTGGTCAGTATTTGTGGTTTTGTGCTGGTACCTAGGCACCTGGAGTTATGATAATTGAGATGATCCTAGGTGTTGATGTCTGATCTTGTCTTCTTTGTGGAGTGTTCCATTCAGTGGTTTCTTTTGCCCTCAGTGGATCTTAGGAAAGTGTGGTGGCTGTGGGTTCCCGTAGAGAGCGCTTTTGCAAGTTAGTGAGGGGCAAAGAGGAGTAGAGATGGCTGGGAGAGTCTGAGAGGGGCTGTGGGAGAGAGCTAAGGGATCCAGTCCACACTGAGGGGACGGGTCTCCGGAAGCTGGTGATGTGGTGAGAGAAGGGATTCTTGCAAGTAGGTTGCAGTAAGAGAAAGAATGATCTGGATGAAAAGGTCAGGGTGCCTCTGGGTTTGTACCAAGAGTTCGAGTCTCTAGTGCATGGATTTGCGGTAGGAGAAATGACATCTGTATATAGGCTGCTACAGGGCTGGGCAAGACAGGAAAAAAGCATAATGTCAGATGAGATGGAGAGAGAAAATTGCTTCTCTGAGTTCCAGGCTAGAGGGGAAGGCTCAGAGGGTCACAGGAAGGACAAAGCTCGGTGTACACCGTGGTAGTAGCAGAGTCCCTGAGGAACAGTTGATTTGTTCTTCTTCCTCAATCTTAGGTTGCATTATTAAGTCACTTATTTGTGCTCTTTTTAATTTCTTTTGTTTCTTCTTCTTCTTCTTCTTCTTCTTCTTCTTCTTCTTCTTCTTCTT
>OU015751.1:74786878-74810491 GCA_907169655.1 Acomys percivali | reverse complement strand
TCAAGTCCAGTTTGTGTTGCCCAAATTCTTCTGGGTGTGGAGCCTGCCCTTGGTCATGTTCAACATATCAGGGGTCCCACTGTGGCTCTCTTATAGCAGCAGAAAAAAAACCCAGTAGCTCCTCAAACAGGTATGAGACATCATGCTGACCTCTCTGATTCCATGCTTGGGTTTCATCTGGCTTGAGCCATGCAGGTTTTGTACATGCTGTCACAATTAGTTTCTTATGTGCAGCTGCCCTATTGTGTCCAGAGAACACCATATTCTTATAACTATCTACTACCTCTGGTTCTCCCTGTCCTCTGTACTCTTCCATGAAGATCCCTGAGACTTTGGAGGAGGGGTATGACACAGATGTCCCATTTAGAGATGAGCAGGTCTCAGTCTTTTATTCTCTATGTGTCAAGAAGTTGTAGGCTGCAAGAAGAAACTTCTCTGCTGAGAGTTCAGAATAACTCGTTAGGCTATTTTCTATTTAGCAGAATAATAGAAACAGGTTCGCTCCTGATGCCCCTGACCTATGTAATCACCATAAGGCATATGGGTTCCATTTCCTGGAGTCAGACTTAGATCCAAGCAGAAAGTGGTTGGTTAAACCCATAAAGTTTATGTCACTTTTGTAGCAGTAGGCATTGCCCGGCCAATCTTTATAGAGTCTCATAGGGTTTGTTGATGGGTAAGATTGATGATTATATTTCTTCTCTGCTAGTGTGCGCAGAAAATTATGTCACTACGAACGCTAGTCAGTAGGGATGAAGCTTCCAGTAAGTAGACGCTAGATTTCTCCATGCCAAGTAGGTGGTATTTTTTTTTTCAATAGTGTCTTATGATCAAGTTACCAACAGCAACAGCCTGTAAAGTTTGGGAGGTCTATGGGACCCTAGTGGCTATGGTATTATACCCCCATTATAGGGTGGGGGAGAATATTATTCTATTCTATTGTTTCCTCCATTTAAATTCTTGCTTTTTCTGAGACAAGGTCTCTTTTATGTGGCCTTGGCTGGCCTTGAACTCATTATGTAAATTAGTCTGACCTTGAAATCCTCCCATCCCCCTACCCCTGCCAAGTGTTGGCATTAAAGGTATGCACCACCATGCTCAGCTTAAATTTTTTTTGTCTATGTATATGCATAGAGTTTAAGAAGTTTCTACAGTAGTGGATTTCTCTACGGCCTTTTGCAAAGGACTTTAATTATCTATAGTTTCTTCACATTCTCTCCTTTTCCTGTGCCTTACTTCACATATTATTACTCCCCTTTCCCCCTTCATAACACTGTATACCATCTACTGTTCCTTGAAAGGTTTTCCCCTCCCCCATGGCTTCTTACTAATTTCCTAAACACTAGGAGTATACTAAATAAACCATACACATCTAAAGATTCAAAGCTAACATCCATATAGGGGAAAAAAGCAGGGGATGCTTCTCTGTCTGGTTAGCTCACTTGGGATGACCATGTCTAGTTCTATCTATTTAGCTGTGAATTTAATAATTTCAGTTTCTTAATAGACAAGTAATATTCCATTGTGTAAATATACCACATTTTCATAATCTACTTATCAGTTGATAGACATCTGTGTTGTTTCCATGCCCCCCTTCTTATACATAGATAAACAATAAATACTGATGAGCAGGTGTCTTTATAATAAGATACAGAGGCCTTTGGGTATACACCCAAGAGTGTAGTACATTGGAACCATGTGGCTTCTCTGTTTCTGCCTCTTTGAGAAATCTCCATTCTCATATCTGATTGCATCAGTTTTCACTCTCACCAACAGGGTGTGTTTTCCTTTCCCCACATCTATGCCAAAATTTGCTCTCATTTGTTTTTCTTGCTTTGTTGTTGTTGTTTTGTTCTTTGATCTTAACCATTTAGGCTTGGGTAAGATGAAATCTCAGAGTTATTTTAATTTGTATTTCCCTGATGGTTAGAATGTTGTACATTAAAAAAATATTTCTCAGCCATTTATATTTTATCTTTTGTTAAATCTATTTAGTACCATGCCCCAGTTTTTAGTTGTTTTTTTCTTGACATTTAGGTTTTTGTTTTGTTATTTATTTGTTTATTGATACTTTAGATACCCATTCCCTGTCAGATGCACAGCTGGAAAATATTTTTTTTCTCATTCCATAGGTGGCCACTTCATTCTAATGATCTTGGTTTTTGCTGGAGGGAACCATTTATGTTTTGTTTGGTCCCATTTGCCAGCTGTTGGTCTAAATAACTGCACTACTGCTGTCCTGTTTAGCAAGTCCTTCTCTGTGTTCTCTTAGTTACTTTTTCAACTGCTGTGACAAATTAACACAACCGAGGCAACTTATCAAAGACAGTGTTTAATTTAGGGCTCGCAGTCACAGAGGGTCAGAGTCCATGACCATAGCAGGGAGCATGGCGGCAAGCAGGCATGGGGCTCGGAGTGACAGCTGAGAACTCACTTCGCCATCTGCATCCCAAAGCAGGAAGACTGTTAACTTTGAATGACTCAGGCTCTTGAAGCCCCAAAGCCAGTCTCCTGTGACACACCTCCTCCAACAAGACCACACTTCTTAATCCTTTTCAAACAGTTCCTCTAACTGGGAACCAAATATTCTCAAACACGTGAGTCTGTGGAGGCCACTCTCATTCAAAGCACCACAAGTGTCTATAAACTCGCGCCCTGTGGTCGTTTGAGTGGGCTGGCCTCTATAGTGTTGGTCTTGGAATTCTTAATCCGTATAGGTTTCACAGTTCGGGTAGGATTAGCAGGTACGTCTTTTCTGGAGAAAATATGGCAAATTGGATTAAGGAGATTTGTTTCAAAGTCATGAGACACTTCTCTCACCACCTTCTCCAGCCATTCCTTCTAGCCCATGCCCATTCTATTGTGAGTTCCATAGCCATCACAGTTTACTGCCATGTGGTCTAACTATACGCTTTGCTTTTTTCTTCTGCATTCTGCTCTCTCCAGAGTATTCTTAGAGCTGCCGCCGCCTGCCTACCTCACTCCTTCTCCCCAGCCCACTCCATCTTCTTTCGACTCACTCACTGCCTTCTTTGGCCAGGGTCAGGGTACTCCTGGTTCTGCCTCTGCTGCCCTAATGGATCTGGACCCTATGTCCTGCTTAAGACAACTCCAGAGTCAACCCTTTTCCTCCACTTGCTAACCTATGAGCCACTCCGCTTCTTACCCCAGTGTGGGGATGCTTGGTGTACATATGAGCCCAGCACTACAGGACATCAGAGCCCAGGATATCAGAGTTTGACCTCTATAGCCTAAAGAGACCCCAAGATTGAAAACCAAACATCATTCCTTTGGTCTATAACCTGTCCAAGTGGGGCATCAACAACCAAAAAACTGAACACCCATACAACCAAGCCAACATTAGATATTTGTGCCAAAAGACACCACAATTGTCATAACTCCAGATGTCTAGATCCCAGGACATGAACAACCAAGACAATATGGCTCCTATATAAGCCATCACCCAATTGCAATATGCACCGGGGGAATCAATGTAACTTAATCACAAGACAAGGACTTCAAAATGCCCATTATTAATATGTTCAAGGACCTTCAAGAGGTTATGAATAAATGCTTCAATTAAGACCAATAAAACATAAAACAAACAGTTGAATAGAATAATGAAAACCATTCAAAATACGAAAGTTAAGAATTTAGCAAAGAAATAGAATCTCCGAAGAAAATCCAAATGAAATAAAACTTGAAAAGAAAAACTCAAGAAATCAAACAAAGACTTCAGAGACAATCCTCACCAACATATTGAAAGAAATAGAAGAGAGACTTTCAGGTCTTGAAGAAAAAGTCGAAGAGATGAATAATTCGGTCAAAGAAAGTCTTAGGCCAAAAGCATAATGCAAAATGCATACAGGAAAATCAGGACACTATGAAAAAAAACCAAACCAAACCTATAGAGGAAGAGAAAAAAACCTAAATCAAAAATAGAAAGTATTTTTAACAAAATCATTGAAGAAACTTAATCTGACAAAGAGATACCTATCAAGGTACCAGAGGAACACAGAACATCAAATAGAGAGGAATATTAAAGAAACTCTGTATGACACATAGTTATCAAATGTACAAACAAACAAGTGAAATGAACAAAGAAAGGATATTAAAAGCTGCAAAGGAAATGGACCAAGTCACAAAAACAAAACAAAACAAAACAACAACAACAAACGTGCTCATTAGAATAACATCAGACTTCAGTGGAGACACTGAAATCCAGAAAGGCCTGGACAGATGTTCTACAAACTCTGAAAGACTAGCGATGCCATCTCAGACTACTATACCCACCAAATGCTGAATGACAGTCAATGGAGAAAGACAAGAACTCATGATAAAAACAAAGTTAAACAATTCCTGTCCACCATGCCCTCATCTACAGAAGACACTAGAAGGAAAACTTCAGTATGAAGAGAATAATAATTACCCCCAAGAGGAGAGAAGGAACCCACAGTTTCAGAACAATTAAGCAAAAGGGGAAGAAAAAAGACTTCAACAACAAAATAATAGGAATTAATAAACACTATTCTATAACAACTCTTAACACTCATGGTCTCCTGTAATAGAAAGACTCAGGCTAACAGATCAGATTTGAAAACAGGGTCCATCTTTCTGCTATATCTGGGAAATCCACATCAACATCAAGGTAGCCATCATCTCAAGGTAAAGGATGCTGAAGGTATGCCAAGCAAGTGGATCCAAGAAGAAAGTAGACATAGCTATTTTAATATCTCACCAAACAGATTTCAAACCAAAAGAAATCTGAGATAGGAAAGGACATTACATATTCATTATAGAAAAAAGCCACCTAGAGGACATTACAATTCTAAACATTTACTCACCAAACAGAAGGGCACCCAATTACATAAAAGAAACACTATTGGGTCTAAACCCGCATACTGACCCTCGCATGGTGATAGTGAAGACTTCAATACACTCCTCTCACCAATAGATGGGTCATCTAGATGAAAACTAAACAGAGAGATGCTGGGGTTGAGTAACATCATAAGTCCCCATCCACAGGACATTCTGCCCAAACATGCCCATCTTCTGCTATTTCCTTTCATTCCTTTTTCTGTATTTTAAAGTTCTTTGACTTGCCTGGTGATAGATAGATTGTCTGTGGGAGGGCATTATAAAAAGTAAGTAGTCCTTACAGTCTGTCATTTGCATTTAGGAGGGCTCCTGATTTTTTGCCTTTCATTTTGTACCCTGCTACTTTGCTGAAAGTGATCATCAGCTGTGCACGTTTCTTGGTAGAGTCTTTAAGCTCTTATGTATAAAATCATATCATCTGCAAATAAAGATACTCCAATAGCTTCCTTTCCTGTTTGTATCACCATGATCTCCTTCCATTGCTTCATTGCTCTAGCTAAGACTTCGTGCACTATATTGAATAGGTGTGGACAGAGTCCTTGTCTTGTTTCTGATTTTCAGAGACAAAAAAACTAAACATAATTTCATCTCAGACTATTTAATATTAGGAGAAAGGTATGAACATATGAAGCATTTTAAAAAACTAAAATAATGAATATAAATACTGTTTTATTAATGTTGTTTTCTGCTTTTGAAAGTTTCCCTAGGGGGTTGGAGAGATGACTCAGAGGCTAAAATATCATATTGCTTTTGTAGGGGACCCCAACGGGGTTCTCAGTGCCAAATTGTGTCTTGCAAGACCTATAGTAACTCACAGCTAACGTAATTCCTGGTGGATCTGACACTGCTGGCTGCTCATGAGCATATACCCATACTCAAGCTCATAGACATACACATAATTTAAAATAGTAAAAATAAATGTTAAAAAAATAAAATTGCACTGGGATAATACGGATCTCCTCATCTTTTGGAAATATCCACTTGCTTGGGAAAAGATGTCATGTAAAATCTACAGAGACTAAAAATGGATATAATATTAAAAATTGATAATTAGGCAAATGGGGACTTTCACTTTGTACAACATTGGAGTAAGTGGAATTATATTAAGATCAAATTGATTTAGTGTAAAATCCTCAAAGTAAAACATGAATAAATAAGAGGAAAGATAAAAAACATGCAAAGCAGGAAATTTATTAATAAAATCTCTCTCTCTCTCTCTCTCTCTCTCTCTCTCTCTCTCTCTCTCTCTCACACACACACACACACACACACTCACCACTTGGTTGTAAAAGGTAAGTTAGAGAGACTGAAGATGAAGTGCAATGGCCAAGCAGTTGTGTAACATGTGCAAAGCACACAATGAAGACCTTATAATTCTATGAACTGCTGCTGGGTGTGAAGAGGCCAGTCCTGTTGACCCAAAGCGGCAACATCTCTATGTCACAGGGCAACAACAGGATATCCAAGAGGAGTCCCAGTGAGGACCCAGTATTGATGGTGCAGCAGAGGCCAGAGGCTTCAAAAAAGACCAATCACTCATTACAATGAAGATCTATCTGCAAGTAAAGTTGTTTGGCGTGTGTGTGTGTTGGGGGGCATACTGTGTGGCACACTGTGATGCACTGTGACACACTGCAGCTTCCATGATGAGATAGTTTCTTTTTTTTTTTTTTTACATTATTTATTTTTTGTTTTCTTTTTGGGGGTAGGTTTCAAGGGCAAAGGCTGGATATGGACGGACAGGGAGATGAATGGGACTGGGGTGCATGGTGTGAAATCCACAGTCAATAAAAGTTTAAAAACAAAAACAAAATTTATTTGTTTTTATTATTATAAGAAATGATGTGGGACTGGAGAGATGGCTCAGCGGTTAAGAACGCTGACTGCTCTTCCAGAGGTCATGAGTTCAATCCCCAGCAACCACATGGTGGCTCACAACCATCCACAATGAGATCTAGTGCCCTCTCCTGGCCTACAGGTGTACATACAAGCAGAACACTATATACATAATAAATAAATGTTTTTTAAAAAAAGAAATGATGTGCATGGAAAAAAATAATTCAAATTCTAGAAAATCAAAATGTAATGATTAGCTGGTAGAGAATGGTCCCACCATTCTGTAGCTTTCTCTGTAGTATGAGTTTTCATTGCTTTGCTGGTTAATTCTGTCAAACTCCATGAACCCATGATGAGAAGTTGACGAGTGATGCTCTCCAGTTACTATGGGTTATTACCAAATATGTTTTATGTCTTTGTACATCTCGTACTGTTTGGGATTCTGATACATAAATAAATATATCTTTTTAAATTTAAAAATACAGCATGTACGTTAGCATATAGGATGGCATTTATATTCTGTTCTCTAAATATAATAATATTAATTTTAATTTGATGAAATATAGCGTGCTGAAGTCTTTTCCAGTTCCATAAACAAACTAAAAACCAACAAAAGTATCTGCATCACACTTCAAGAGTAATGAGTTCAATCATGTTAAGGTTATAATTTTGTTAGTCTGTTAATTTTTTCCCTCTCAATGCAACTAGAAATTAATTCTTTGTCAGTCTTAACAATTAGTGTTCTTATCTTTTTTTATGAAATAAAGATGACATTACATCAGAATCTTTTCATTTTTCTTCCTTCAAAAAATTCACAGTAATAGCCTAGTCGTGACAAGCATTTGAAAATATCTACTTAGAAAAACAAAATTCAGGATTTTGCAACCATTTCTACCACGTACCTTGTTAGGCACGCTGCTAAGTTAAGAGTCCTCCCTCACACTAATCCTAAACTTCTTTTATTTCAATTTCTTGTGTACTTCCAAAAGGCTCTTAATTATTACTTTCCACTCTTGATAAATTGGAGGTTCACATTGGGGATTTAGATTTTGTTTTGCTTTTTTCAGCTTGGGTGTCCATTTGGACTTCTCTAGTGTTTGTTTATAGTTAAGTCCAGGCTTATTTTTGTAGCAATCCCACGTAGTGGTCTTTCTTGTGAACTGAATTCACAGGCAGATGTCTATCTGTCCTAGCACCAATAACACTGGCTTTCATCAGATGGCGGGAGGAAAGCCCACTGACACAGCCCCTCTCAATTATTAGATATATTGACCTGAAGTATTCTGAGCTTAATTAATAGTCTCTGAGATAGCAAACTTTTGACAGCTAGTTTTGGCATCCATTTTCTCTGTCTTGTTTCTGTATTTATCAGTCAGCTCTTACTACAAAGATATTTAGTCACTATTTTGTTTACTTATTTTTTTCCCTACAGCATACACTTCCTGAGGATTGAACTATGCCCCTCCAGCAAGAGGAGGCATGCTAAAGCTAGACCCGGTTCTGAGACATCATTCCTGTCCGTTCCTGGTTTTTCTTGCTCTCCTCAGGTGAGACTGCATGCTGCTGTGATGCATTTCCATGGAGCCTGATGCTTCTTAGTGCTCCTTTCTGAAAGCCAGGGTCTGCGATTATGTACCACAGAGACCCTCGGCCATGGCTGCTAGGTTAGTTACCCCTTACACTTAGTATTGGCCCTGGGCGTTAAAATGCTTTTACCCTGAAGTGTTCTTCCTGGAGAGTTCTCGGTTCTGCTTTAATTTCCTTTGCTTCCAGGATGCTATTCAGCATTCTCAAGACTTTTTTTCTTCATGATTTTTTAAAATAAAAAATTTTAGATTATTACGTAATTACATCATTTGCTACTTTTCTTCCTCCAAACCCTCCCATATACTTCTCGCTGCTCTCTTTCAAATTCATAGCTTCTTTTTTCATTTATTGTTCTTTGTGCATATATATACACACATATATATAGGTAGATATAGATATAGATATAGATATAGACATAGATATAGATATAACCTGCTCAGTCTGTATAATGCTACTTGTATGCTTTCAGGTCTGACCATTTGGCACTGGATGACTAATAGGTGCTCTCTTTCCTAGGGAAGACCATCTTTCCTGCTCTCAGCATCTCTTAGTTGTTCATAGTCCTTTGTGTATGGGTGAGGCCTTCTGGGCTTTCCCCGTTCACTTAGGCATAACTAGTGCTGTTGTCCTTGTTCAACTGTTGATCAGGCAGTCATATTGGTGAGACTTTATGGCTATAGCTTCTCACATTACTTGGAGACACAATTTCAACGCAAACTACCTGATCCTCTGGCTCTTACAGTCTCTCTGACCCATCATCCACAGTGTTCCCTAAGCCTTAGCTACAGGGGTGGTTTTTGGATGCGTCCAATGGGACTGGGCTTCATTCCTCTGCACTTTGATCAGTTGTACTTCTGCGTAGTGGCCTCTGTTGCAAAGAGAAATGTTCTTTATGAAGGATGAAGACTGCATTTACCTGTGGGTTAGAGTACACATGCTATAGATTGTTGTTAAAAAATTATGCTGGATCAGTTAATTAGTAGTTTTAGAGTCTCCTCTGTTGGGGTCTGTTGAAGAGAAACAGCAAAACAGCTCTAGAACTCATGGAATGCAGCCCACCAGTTAGCAAACCCACGATGGGTATGTCTTGGCGAGGCATAACCCTGAGAACTGCGTGTCCTGAGGACTTCATGCTGTTATGGAGCACAGCTCTGCTTGTTACCTTTGTGGTCCTTATAATCCCCTTAATATGTGAATTGTGTGAGTACTATAAAGGGGGCTCCCAGCCCCTCACTGGGCAGTATCATTGGCATACTCAGTAACAATGCTTGATCTCTTTCAGGCATTGCTGCTGGAGCAGACTAATGATTCAACCATCATTTCTGAAAACAACCTGCAGATGTAGGTTGCTAACAATGATCGTTACCCTTAGAAAGAATTTGGAAAGACAGATTGTTCAACAAGGTTAGGTAAAGACATTTTTGCTAGTGGCTCTGATGTAGAAAGTCTTAGGGAAGAATGGATTGTTTAGCAAAGTAAGGTAAAGATGTTTTTGCTAGTGGCCCTGATGCAGGAAATCTTAGGGGACAATTGAAGTTAAGAAAAAGTACACTCTTATTAGTAAAGCTGGGGACTTTTTGAGGTTGGCAGAGCAAGAACAATGGCCCACAGCAGCATTGGCTGGCGTGACTCTTTCAAGCTGAGCTGGTGACTAAGATGACAATTGATTTCTTTATTCTATTTTCCTGCCCTCAGCTTCCTGATATGATTTAATAAAACATATTAATGGGTGGATGAGCACCTTTAGGACTTAAAATAGAAATGGCTGGTTATTTTTATATAGGAGTTTAGATTAGTGGTTCTTTTAAGATCTTCATACGATTACTTCTTAAGGTAATTGATTCCTTTTTTGTAGCCTCAAACTGCAGCCTGCCAGTAAAGAAAAGCTGGCTGAGAAATTCCCTTGCTTGCTTATGCTCTGTTAATATGTAACAAGTTGCTTATGTGCAAATGTATGTGGGTTCTTGGAAATATTTTGTTATTCATGTTTGTTCCTCCCCCATAATACGTAAAACATTTGATCATGTGAAGATATTGGGGAACATGATTTTCTTATGTATATCCATTGTAATCATTTATTTACAGGGAGATACAATGTAAATACATTGTGAATTTTGTACTGCTTGAAAGATTTAGTTGGGGTATATTAACTGTGAGAATAAGGACAAGAACAGGAAGTAAAAGAAGAGGGATGGGAAGAAGAACAAAAGATAAGAATAAAAATAAAAAGATAATAAAACAAAGAACAAGCAGCTTGTTAAAACCTACCTGCTGGAGTTTGTCTTACTTCGTCGTTGTCATGTGTGTGTGTGAACACGCGCACATGTGTGTGCATGTGTGTATGTGTATGTGTGTGTGCACATGTGTATGTGCATGTGTGTGCATATGTGTGTGCATGTGTGTGTATGCGTGTGTGTGTGTGTGTATGGGTGTGTGTGTGTGTGCGTGTATGGGTGTGTGTGTGTGTGTGTGTGTGTGTGTTTCTTTTCTCTCCTTCTTCCCCTTTCTTTTTTAGACATTTATTAGCATCAGTGGAAGCCAGTGCTAGGAGCCATCAGCCCTAGCCCCAGCTTGTCACCATCAGTGGAAGCTATTGCCAGTAACTATCAGTTCCGTCCTGGAAGGTTGCAACCTCAGAGAAAGTCTGCAGGGTCACCAATTAGCCAGTCACAGCATTCACGCTCTGCCTCAGTTTTCTCCAACTGATGCTGAAGCTGGACTTCCGGCACCCAAACAGCAGAACTTGGATGGGCCTGAGGTGAGGTAAGCTCTCTCTTCAGCGTGGAGCCTCTGCCTGGTGAGTGTCCTATCAGGACAGGCGAGTAATCGAAGTTGAAGTCTGTGTGTGTCCCCCAGGATGGGACAAGGTGACTCTAAAGAGAGAAGGTTCTTTATTGATGTTATTAAGCATATACTTAAGAAAAAAGGAATTAAGATTCGAGCTGGTCATTTGACAAAATCCAACACCCATATACGTGTAAAGTTCTGGAGAGATCAGGAATTCAAGGCACTTTTCTAAACATCATAAAGGCTATATACAACAAGCCAATAGCCAACATTAAATTAAATGGAGAGATACTCAAGGAAATCCCTCTAAAATCGGGGACCAGACAAGACTGCCCACTTTCCTCATATCTCTTCAATATAGTTCTTGAAGTTCTAGCCAGAGCAATAAGACATCAAAAGGAGATCAAGGGGATCCAAATGGGAAAGGAAGAAGTCAAATTATCCCTATTTGCAGATGATATGATAGTGTATATAAGTGACCCCCAAAATTCCACCAGAGAACTCCTACAGCTGATAAACACCTTCAGCTAATTGGCAGGATACAAAATAAACTCAAAAAAGTCAGTAGCTTTCCTATATACAAATGACAAACAGGCAGAGGAAGAAATTAGGAAAAATACTCCCTTCACGATAGCCACAAGCAATATAAAATATCTAGGATTAACCCTAACCAAGCAAGTGAAAGACTTATTTCAAAAAAAAAACTTTAAATCTCTGAAGAAAGAGATTGAAAATGACATCAGAAGATGGTGGGATTTACTTTGTTAGTGGATCGGGAGAATTAACATAGTAAAAATGGCCATCTTACCAAAAGCAATTTATAGATTCAATGCAATCCCTATCAGAATACCTACAAAATAATTCGAATATATTGAAAGAACCATTCTCAACTTCATGTGGAGAAACAAAAAGCTCAGAATTGCAAAAACAATCCTATACAATAAAAGATCCTCTGGAGGAATCTCCATACCTGATCTCAAGTTGTACTTTGGAGCAACAGTAATTAAAACAGCATGGTACTAGCACAGCAATAGGCTAGTGGATCAATGGAATCGAACTGAAGACCCAGAGATGAATCCACACACATATGGTCACTTGATTTTTGACAAAGAAGCCAAATCAATTCAATGGAAAAAGGATAGCATCTTCAACAAATGGTGCTGGTCTAACTGGAGGTCTATGTGTAAAAAAATGCAACTGGACCCATATTTGTCACCTTGAACAAAACTCAAATCCAAGTGGATTAAAGACCTCAACATAAAACCAGAGACACTGAGTCACTTAGAAGAAAAAGTGGGGAAGAGCCTGGAACATATTGGCACAGGAGACAACTTCCTGAACAGAACACCAACAGCCCAGGCCTTAATGTCAACAATTAATAAATGGGACCTCATGGGGCTGAGAAGCTTCTGTAAGGCAGGTGACACTGTCAAGAGAACAAAGCAACAAGCCTACAGACTGGGAAAAGATCTTCACCAACCCTTCATCTGACAAATGTCTAATATCCAAAATATATAAAGAACTCAAGAAATTAAACACCATCAAACCAAATAACCCAGTAGAGCAATGGGACTCAGAACAAAACAGAGAATTCTCAACAGAAGAATATCAAATAGCTGAGAAACACTTAAAGAAATGCTCAATGTCTTTAGTCATCAGAGAAATGCAAATCAAAACGACACTGAGATTCCATCTTACTCCCATCAGAATGGCTAAGATCAATAACTCAACTGACACTACATGCTGGCGAGGATGTGGAGAAAGAGGAACATTCCTTCATTGCTGGTGGGAATGCAAACTAGTACAA
This sequence comes from Acomys percivali, assembly GCA_907169655.1. Classification (NCBI taxonomy): domain Eukaryota; kingdom Metazoa; phylum Chordata; class Mammalia; order Rodentia; family Muridae; genus Acomys; species Acomys percivali. The sequence continues at coordinate 74,797,596 of OU015751.1, read as the reverse complement.
CCACTTTGGAAATCTATCTGGCGCTTTCTCAGAAAAATGGGAATAGGGCTTCCTCAAGACCCAGATATTCCACTCCTTGGAATATATCCAGAGGATGCACTACCACACAACAGAGACATATGCTCAACCATGTTCATAGCTGCCTTATTCATAATAGCCAGAACATGGAAACAGCCTTCGTGTCCCTCAGTAGAAGAATGGATAAAGAAACTGTGGTACATCTACACTATGGAATATTACTCAGCTGTTAAAAACAAGGAATTCCCGAAATTTGTGGACAGATGGATTGAACTAGAAATTATCATAATGAGTGAGTTCACACAGAAGCAGAAAGAGTTAAATGGTACATACTCACTTATATTGAGACACTAGTCCAAGGGGTACATCCCTATGAAAAACTTTATCTACCAGGAAAGTGGGTCAGAGGGGAGGACATCCTATTGAGACTTTAGGTGTGAGAAGCCTTGGAGATTGAGGAAATAGAAGGATCCAGTGGGTCCTGGAAAACTACAGGCGGGTCTGGGCCCTGGGGTCCTTGTCAAACTATGGCACCAGCCAAGGAAAATATAAGCAGTAAACTTCGAACCCCTACCCAGACTAGCCGATGGATAGGACATTCTCCACCATTAAGTGGAAAAGGAGTTCTGACTTTCACACAAACTCTGGTGCCCCATATTGGACCATGTCCCTTGGATGCCTGGTAGCACTCAGAGGAAGGATAATAGGTCACCAAGAAGAGACTCGATACCCTATGAGCATATACAGGGGGAGGAGGTCCCCCTCAGTCACAGACATAGGGGAGGGGAGTAGGGGGGAAGCGGGAGGGAGGGAGGAATGGAAGGATACAAGGGATGTGCTAACAACTGAGATGTAATATGAATAAATTAATAAAAAAAAAGAAAGAAAAAAATTCGCGCTGGTCGGCTGACTGATTTTCTTCACTTCATACAAACAGCCAGCCAGGCCTTGGTTCCCAGACCAGGGAACTTGAGATGTGGAAACATGGGAAAAGCTAGGGACAGATATTAAGACCTGCTTTACAGAAAATGGAGAGAAAGACATGCCTCTCACAGCGTTTGCTATTTGGAATGTGCTCAAGCAAGCTTTGGCAGATGCCAAGGAGCTCCTGTGTATCCCTCTCTCCCGGAGGGAATGCCTTTACAAAGGATGTAGGGAAAGTGTTTATCCTGTGGTAGAAGAGTCTGGGGAAGACAGCTCAGGAGCAGATAGCAAAGAATCTGAAAAAGAGGAATTACCCTCAGAAAAGGAACCTGACTTGGGAAAGGAGGCAGTAAAGTATCCTATCCCCGAATGGCCTCCCTTGCAGCGTCTGACTACAGGTCATTCCACGAGACCCCTCCCCCCCCCCCCGAAGAATGTAAGAAGAAACAAAAGGGGCCTATGAGATTCACCACTACTGTACTATGTGGTCAGGCTGGACAGGGAGGTGAGTCACTAGGATGTTTTATTATCTAAAAACTCTAAAATCATAAAAAAACTTCTTTAAAATATCAATTGGACTTGTCATTTCTTAAAAATAATTACAGATAAATAAGAACCTTTGTTTGACTTCTATGTCTGGACCCTAAACAAGTACAAAACAAAAGAACAAACAAACAAACAAACAAACAAACAAAAAACAGGTTGACTTCTGAAGTCAAAGCTTCATTAACTCTTTTAGAACCAGATCAGCCCTGTGGCACTAATGTTAATCTATAGGTCAGCCTCAGGCAGGCTGCTTTGATTATTGATGGTCATAAAGACCCCCCACAAAAGACTTATACATCAAGGGGAAGCTAATAGCAATTATTGTTGTCTTTAGGAAACTAAAGGGCAAGCCCATTAACTTGAATACTAACTTTCCAATTGTAGTCAGGCCATTTCCCTATATTAAAACTGTTCCACCACCTTCTGGCTGTTCCATTTCCAGCCCTACTTTCAGAGTTACAAATCCAGCTTCTTGCATCAATCTAAAAATTGCCTTTAGTTTATGAAATTCTATGCTTCCTGGTCCTGTACATAAAGGTAAGGGTGAAATTGGTTCCTTGACAGGAGTCAAAGCCTTCTCTATAGAGGCGCTCAACAGAGCCATGCACTGAAGGGCTGCTATGCTCTGCTTTCTGTTCCTTCTTCCCTGCAAAGCTGCTGTGTGCTCATGCAGAACTGCTCGGAGTGCTCCGCTCCCATGCATGCTCTCCTGATGAAAACTATTCATAAAGATGTGGATACTCGTTTTTATATTATTTACACCTTTGCTAGACCTGGAGAGGTTTTCAAGGATGTGGTGCAACATTTGTTTTTACTACTTTACAATTTTAGGAATGACAAGGACTCTAAAACACAGACAATGCCCCTGTTTATACTTCAAAAGCTTTAAAGATTTGATGTTTTACTTTTAATATTTCACACTCAACTAGAATTTCCTGTAATCCACAGCATGGGCTGTTATAAAAATGAGCCCATAAGACCTTAAGGGCACAGATATCTAAATTACAAAATGGAGATTATAAATACATCTTCATCATACTTTAAATTTACTCCTAATCCTCTAATAAAATAAAAAGACTAACCAAACAATTGAATAGAGCAGATGTTTTATTCCGGGAGAAGCTTTGCTGTGTATGTTCCACAGGATGCTGACCGCCTTTAAGGATGCCAAGACCAGTTGATTATACCAGGACTTCCTCCATTGACTTGAAGACAGAGATTTGCACCTCTGCCACTTCCTTTGCACCCGCCTCAACCATCAACATTTGCAGCCTCTCCAATCACATTGGATACTCATCAAAAGAAAAGACTGAGGCCACGGCTCCTGCATCTTCTACCTCTTATGGGCTCTAATCCTGTGTTGTTTCACTCTTTGCTGTTATATACCAAGGAAATCAAAAAAAAAATGCAGGGGATATTTTAAAAAGTCACTAAAATGGGTTTCCCATACCAGGCACAGTTTCCCTCTTGTTGATGGGAATCTTAAGTCCAATTAGAGACCTCTTAGTTGTCACCAAGGTATGCGTGCCACTCCTGCACCTTAGGGTTAGGGTTCTGTTAGGGTTAGCCACTCATTTACTTCATAGGCATCATAGCCAGGTGGCATCATTGGTTGCCTCCGTTCTTTGGAAGGTTGCATGACAACTTCCGGTAATATGAAAACTAGTCCTCAAGGAGTTCAGCTTTCAGGCCCATTTCATCTCAGGGGCCTCTGGATCCTGCCCGAAGCAGGTAATGTCTTCAATGACAGAGACTTACCTTTCACTGCTGTGAGGTAACCAAGGGCACCAGGCATCGGCTGTTTCGGAGTCTCTTGAACAGCCCTGGCTAATAACCCAAAAGAAGCTTCTCATGTTTGGTATTGGAGTTTTTTTTTAGATCATCTTTGGCTGTTGGAGAGAACACTGTCAGGCCAGATGTAAAAGGTTCATCAAAATTCTATGTAAAATTATATATTGAGTTACATGTAGCATACATTTTTGGAGGGTGAATATTTAATAGTATTATTCCTCGTGGCTTTTCCTTATTGTCATTTCACCCACCTCTCCCTTTCTGATTTTTTAATGTAGACACTTAAAACTACAAATTTCCCTTATTGAACTTCTTTTAATGTGTCTGAAAAGTTTTGTTATATTGTGTTTTTATTTTCATTTAATTCCAGGAAATTTTTATTTCTTTCTTGACTCTTCTTATACCATTCTTCATTCAGTAATGAGTGAGTTCTTTACTCTCCAAAAGTTTCTGTGTTTACTAAAGATTTATTCGCTGTCAATTTTAGGTTATATTTTATTGTAGTCAGAATGAGTGATTTTAATATTTTTGAAAACTTATAAGGATTTGTTTTGTATCCCAGGATATGTTCTATTTTTGAAAAGTGTCCATGTACTCCTGAGTAGAATGTATATTCTTTGGTGTTTGGGTAGAATAGTCTGTAGATATCTCTTATATTCATTAATTATTATGTCAATTAATTCTAATGCTTCTCTGTTTATTTTTGTCCAGATGACCTGCCATTTAGAAAAAGTGGATTATTGAAATAACCTACTATTAATGAATTGATGTTAATCTCTACAGTAGCAGATTTTTTATTAAATTGGTCACCCTTGAGTTTGTATATTTAGGATAAAATACCTTTCTGGTTAGCTATTTCATTGATTAGAATTAAATGACCCTTTTTTACTTCTTCTGGTTAGTTTTAGTTTGATGTCTATTCTGTCAGATATTAGGATAGTGATACCTGTTTGCTTCCTGGTCCCATTTGATTACAATATTTTTGTGCAGTGTCTATCTTTAAAACTATCTATCTTTGAAACTAATATGTGTTTTGTGTAGACAAAAAAAAATAGATGGAAAGTGAGTGTGGTGGTACACACCTTTAATCCTGGCACTCGGGAAGCAGAGGCAGGTGGAACTCTGTGAGTTCAAGGCCAGCCTGGTCTACGAAGAGAGTTCTAAGACAGCCAGGGCTATTACACAAAGAAGCTCTTTCTCTGAAAAAAAAAAAAAAAGCAAAAAAGGAGACTATGTATATTTAAAGTTATTTTCAAAATGTTTTTGTTATTGTGGTCACTGTGTTGTTGGTTTTTGGTGTTGTTTGTGTTCTCAGTGGTATTTTTGTCCTTTAATAATTTTGGCTTCATATTTCTTGCCACAATCTCCGTTTACCCCTAAATAATGCTTCCTGCATTTTCTTTAGATTTGATTTGTTAGATATAATTTCTTAGGCTGTTTATCTTGTGGTAAAGTTTTTTTTTTTTTTACTTAAATTATGGTAGACAGTTTTGCTGCACATATTAGTCCAGTCTTTGAGGACTTGGAATCCATTGTTCCTGGCTCTTTTGCCTTCAAAATTTCCATTGAATAATCAGCTATTATACTAATGCGGTTTCCTTTATGTGACCTGTGTTTTTTCTCTTTCAGTTTTCAATACACTTTCTTTGTTATGTATATTTAGTGTTTTAGCTATAATATGATGTGGACCTTTTCTTGTCTATTTGGTGCTCTCTTTTTGCTTGTTTGTTTTGTTTTTGTATATATGTGCCTTTCCCTAGTTTGGGGAAGTTTTCTTGTACGATTTTATTGAAAATCCAGTCTATGTCACGAACTTGGGCTTCTTTCTCAACTATGTCTATAATTCAAAGGTTTGTTTTTTCCATGGTGTCCCATATTTCTTCTGTGTCCCTTGTGGTTTAAATTTTTTTTAAATAGTTTTTGCTTGTTTGATTTAAATCCTCTACTTTATCTTTGCGTCCAGATAGTCTCCCTTCTGTTTGATTCATTCTATTTTTAATGTTTTCCTTTGAGTTTACTTGGTGAGGTATTGGCTTTTTAATTCCATCTTCATCTCAGCTCAAGTCTTCTTCAGTGTTTCTGTCTCCTTATTGAACTCCATTAAGTCCTGGGTTGTCTTTATCATTTACATCAGCCTTATATTTACATTTTCTTGATTATCATGCAGATATTTATTCTTCTTAAATTCATTCCCCTTAATTTCACTGAGCTGTTTCTTTGTGTCTTCTTTAAACTCCTTGAATTCTTGATGAAGTTTATGATGGTTTCAATTCTGTGTCCTGGGTTTAATCTTGGTAATTCCCATTGGCAAACATCTCTACAACACTGTTAAGTTTTGGAGAGAAGATACTGTCTTGATTTTTCATATTGTTATTTTCATGATGAGATCTGGGCATGTGAACTTTTTTTTCTGTTGTTAGTTCTAAGTGTGATACAGACAATGGAGGTTAAAGTAGAATAGAGGATGGGCTGGCTGGACATCACTTTGGTAAAATGAAGTCAGATGAGACTGGGCTGGTGTACAGAAAGTGTTCCCTGGTGTAAGCCTGGAGTCTTGGTGGAAAAGTTTATTGTGGCATGGAAGAGTCTCATGGGTTGGATGATAGGCAGAAATGGTACTGGCTGAAGCCTAGAGATTGTTTTGATAAGGCAGGGGAGGCCACACTAGACCAGGACCCTTGATGTGGGACCAAGACTAGATCTGGCAGGTTGGCGTGATCAGGAGGATTCACAGGACCATATCTTGGAGATGGAGATGCGAAATCTGCCTGGGTGGGGAGGTTGGATGCAGTAAAGAGGGACCTGTGAGTGGTGGTAGGCTGGGCTGGTCCCTGTGGAAGCTTCCCTTCGTGAGTTAAATGGCCAGAAACTGTAGTTAGATGCAGGGATTTGCCATAGACAAATCTCCCTTGTTTACCTACTAAACTTTCTGCTAAATTCTAAAGGATGACTTTATATGTTTGGGGGACTGTTCTTTCTTTGTTTTTAGAACTTCTTTTTAAGTTATCTTTTTATTATTTAAGATATTGGATATTAAGGGAGGAAAATTTTATAGTTCTGAATCACTTGCTCATTTGTTCCTTGATTTCATTAAAAAGGTTTGGAAAAGTTTTTTTAAAATCATCTTCATGTATGAAATCAGAATTTTACTCAAGTTACAGTTAGAACTTTAAAAAAATTGATTACATTCTTTTTTTTTATTACATTCTTAAATGAAAATATCATCAGATATAAACTTCCTGGTTAAATTCTACTTGGTTGTCTTTTCCCACAAATTCGATGATTATCATGAAAGTAGGTAAATTTTAACAGATTTTTTCCTTGTCATTTTGTGACAGATAATATCACCATGTGTTAATGGTGTGCTTTGTTAATAGTGGCTTTGTGATTGGGATCTTGCTCACAGCAGCACCTTACTCTCTCTCTCTCTCCTTTATTCTAGAGTTCAACAATGTGGACCTCACCAGGTGCTGAGTAATGTCAGCAGTATGCTATAGGCTTCCTAACTTCCACACTATGAGCCAAATACAATTTTAATTTTTTAAATCAAAATTAATTAGTGTGTGTGTGTGTGTGTGTGTGTGTGTGTGTGTGTGTGTGTGTGAGCGCGTGCACGTGCGTGCTTGTGTGGAGGTCAGAGAACAACTTAAAGTCAGTTTTCTCCTTTTTAGCACATAGGTTCTGAGGGATGAACTTAGATTGTCAGGCTTGGAGACAAAGATCTTAACCCATTGAGCCATCTCTTTGCTCGTAAACTTATATATTCTTATTAATTACCTAGTCTTGGGTATCTTGTTATAACAATAAAAACAACTTACAAACATATTTATGAGGTACAGTATGATCTTTTGACATATGTATACATTATGAAAGGATTATATTAAGCCACAACATAGTTATTACCTCCTATACATATTTTGCAGTGCAAACACTTAAAATGTGATTTAGCTGTTTGAACTGTATATCATACTACTATTAACTATGACTATTACATATGTCTATGGCAGTCAACCAGTCTCTAAATTTGAATCCCGTAAATGAAGCATCATACTCTTTTTGTTTAATTTTATTTTATTAATTTATTCATATTACATCTCTATGGTTATCCCCTCCCATGTATCCTCCCATTCCTCCCTCCCTCCCATTTTCCCCTTACTCCCCTCCGCTATGACTGTGACTGAGGGGGACCTCCTCCCCCTTTATAAATCATCACACTCTTTACAACACCTTCCCATGCCTTCTCCCACCTGTGCTTGCTAGTCACCAGTCTATGTTTGACTTCTGTGAGCCAACACTTTTATGACTTCCTGTGTAAATGAGACCACATGATATTTGTACGTCTCTGTCTGGCTCGTTATGTTTGGTATCATTTCTCTTACAAGTCGCCTCAGATGTTGCCAATGACACGATTTCCGCTTTGTGGTTATGCATATTTGACACGTTTTCTTTCACTGTTCATCTGTTGTAGGCATGGTGAATATTTCTGTAGTGAACACAGGTATGTGACTGTGTCTTTAACATTATGGTTTTATCTCTTCTATACACACACCCAGTTGGGGCATGCTGGGCCATAGTTAGTTCTACTTCTAGTTGTTTTGAAGAGTCCCCATATGGCTCCACAATGGTTTGCAAATACTTTTCCCAACGTGCATCTTGATTCCATGTTAATTATTTCTGTAACTGTGCACAGCCGGTCAGTTTGATGCAATCTCACCATCTATTTTCAGTTTTGTTTTCTATTGGGTCATACTTAAGATATCTTTAAAATTTTTTCCTTTGGATATTATAATCAAAAAACAATAGTTGCCCATCCTTATGTCATGAAACTTTTGTCTTATGGTTTTTTTTCTAGCTTCCAAGACTAATATGTAATCTGTGATCTCCTTGGGGTTGGTTTCTTAATACAACATATGATGAAGAGCCCACCAAATTCTTCTGCATGTACATAACTGGTTTTACCATCCATTTATTGATTGTTTTCCCCTTTCTGTCTTCTCTACACCTTTGTCAAAACTCAACCGAGCACAAGAGTTTATGTTTTATCCCAATGCTCTCTCTTCCGATCACTTCGCTGACCTGTCTTACCATGCCTTTATTACCATTCTTTTATAGGAGTCTACAATTGGATTGAAATTGACTTTAGAATGAATAAAATTACCCAACATACAATAGTAAAAAGTCATGTGGTACCTTTCAGGATGTGGCTAGTGTTTCGGTGGGCCTGACTGCTTACAGGTCTGCAAGCTGTGTTCTCTTACCTTGATCCACAGGTTCCAAGCAGTGACGTAACTGCTGATAGCTCAGTGTAGCAATGGTCCCTGTAACCTGACTTGGGCTATGACTGGAGAGTAAAAATAAAATGTTCAAACTATTTTCTTTTAAAACATTTATTTTTGGCTCACACTTGTAATCCCTGCTCTCAAGGAGGCAGAGGCAGGAGTTTGAGAGACCAGCCTGGTCTACAAAGCGAGTCTAGGACACCCAAGGCTACCCAGAGAAACCCTGTCTTGGAAAATAAAATAAAATAAAATATTTACTTTTTAAATTGTATCTTTATGCCCAAGTGTATATGTGTGCACCCAATGTATGAGGGAGCCCTTGAAGGTCAGAAGAGGTGACTAATCCCCTGAAACTGGAGTTATTGATGGGTGTGGGATTTGTGTGGGTGCTGGGAACCAAAACGGTACTATGAGAGAGCAGTAACCACTGAGCAATCTCTTTGGCCCCCAGACTACTTTCTATCGAAGTCAAATCTATTAAGAAGAATAAAAAAAGCCACTACATTGTGATGGAAAACATTTTTATCCTCTACTTCATTTAATTAATTTTCAAAGTGTTGGAGAATTTGTATGCTTTGGTGGTAAGTCCCGAGGCCAAATGAACACATATTTCAAAAGCCACATAAATAAATCAAATCTAGCTAGTGGTATCCCACGAACCTCCAACAGTTACTATAATTCAGAAACTCCTAAAAGAAAATTTACTTTTTGACTTATGCATAAAGAAAGAATCCACCAAATAAATGAAGATGAACTGTTTAAAGCAATCAAGGAAATTCTGCCACTTGATTTATAGACATTTAGCTAGTGCAAACTAAAACAATGTTAGTCACACCAGCTTTATATTAATTGATTGATTCATTTTTAATGTACAGACTAACAACTTGCAGTTTCTTTACTTGAGACTCCTGAAGTCAGGAAAGAACGTCAGATGTAGGCCCCAAATGTGGGATGGATGAGAGGTCGTGAGAACCCAGAAGAGAAAACCAAAACTGATGGGATTCCTGGTAAGTGGCCAGTTACGGAAAGCCTGGCTCAAGAAGTATGGGTCCCAGGGCAGATGGGAAATGCCTTGCCTTTGGGCTGAGTTGTCCCAATGACGTTGGCAGTGCGGCGTTACGCCCCAGCTCTTAGTGGAACAAGGAATCCCACTGAATCGTTTTTTCAGAAAGAGGCCTTCTACTCTCCCCACTTTGAAATGTGACAGAAAGAGGACAGAACGGTGGGGACTTAGGAACAGTGTTTTTCATTCATCTTCTCAAGGGTCAGTGTAAAACTCTCTACTTTTTGTCAAGAGCGGGACTAGACTGTGGAATTCTGAAATACTCTTGCAAGCTGAGGCTCATGGGAAATTTACGAGCAAGCGTCTTGGCAGCAGCAGACAGTACTGGTTTCCTGCTCTGAGCCCCTATCCCGGGCACCCTTTAATCCCAGCATTTGGGAGGCAGAGGCAGGCGGATCACTGTGAGTTCGAGGCCAGCCTGGTCTACAAAGCGAGTCCAGGACAGCCAAGGCTACACGGAGAAACCCTGTCTCAAAAAACCAAAAAAAAAAAAAAAAAAAAAAAAAAAAAAGAGAACTACATAAGGTTAGCTCCTACGGAGCTTCAGAGTGGGAGGAGCGCTGGCTTAATGACAAGCCGGGCATTGATGCTGGACAGCAGGACCGCTTGTGAACAGACGGGAAGAAAGCAATGGGTTCCCTGCATCAAGAGGGAGATCGGAAAGTGTGGTAGCTCAACAGGTAGTATCGAGCACAGTGTCCGCTACTCCACCTTGAAGTCTCTCTTGAGGTTTTTTTTTTTTTAATTTTATTTTATTTTGAAACAGATTGGCTTCGAACTCGAAATCTTCCTGCCCAAGTCTCTTGAGTTTTGGAATTATATGCGATTACCACCATGCCTGGTTTTTCTTGAACTTAGGCGGGGGGGATATATATATATGGGAGAGACAAGCCAGTAGGTGCATCCATAGCCATTCAAGAAAGTAACTGAGCTGCAAAGAAGCCTCATGGATGGACGGTTGATGGCCTCACTGTGCAGCTTCAGGATGATGGCCTCACTGTGCAGCTTCAGAATTATGGTCTCACTGTGTAGCTTCAGGACGATGGCCTCCTGTGCAGTTTCAGGATGATGGCCTCATTGTGCAGCTTCAGGATGAT
>OU015751.1:74760613-74778855 GCA_907169655.1 Acomys percivali | reverse complement strand
TTCTTCTTCTTCTTCTTCTTCTTCTTCTTCTTCTTCTTCTTCTTCTTCTTCTTCTCCTTCTCCTTCTCCTTCTCCTTCTCCTCCTCCTCCTTCTTTTCCTTCTCCTCCTCCTTCTTCATATTTATTTTTATTTTTAGTTGTATGTATGTATACGTGTTTGTATATGGCTTATACACATATGACAGCAGATGCTTTCCTTTGTGCTGGAGTTGCAAGTGGTGGGCCCCTTGCTCACCACTGAGCTGTGTACTGAACCTGGGTCCTCTGTAGTAGTGTAAGTTTCTAACCAATGAACCAGCCCCACAAAGTGAAGTGGTAGGGGCACTGTAACTTGCTTCTCATTGGGAGCACTGGTTGACAGTGCTCTTCCTATTGACTTTGCCTCTAAAACACCACTCTCCACAGCACCATGATAACTTTGGCATCCCAGTAGAAGAGTCATGGAGACCAAGACCTGGTGCTCACAGATAGAGTGACCTCGTATTCCCAAGTGACCTAGTGGGCCTGTGTTGTGTCTATCTGGCTACCTAGCTTAGGGGTGATTGAATCTTCCCTTGTGCCTTGTCTTTCCAAGTACTCAGAGTGATCCCTTCATACTTGTGTCCCAGCATCCTTACCACTATTGACGTAGGTGATGGCTGGGCTGTATTGGAAGCATTCACCAGTGGATACAGTGCCACCCTGATGTTGCAGGTGTAAGAGAGCTGGAGGGCTGACTGATTCAGTACCACCCAGGCCTAGCTCCAGGGCTTCCAGTTGGCCCACATCAACATCTACCCCATTTGTGAACTGCTGGAGCTTGTGAGAAGGCTAGTCATGCAGATCCAAAGCTTTAGGATCTCCATGACACAGGGTGATAACAGGTTATCCGAGAGAAGTCCTGGTGAGGGTCCAGTGTTGATTGTATAGAAGAAGCCAGAGGCCTCAAATCAGATCAATGACTCATTGCAATAGACAATTGCAAGTGAAGATGTGTAGACAAAGGGGTATACTGTGGGCCACACTGCAGCTTTCACGTGATACTTTTTGTTGTTGTTTATTTTATATTTCTTTTTCCTTTGGTGGAGGACGTTGCAAAGGTGGAGGGCAGATACGAAAGGGCAGGGAGATGAGTGGGACTGGGGTGCATGATGGGAAATTCACAAAGAATCAATAAAAAGTTTTTTTTAAAAAGAGGCATAACATTGGTTTTCTTGGTTAAGATGAGGGACCTGGCAAGTATATGACAAAATAGCCAGGGGAAAGTGACTTAACTATACCACAGAATGTAGAGTTTGGTTCCATTGCCCCTGTCCTGAATAATGAATGTTCCTAAGCAGGTGGCTCCTGACACCTATTATGCACTCTTAACTCGGGGCATCCTTTTAATGTAAAGAAGGGATCCAAGTGTTACATATACACTCAAAACTGTCCCTAAGAAAGAAGGACCCTGAAAGTGGAGGAGACACAGTTTCCGTGGTTTTCACCAACCTGTGAATGCCTCTGTTGAGAGGAGAGATACCAGAGTTCCCCGGGGAGGGGAAGGGATGAATCTTCTGTCTGTGGAGCAATTGATGGGATAGGCACTGAGAACTGGACAGGATACCCAGCAGGAAGACATTCCGTGTAACTGCAGTTTGTATAGATCACCGAGGCCCGGAGTCAGCGTGACTGCTTTTGTTTTATGTTGCAGATGACATCTGAGACAGCCAACTTGTACCCATATAGGGGTTTACAAAGTTTGAGGGAGGGCAGCACTAGAGTCCTTGTCACACTGTCCTGGTTCTCAGGAAGGTGACAGAAAGCAGGGTGACAGAAAATGTTCTTGTTGACCCTAGAGGCCTGCATCAGGGAGAGGAGACCAAACAGGCCACTTAGTTTTACCTCAGTGAAAAAATGGGAGGTAAGGTGTCTTCGAAAGGCATATATGAATTACTGCAGCCATTCCTTTAAAAAGCAGCTGGGGGGCCAGGGCAGAGTCTGAACCTTGTTTGAGAGAAGTACAAGATTATGTAAGTGGAGAGTTTTGGCTACAAAAGTGATACCGGTAGAAAGTAGTCAGCATGAGGTTCTGAAGCTTGAAATTTCACTTATAGCTAAAGGCAAATCAGCTGCTTAATTAGTAATTCTGACTCAGGTAAAAGGAAAGACAGCTGCTTTTCTAGGCGTTTTATGCCTCGCTGGTCCCCGGTGACCAGATGGCATTGTCGCTAATGGATGAAGCCGAGGAGTGGGATTCCTCACCCTACCCACATGGGTGAAACCACAAACCTAGGCGAGGGTCTCGGAAAGAGTAAGCCATCTCGTGTATCACCAGATGAGGCAAGGGACAGGACCTGAACTAAGCATGCGCTTTTGTCCTCTCGCCTGTCTTGGGCTTCTTGGAGAAAGCTCTGAGGCGGGTCTGGAAGGGACCAGCTTTACACTTCATCCATCTTTTGCTTAGCAAAACTCTCAGCTATAGAATCTTTCAGCAAGTGTCCTTGTGGTATGGTGGAACATCTTTTAGGTATATGCCCAGGAGTGGTATAGCTGGGTCTTGAGTTAGAATTTCTGAGAAACCTCCAGATTGAGTTTCATTGTGGTTGTGTAAGTCTCCTCTCCCACCAGCAATGGGAGAGTGTTTCCCTTGCTCTACATCCTTACCAGCACGTGCCGTTAGTTGAGTGTTTGATCTCAGCCATACTACAAGGACACTTGCTTATCTTTGTTCATAGGAGCTTTATTCATAACACCCAGAAACTGGAAACAACTTAGAAGTCTCTCAACCAAAGAATGGATAGAGAAAATGTGGTACATTTACACAATGGAATACTACACAGCTATCAAAAACAAGGAAATCAAGAAATTTGCAGGCAAATGGATGGAACTAGAAAAGATCACCCTGAGTGAGGTAACCAAGACCCAGAAAGACACATAATACGTGTTCACTTATAAGTGGATATTAGCCAGAAAGTACAGGATAACCGTGCTAGAACCCATAGACCCAAAGAAGACAAGGAGGGACCAATAGAGGATACTTTAATCTCACTTAGAAGAGGAAATAAAATAGATGTCTGAAGTAGATGCAGGGAGGGAGCTGGGTGAGAGAGGTGGTGGGAATCAGGTGTGGGGAGGGAGAGGGGCAAGAAAGAGAATGAAAATTGGTGGGAGGCATCTCTAGGACAAGGGAGGCTCCCAGGAGTCTATGGGGTGACCTTTCCAGCCTAGAAGCGAGGGTTAAGGAGCCTGAACTTGCTGCTTACTGTAGCCAGATGGGGCTTCCATTAGAGAGGGACACCAACCCACCCATAAAACCTTCTACCCAAAACTTGTCTTGCTTGCAGTAAGTGTAGGGATTAAGATGGAGCAGAGAGTAGGGGAATGGCAAATCAATGAGTGTCCCAACTTGAGACCCACTCCATGAGAGAAAACCAACCCCTGTCACTATCAATGGTACTCTGCTATGTCGCAGACAGCAGCCTAGCATAACTGTCTTCTGAGAGGCTTCGTCCATCCGCTGATGGAAACAGAAGCAGAGACCCGCAGTCAAGCAATAGGCTGAGCTCGGTGAGTTCTGTGGAAGAGTGGGCAGAAGGATAGAGAGCCGGAGGAGTCAAAGACACCACAAGAAGTAAACTAACATGGACCCTTGGGGAAACATGAAGACTGAACCACCAACCAAAGAGCAAGAGCTGAACCTAGGCCCAACACACATTTCTAGCAGATGTACAGCTTGGTCAACATATGGGTCCCCAACAAAGAGAGTGGGGCTGTCTCTGATTCTGCTGCCTGCCCCTGGATCTCTTTCCCCTAGTTGGGCTGCCTTGTCAGGCCTCAGTGGGAAAGGATGCACTTAGTCTTGCTCCAACTTGAAGTGTCAGGGTGGATTGGTACCCCTTGGGGGCCTCCCCTTCTTCTCAGAGGAGAGGATAGGGTGAGGGAGACTGAGGGTGGCACTGGGAGGAGAGGAGGGAGGGGCTGGGATCCGATTGTTAAGTGACTAAATTTAAAAAAAAAAGAATTAGTAACTGCACAGTTTCGGAACTATAGAAAAAATATCATCTAGATATTTTTATTTAAAATTTAAGAGTTCTAAACCATGTTCCTGAACATTCAGAATAACTCTGGAGTCGGGCAGAATTGAAATTTATCGAATTAGCATGATGATGTCCAAAGAAAAGTAACAAATTATAAACATAAACCTGGGGGCTGGAGAGATGGCTCAGTTGTTAAGAGCATTGTCTGCTCTTCCAAAGGACCTGGGTTCAGTTCCTAGCACCCACATGGCAGCTCACAAACTGTCTGTAATTCTAGTTCCAAAGGGATCCGACACCCTCCCACCAATGCACATGAAATAAAATTAAGTAAATTATGTTAAAAAAAAAAAAACCTAAACCTGGTCCCTGATTTCCATAGTGCTTCCTGGGACATACATGTGAGTGATCAAAAACTAGAGGGGATGGTCAATTCTCTTGGTGGTCATCATGTACTTAAAATATCAAGATGCAGGGGATGGAGTGGTGTGGAGAGGTTGCTCCGTGGTCAAGAGCACTGACTGCTCCTCTAGAGGACCCAGGTTTGATTCCCAGCACCCACATGGTGACCTAGAATGAACTGACCCTTCTTCTGGTCTCCGTGGTCACCAGGCACACAGATAACACCCAGACATTCACCGAGGAAAAACACTCAATGTATAAAGTAAATATAAAAAAAATTATGAAGATGCCCATTATCAACGTCATTGAAAAATTTAAAATTAGCAATGATGATTGTTGACTAGTGAGTATAGAAATGCAGCTGGTCATAGAAGTAGATTTCCTCCGACATCTCCACTGTTACTTCAGTTCCACTTACAACAGCCTTCTTAGGGGAAAATGTTTGTATATTAAGAAGTGTATACAATGATGCTTACTGTTGAAGGCAATTAAAAGTTGGAAAAAACTTTAACACACATGTATTTAAAAACGTAACAGAATGAGATCTTTTCAGGAACAACACAACAGGTATATATGCACTGCTGTAGAAAAACGTGTCAGACAACACCTATGTCACTGTCCACCACCGAGGCCCAGGGGGCATCGCAGAAGAGAGGGTGAAGAGAAGTTAAGAGCTGGGAGAAAGAGCGGGAAAACATTAAGAGCCAGCAGATGGGGAAAGGTGTCACGGAGCTCAGCTGTGCCAGTGTCACATTGCTTTAGCAACTATGAGCACACAGCAATGACAGCTGCTGATCGAGTTGTCCAACTTCCCATCGTGAATAAAGGCAATCCCCATCAGGCTTCAACCCTTCCCAGGGGCCTGATGGCCACTGCTGCATGCTACATGTGTGTGGCTGATGGCCACTGCTGCATGCTACTTGTGTGTGGCTGATGGCCACTGCTGCATGCTACTTGTGTGTTGCTGATGGCTTCTGGATGGAGGGGATTTTATTTTCCCTAATGGTGTGGCCACTGGGGGACAAAGTGGCCACTGGGTGAGAAGAACCACAGGATCCAGGAAAAAAAGAGGGATCCTGGAGAATAATGGAGGAATATCATCACAAAGTACTTTGTCTATGTATGAAACTGCCCAAAAATAAAGGGAAAAATTTGGTGAGTGGATATGTTATTTAGTTCATTGAGCTCAGTCTCCTCCACTGAAAATGTTGTCGTTTCTTCACTGCAATTTCAAATGGGTAAAAGTGGTTCTCACCAATTACTTGTTACCAATATTTGTATTAGTTACTTTTCTGTCCCTGTGACCAAGGCATCTTACAGAAGGAAGAACTTAGTTTAGCTTATGGCTGCAGAGGGTTAGAGTCCAGTGTTGAGGGGGACATGATAGTGTAGGGCAGGCCATGTGACAGGCACATGAAGTAAGAGCTCATATCTTCACTAGCAAACCAAGAGCCGTGCTCTGCCATGGCCTCTGTTTTGGTTCTGGCCTTGAGTTTTTGGACTTCCCATGTGATGACCTGTAAGCTGTGAGATGGAGGAAACCCTTTCCTCCCCCCGTGGCTTTTGGTTGTGCTGTTTATCACGGCCATAGAAAGTAACGTAGGACAACACTCCTTAACGGTTTACAGAATGACAAGGCATACTTAATTGGAACAAGAAAATATTCCCAGACATATTAATAAATAGAGAAAATTTTAATGTGTATGGTTTCATTTGTATATTTTAAAGAGATTTTATGTACATAAACATGTAAATGATAAACATAATAAAATATTTTTCATATTTAAAAGTTCTGTGAAAAAACACGGGTTGCCTATGGCAAGAAAAGTGGTGTGATGAGACTGGACAGCGGACAGGAAGTGTTGTGCTTCACTTAGTTCTATGTGATCTGACAGTTTAGCAAGAACTGCTTGTGTATTATTACAAATTAAACTGTCAGGAGAGGTGTGGGGCGAGTCACCCAGAAGTTAGGAGCACTTGTGGCTCTTGCAGAGGACCCCGGTTTGATTTTAAGCACCCATACTGGCTCACAACCCTCTCTAACTCCAGTCCAAGATGATACAGCATGCTCTTCAGATTTCTGCAGGCATCAGGCATGCACATGTACATATACATATGTGTAGGCAAAGCACTCCTACACATAAAATAAATAAATCTAAAAAAAAATTACAAAGATTAAGAAAAGAGAAGTAAGTAGCAATTTTAAATAAGTAGGGTTTCTTTGACTATATGTTACATTCTTTTAAATTCCTAGGGTTTCTTTGTATGTATATTAGGCTCATGTTTGTACATGTCATGTGTGCATTCATGTGTGTTCACATGTATATTCTGTGCTCATATGTGTACATATTGATATGTATATGGACTCCTGTGTGTGTTCAAATGTGTATGCTATGCTCATGTGTATGCCTGGCCATATTTGTGCATGCTTATGTGTGAATGTACTCATGCATGTATTCATAGATATTCACAAGTGTATTCTATGCCCATGTGTGTGCATGCTCATGTATATGCATATACTCATGTGTATATTTATGTATGTTCATGTCTGTGCCTGCTCATGAGTGTGTATGCTTATGTGTGAATGTACTCATATGTGTATTCACAAGTGTATTCTATGCTTATATGTGTGCCTGCTCACAATTGTGCATATTGATGTGCATGTTATGCTCATGTGTGTGCACATGCTCATATGTGTTCCTGATCATGTGTGTGCGTAATCATGAGTATATGAACTCATGAATGTGTTTACATGTCTGTGCATATACTTATGTGTGTATTCATGTATGTTCACATGTTTATATTATATTCATGTGTTTGTGCTCGTGAGTGTACATTCTCACATGTGTGCTATGCTCATGTATATGCACATGCTCATGTGTATGCATGTTTATGTGTGTGCATCTACTCATATGTGCATATACTTATGTGTGTTCATGTATCTTGACATGTGCTTGCAATGCTCATGTGTGTGTGACGCTCATGTGTTCATGTGTATGTGTGTGCATGCTTATGCATGCATGTACTCCTGCATGTATTTATGTGTGCTGTTCATGTATGTGTGTTTGTCATGATTCAGCTTTCACTCAACTGATTGGACTATCTTCCCAGACCCTTTTTCAAGGATTTCTTGCCTACATTTTTGGGCATTGCCTGGCTAGTGGAACAATCTAGATGCCTTCACTGGAGGTCAGCACAAAGTCCCCGCTTCTGCACCTGATCTTCCCATGGCAGTGATGGTGTTCTTATATGTCTCAGGATCACGCAGGCTTTCTAGACTTCCTCTCCAGCAAATCTTTATCAGCCCACCCAGGTACATGATGTCATATTGGTTTTTCTGAACCTTTGTTAGTTTAGTGATTTCAAAACACTCTGGCAACAGCAATGGTGTTTGGAAGGTCATGAGAAAGCTGACCAACTTCCTGGCTGGAGCTGAGAGTAGGCAGGACTTCCTTTCAACCATTCACTACTAACTGGGAAATTGCCACCAAAAGTCCTCAGACTTCTACAGCCTCATCTGAAAACCACCAGTGTCCTGTCACTTCCTAAAGAAACAGGTGCTCAGTGAGTCAAAGAGATTCCATCGGTGTTACAAGGACATAGGTGGCCTCTGGGTACAGGCATTCTGGGCCCAGCTCTATCAACTTTGCTCAGTGCTGGCTCTTCTTCCAAGTAGCTCTAAGTAGCTGTGATTTCTCAACATTTTTTTCAATAAAAGAGGAGAAATGGCATCTCTCAAGACTTATAACATTAGTATTGATGAGTATTTTCTGTTGTGTTTTGCCTGCATGCCTGTCTGTGCACCATATGTATGCAGTGCCATTGGAGGCCAGAAGAGGGCATCTGATCCCATGGAACTGACCTTGCAGATGGTTGTGAGCCACCATGTAGGTGCTGGGAATCAAACCTGGGACCTGGGAGAGAGCCATGGGTGCTTTTAATGGCTGTGCCATCTCTCTCTTGGGTCTTTATCCTCTCTACTTCTTCCCAGCTATACAGCAGCTGTGTTTGTTTGTGTGTGTGTTTTCCTGAATCATCTTCATATTTGGTCTTACAGCAATTCCTTACAGCCAGTGCACCTGTCAGAGTCGGGAGTCAACACTCTTCCCAGTGGTTTCCACCAAGACTTGATCCTTCCAAAGAGATCATACTATCTTCTGGTTTTTACTTCTTTTTATTTTTTATACATGTTATAAACATCAGCCCAGGGTTTTATTCCCTGTGTATCTCCCAGACATTTTGTGTGATTAACTGATTAATTACTTCATTTCAAAGATAACCTGAGAAAGACTACAAAACAAAAAGTTCAGGCTCCTCATAGCGTTTTAATTCTGGAGACAAGATGGTAGAACCTGTAATCATTGTCACCTGCTGTTTTGTCACATCTGGACAGTCACCATTTAGCTTACTGTGAGTCATAACAAGCTAATGAGAAGCCGTAAGGTTGGGGTGTGGGACACTTGTCAGTCACTGTTCTGTCCCACTGTGCTAGCTTTGACGACTAGGCCCAAAAGCCTTTAATGAGACATATTAATTAAGTCACTCTCACCAAAAGTTACTAATTTTTATGCGCAATGCATTATGAGTGATTCAAAGAATTCAGTGGTTCCTTAGCACAGCAAATCACCCATAAGTGTCATAAAAGTCAATCTGCTACCAATTAAAATAATGAAATCTCTAAAAGTGTCATTTGATCTGTATCATGTGACATCACTGATTGCAAATGGCTTGGCTATCTTGACTTAATCCTTTTAAAATGGGTATACTTAGTAACATTAGCCTTACTCTAAACATCTTAATGTTATCATTGTCACAACTGCCACTGTGGTTTATTAAGTGCCATTTGCTTGTGAGAAGAAGACCCAGAAAGTCATTGTGCTTTGATGGATACAGGAACAGGAAGTAGAGATGCAGTTCTCCTCTGCTCTGACACTCACCACTTTGGGACTCTTCCTAATGTATGAAATGGATGGTTTTGACTTTATCTAAGTCTATCTAGTTCTCTGAGGTTACAGAAAAGAAACAGTGGGGACCATCTTTAATATTTTTATCATTTTAAAAAGTCTAAACAAAATTGTATGGTCATATTAAATCAGTCCCTATAAGTAAATAATGTGTCAGCTGGTGATTAGCCATGGCTTTTATTACATCAAATTTTTTATATTAATAAGGTAAAGAAAATTCATTGTTTAGTAAAATATACCAACTTTGTATCTATATTTTTTATACTTTGTTTAAAAAGTGTGTGTGTATGTGTGTGTGTAATAGTCATGTGTGCCTGTGGACACAGTCATCAATATGTGTGTGTGTGTGTATAAACATGAAGACCAAGACTGACTCCTCTATAGCTCTCCAACTTAGGTTTTAAGACAAAGTTTCATCCTGGAGCTTACCATCTTGGCAATACTAACACAGTTCTGTCATCCTCCTTCTCTACTCCAGGACTGGACTTAGAGGAGTGTGTACCACAACTCCTTTTTATGTGAATCCCAGGCATTTGAATGTAGGCCCTCAATGACCCTCTCTCAAGCACCCAAATTTTATGTCTTATGGCCACTTTAAAAATAAACTATATGAAAAGTATAAAAACTAGATCAAGAAAGCTAAAGAAGATGAATAACATAGGCAAATGTGACACACTAATACTATTCAGTCCCACACATGTGCAGTGACACACACACACACACACACACACACACACACACACACACTGAACATTATTTAGCCTGTCTACATGGCATGCACACTTAAACCCATATGAGTAGATGGATGGATAGATAGATGTAAATATGATAAAGGATAAACAAGTGCTAGACAAAAAAGTTACAGGGAATCCCAGAATCAGTTTATATATACTACCATGTGAGGAAGCTGATTAACCAAAGTACCATAAAACCAGAGAATTTTTTAAAAAATACCATATGTTCATTTATTAGGCATTTTCTTTAATTCTTACTAAAACATTTTTTTCTGCAAGAAAATTTCCAACACTAAAATGTTTTGGATAAATTCTAGGGGATGTTGTCATCTCATCCTTTTCTAGAAGCTGAGCATGGGCCCCTGTTCTGCCCTCTAGTACATCTTCAAGAGTCCCTTTCTTTTCTTGGGAAAGAACATGTCCTGATGGACAGCGCTTTGCAGTCTTATGTATAATCAAGTAGGGCCATGGTTGAAGAAACAAAATGGTGGTGCTCTTAGATGTTAAGACAGGAAGCCCCGCCTTCTCACAATGTCCTCTTGATTTTTGAAAACCTCCTGGTTTCTCCTTCAGCAGTGAGAGACGTGGAACTGGAAACCAAATCTACAGTTTCTAGAGGGATTTTTCTGAACAAGGAGAAGAGGATGTGTACGGGACCATTCAAACGGAGCTACTATAGCTTCAAGCATGCCTCTGATTGGCTGGCTTTGATCACCATCACTGCAGTGTTAATGAAAGGCAGTGGGATGCACACAGTTGTTGCTACTCCTTTTCTGGGGAAGAAAAATCTAAAAGGAAAAGACTCAACAAAAGACTCCAAGATGGAGAGAGCAGGTTGTGTGGGAAACCCCCTGGATTTCTTCTTTATAAATGTTACCCTGCAGCTCAGAACTTTCTTGGGTAGAGCGCTGCTAATAGCCCTAATTGCCAGTCAAGCCAGACAAGCAAATGAGCCTTCCTGACATCATATAAAATGAAGGGGAATTTAAACTCCAGTTGAAAATGAACTACTGCATGATCTGGTAAAACAAACAAAGCATGCATGTTTTTTTGGCAATAGATATGCATGATGGAGATAGACATAAAATGAACAGGTCACCTAAGGAGCAAGAGATGAAAGAAATACTTCAGAGTTCCTAAGAAGTTTTCCTCGCAAAAAAAGATCAAACAACAGTTGAAAGTATATTTAAAAGCTTCATTGTGCTTGTACTTTCATTCTAAAATTCTTCCTTAGCTATTCCATCTGAAAACACCCATTAGCTGCCAGGGTAGCATCAAATATGGAAATGTCAGAATGACCAAGGTCTCTGCGATAAAAGGAAAAGCAGGGGCTTGTTGTAAAAACAAGTCATTAACTATGCTTGTGCCCGGGGTTCACTGGCCTTGAGGATACAGATTTCTCTTTACAGTCACAGATTGCTGCTCCACCCCTGGGACAATGAACTTGATGTTTGCTTAGGTGTGCGGAGAGAGTTCTTCTTTGAAGGCATTGTGTTTTATTGTGACGAGATTTGGTTCTCAGATCTTCCTGGGCATCTTAAAAAAAAAAAAAAAAAAAAAAAAAAAAAAAGCATTGCTTCTAAACAGCAGTGGTGGGGAAACAACCACTACCAAAACAAACATTAAGGAGGGCACAGTTTGCAGATTTTAGTAGCTGCTTATTTTTTGCCAAATCATTGAATAGCCTTTTCATTGCTTCTGAGGCAAGACAGGACACCAAAGTACTCGCAGTGCTTTCAATAGGACCAGAAGCTTGCTTCTCTCTGGCCCTTCGAGTGGACCTAAGTGTACACGAGACTCTATATTCTAGGTGAGCTACATTGGTAGACATGACATTTGCTAGAAATTTCCAGGTTTATAAGTAGCAGTGTATTTGGGTTTGAAATATCTAGCCTGCTTCCCCTTCCTCTGTGTGCCCCTGGGCCTCCCCACCCAGAGGATGTGATCAAATCGGGGGTCCTAGAGTTCCTGTCAGAGGCAGTGCCCACTCTCCCCTCAACCATGGAGAATGAGCTGTCCATTGGCTGGATCTGAAGAGAGTGTGTTGGGGTTTACGGCACAACTATGCGATAGATATACAAATCACACCACGTGCAGACTCACATAGACTTTATTGAGGGGGGGAGAATATACAGAGATGGTCTTTGGGGAGACACTAGGAAGAGAGAGAGAGGGGATGGGGTGAGCCACTTTTATAAGTGACCTGTCAGAAAGTGCACACGTGGCTTAGGGGACCTGAATCCTGGGCTGATGGTGATGTGCTTCTGGGGACAATGACGTCTTCTATGATGGTGACGCGCTCTTATGACGTATTTTCGGTGTGGCTCTGAGATTACCTGTTTTCCCATGGTCCTCAGGGCCTTTGGGATGGCTCTACTGCTGCCTGATTACTAACAGGGGGTCTAGGTTTACTTCATGCTTTGTCCTTGATTGATGCAACAGTTTGTGCAGGCTCCCCCCCCCTCCGCCCCCGTCCCGATCGGACAGCCTTGACTGTCTCCTTGTGGGGCTCCTGAACCATGTGGGTCCTTCCATCCCTCTATTCTTCCATTCCATTGGTAGGTTTTGTTTTGTTTTGTTTTTTGTTTGTTTGTTTTAATGAGGTGCAGATACTAATGTGCTGAACTGTCAAGCTCACCTCTCCCTCTACCCATTCTGTTAAATCTGTGCTTAACTACAAATAAAATGGCGTCATTTATCAATGCTACCAATTCTCTTTCTTCTATTACCTCTGTCTAGCTTTTAAAATAGGAAGTATAAAGAAAAACAGGACAAACTGGGTCTGGAGAGGTGGCTCCTGTCCACAGAGGGACTGAGGAGCCAGACACCCTGGGAGGCAGACAAATAGTGAGAGGAGCCATGGCTAGGTAGAAAGCTGGCTTCTTCTTGTGCTCCTGACTTGAGACAAAAAGCCTGGCAGCCGAAAACAAAGACCGACAGGCTTACACTGTCTCCCAGCAGCAGGACCCTGCTGAAGGACCAGCTCAGCTAGACCAAGTCTGGACCGGGCATATTACACAGCAGTTCTGGGCCAATCAACCATCCCATCCTTCTTCCACCTGACCAACTCTAAATTAGGAGAGGAAAACTCTTCAGACACAGAAAACTTATCTGTGGCACAGCTGAAGCACACACACCTGGCTGTGGCAGGTGATGACATCAGGGGTTGCTAAGCAACCTAGAGGCAGGTATGCTAACACAGCTCTTGAGAGGAGATTGGATTTTTTTCATCTTCCCAAGGCTGCTTTGTGAATGGTCTTTTCCTCCATGTGCCTGCTACGTGTGCATACAGGCATGTGTGCATGCATGCATGCGTGTGCGTGTGTGCGTGTGTCTGTGTGTATGTGTGTGTCCCCATCTCCAATACTCAACTCCCTTCAAGTGCTGGTTTTGTCTGTGGTGTCTGAGATTTTTCTGCTGCTACCTGTTGTAACCAAGAGCGGTCCTGCCTTTTAATTCTTTTAACTGGCAGAGAAAAAGAACCGATGAAGGTCCTTTGTCAAGGGACATTTAATGATCGTCCTGAGGACAGTGATGCTCAGTTCCTAGCACCCACATGGCAGCTCTCAACCATCAGTAACTGCTGCTAGAGAGGATCTGACATTCTCTTCCTTGGTCACCAAGCATGCACATGGTGCACCCACATGTACTCAGGCAAAAAAAAATTTTTTTTAATTACAAATAGAAAACAAAGACAAACAATAACAAACCTTGACATTTTACAGTAGTAGTAATTCATTGATTATCTAGATTTGGGGCTTTTTATTGTAAAAAGTACAAGTCACCTTTAGAAATACACAGTGGCGACAGACTGGCTCCTCCTTGGGTTGCATTGATTGGTCCTACTCTCCCTGACTTGAGTGTTGCTAGGGAGGAGTCAAGTGCTTCCTCCTAGGAATGCTGTCATTGAGTATGAATGTGACAGATTACTCTAGGGCATTTTCAAAAAGATGCTGAGTGAAAATAAGAAAAAGAAATGTAGCAACGCAGAGATAAAACCGAGTGCTTGCTGCGTGTCTTTTCTATGCTAGACATTTTATGGCGACACATTTTTACTTAACCTGACCAGTCACCTTGGTGTGTATATTCTCACCGTCGTCCAATAGCTCAAGGATCAGAGGTGAAGGGAGGCTGGGAAAGAATGGATGTGCTTGATATCGGAGTCCAGGATGCACCACCCTAATACGGCTTCTGGAGGCTCCCATGAATCAGCCCACATGTCATGGGACCTTTACAAAACAGATCAGCAAGGAGAGAGACAATGGCCTGGGTGGAGCCACTCAACCATGGAAAAAGAATCACTGTAACAGTGCCTCAAAATAATCACTTCCACACTTTCCCCCGTTTATTTATTAATTTAATCTCTTTACAGCCTAATCCCAGACTTCTCCTTCCTGTCCTCCTGGCCCTGCCCTCGTGCTCCCCTTCCCCTCCTCTCCTTTTTCTCAGAGAAGGGGAGGCCCCCCCAAGGGGTACCAACCCACCCAGGCACGTCAAGTCGCAGCAGGACTAAGAGCATCTTCTTCCACTAGAGCCTGACAAGGCAGCCCAGCCAGGGGAAAGGGAGCCAGTGGCAGGAGCAGAGTCAGAGACAGGCCCCATCCCACTGTTTACCATGCTGTTTATCAACTACATATGTGCAGGGCTCTATGTCCAGTCTGTGCAAGCTCTTTGGTTGGTGGTTTGGTCTCTGTGAGCCTCCATGGGCCCGTGTTAGTTGACTCTGTAGGTCTTCTTGGGGTGTCCTTGACCCCTCAGGCTCCCTCTATCCTTCCTCCCACTCTTCCACAGAACTCCCAGAGCTCCGCCCATTCTTTGGCTGTGGGTCTCTGCGTCTGCACTTATATCTTTGTTAAGACAGCAATCATCTAAGGAATGGTCACGGTGCCAACGCCTGTCTGTGGCCCAGAAAAACCAAAACTTTTCCATTACATTTTTTGGGTTAGTGGAGAAGATAGGACACATAATTATGTTTTAGATTTTTTTTTTCTCCAGAACAGGGTTTCTCTGTGTAGCTTTGGCAGGCCTGGACTTACTTTGTAGACCAGGTTGGCCTCAAATTCACAGAGATTCACCTGTCTCTGCCTCCCTGAATGCTTGGATTACTTTTTTTTTTTAATTGCAAAACAACAAAAGAAGAAGAAAGGTAGGCATTTCAGAAATTGCTTCTGCGCTTTCCATGTGCTCTTACTGTGCATGTTGCAAATCTTAGCAAGTGTTGAGCATTAAATAGCAATGTTCGAAAAGAGCAGTCAAAAGGTTACAGGGACTAGATGGGCAAGTCCAGGATGTGCAGGCACAAATAATGAGAAATCTGTCATTGCTGTGCCATTCATTCTGGATTTGGCTCTACCACCTCTGTGGCTTCCTGGGGATATACCGTGGATGCAAGAGGAGAGGATACAGATATTCAGAGAGCCAGTCTTCCCATACGGCATCTTCGTTTCCTTCATCAGACTTTGATGATCTCTACGTGAGATACTGCATTAGATGCTGAAAGTGGAGCAGCCTTCACTCATTGGCTGTGAGTTAAAACAGGGCACATACTCTGGTTCCACTTACCAACTGGAATAGATACTTTGCTTACTGCTGTGATAAAATCCCTGACAAAAAAAAACCTAAGCGTGGCCAGGTTTATTTTGGCTCAGGGTTTGAGAGTTTAGTCCATCATGGTGGGAAAAGCAAGGTGTTAGGAACTTGAGACCAGCAGGTAACAGAGAGAAGATAAAAGCTGATGCCCCTCTCCCACTCACATTCAGAATGAGTTTTGCTTTTTCATTTCAACCTCTCTGGAAACACTTCGATACATCCAGAAGTGCATGTTCTTGGCAGTTCCAAGTCCAGGCAAGGTGAAGACAATTAGCCATCATGTCACTGAAGGTTCTGTGAAGGGCATGTAAAGGAGCAAGTACGTTAGGATGCTATCTGAACTCAGTAGTTATGAAAGCATAACTACAAAACAATAGGAGATGTCTATATGTCTATTACCTATCATCTACCTCTATCTATCTATCTATCTATCTATCTATCTATCTATCTATCTTCTATTTATCGATCATCTATCTCATCTATTCTGATTAGGAAAAAAACCCTCTATTTTCCTTCCAAAGATTCAGTCAAAAATTGTTGAGCAAATGGAGGACTTTGTGCTCAACTACCTTTAATTGATATGTGAGTTAGTTTCTAATGTGCAAGTCGGATGCAAAAGTTTATAAAAAGCGGGCAATAAACTTAATGAGGTGTTATATATTATGCAGAATAAATATTAGTACAGTACACGAACTTAAGTGACAGCAACAAATTATAAAGCTTAGCATGCAATTAAAATCACTAATGGAGCAGTGTACAGAGAGAATGGGCTCGTTCTTAGAGCAGTGATGCGGTGTCAGAGTACCACCTGAACTAATGACACCTCTTACACTTATTTTTAAACACTCTACCTGTCATGTGGGAGCTACTACACTTTGTGGGTTCTAATGTGTGTCACACATGCTAATAAAATTTACCCTTGAGGCAGAATGGTCCTCATAAGCAGGAGACCATCTTCAAGTCTGTGTTTCAGAGAAATTCCTCTGACATGACACTTAGGGACAAAAGGATAAGAAAAGTGGATCCCATGATTAACTTGTGAATGGCATGTGAGATTTAAAGCTTAGGGACCAAATTGCTGCCCGAAAGGATCATTGCTTAGTTCTTTGGCTCTAAAAAGTGTTGATTTTCAGGAGTTTTCCATTTGTTTTTTTGTTTTGTTGTTCTGATGCTTCGTTTAGTTGTTCGCCTACCGGGCTTTCTTGGCTCCATGCTTTCATGCACACGATTCTGCCTGCCGCTCACCTCATCATTCATGGGTCTAAACTTATTCATACTTTAAGAGCTAGGTTAAATGCTATCTGTTCCGTGCAACTTGCCCCTGGTCCTACTGTCTGGAAGTAATCTGTTTTCTCTAAAACATTGCAGGGATGTATTTGTAGTTCATCATTGATTTTCATATGTAAAGCAGCACATAATTGTTGTATTTTTAAAACGACATTTCTATAAAGTACACAACTATTTTTAGATGTATTCTATCCTTTTCTTTGGGTCAGTAGTGGGGAGAAGCTTATCAGAATTAAGTATGGAAAGAAAGAAACAGCTGCTTTGGTTTTCAAGCCAGTAATATTTACTGAAAGCTTCGTGCTCAAATGGCAGTTATTTGAAGGGTGATGGCATGGCTTTGTACTCTTTAATGACATAGTACTAGGGATGTCCTCGAAGTAAAACAGTCATATAAGCAAAAGGCTTTCAGTCCACCCCTAAAAACTTCTAATGGGAAGAAAGCAACGTCCTCTTGCATCCAAGAAGACAAAGCTCACAGAGTTCATGCAGAAAGAAGTGGGAAACGTGGTGATGCAAGGGAGCTGGACCACTCATCTTAGAAGCAAGAGTTGCTTGTTTTGGTTCTGTGGCCCTGGAGGTGTGCCGTTGAGAGTGTTGTCAAGAAAGCCTGTCTGTGAGAGTAACAGACATCATCCAGATAGTGCAACTTTGGGGTGTCCTCAGCTTTGGAGTTCTTGCTCTTCAAGGACTGCTCTAAGATTTTTGATGTGAGACTTATGAGTGGACAATAAGAGTGGGCCTACCAGGGAGTCACTTGCCCAAAATGTCTGAAAATTTAAACCTAGAAGGCAAAGAACTCCTTGAAACATTCTGAATATGTATATACTGCAGCTGGTGCAGAACCTGCCCGCAGGACTCCGAGCTCTGCAGTGTCCCTGCCCTGGCTGAAACCTCTCTGAGCTTCTCACCTGTCAGTCTACAGCTCCCCGTACCTACTCCCCTTCCTTCCTGCCCTCCCTTTGCAGTGTCAGGTCAGTACTGTGTCTTTTCCATTGTTGTCCTCTAATTTTTTTTCTATTTATAAACATTTAAATTGCTCTGGAGATTTCATACATGAGCATTGCATTTACATTGTTTCTGCTCCCCTTTCTTTTCCCATGTCCTCCAACTCCCTCTCAACTTTATGACCTATTCTCTTGAATTATTGCTACACATTTATGTACATACACACACACACACACACACACAAATACAACCTGCTGCTTCTATTTGGTGTTGCTCGTGTGTGTGTGTGTGTGTGTGTGTGTGTGTGTGTGTGTGTGTGTGTGTGT
>OU015751.1:74749375-74760603 GCA_907169655.1 Acomys percivali | reverse complement strand
TGTGTGTGTGTGTGTGTGTGTGTGTGTGTGTGTGTGTGTGTGTGTGTATGCTTTTAGAGTTGATTTCTTGGCATTTGATAAGCTGCTGGGGTCCTAATCCCTGGAGAAGACTGATTCTCCCACTCTCAACAGCCACTAATTTCCTGTAGCTCCTCATCTAAGTGAGGGCCTTATGAGAGTTCCCCTAGTCACATGAGCACGCCCACTGTTGATGTCACTGTGCAAACCTTGTTTAGGTGATCATACTGTTGAGATTTCATGGGAGCAAATCTCCTGTCATACCTAGAAGACACAACTCTCAGCCGACTTCCTGTTCCTCTGGCTCTTATGGTCTTTCTAGCCCACCTTCCATGGTGCCCCCTGATACTCAGGAGTAGCAGCTGTGTTCCAGGTAGATCAGTGGGTTATTGAGAACTCCATATTTGGTTGTTCTCTGTTCCTGTTGTATCGATGTGGATGATCTCTGCCCGTTACAAAGAAGCTTTTGATGAGGGCTGAGAGCTATGCTTGTCTGTGGCTATATGTACTTAAAATGAAGTTAGAAATTACACTAGTTTAGCAAACTGACAATAGCTTCTCCCCTAGGGTGCATGCCTTTCCTTAATTTTTATTTTATACCTTCCCTAAGGTGCTGTAATTAAGAACTATTTCTCACTCGGGGAGGCAGAGGCTGGTGGATCTCTGTGAGGTTGAGGCCAGCCTAGTGTACAAAGTGAGCCCAGGACAGCCAAGGCGACACAGAGAAACCCTGTCTCAAAAAAAACAAAGCAAAAAAGAGAAAGGAGGAAGAGGAAGAGGAGGAAGAGGAGGAGGAGAGGAGGAGGAGGAAAAGAAGAAGAAGAAGAAGAAGAAGAAGAAGAAGAAGAAGAAGAAGAAGAAGAAGAAGAAGAAGTGGAAGAAGAAGGAGAAGAAGAAGAAGAAGTGGAAGAAGGAGAAGAAGAAGAAGAAGAAGAAGAAGAAGAAGAAGAAGAAGAAGAAGAAGAAGAAGAAGAAGAAGAAGATATTTCTGTAGTTGTAGCAATCTTCCTAGTTGCAGAGCTATATGAGCAGACATGGGTATGTATAGGGGGAAACTATATAAGACTGCAGGATCCAAACTTACTTATAGAGGGTCTCCCTCTACAGCCTTAATCATCCTGCCTCAGTCTCGCACATTCTGAGACTAAATTGTGATGCAAACTGGTTCTTGATGAGAACACCAGAGTGGACCGCAGAGCCCATGGATGCACCCAAGCTAGGATTATAAGGGGAAGCCAATTTTTTTTTATGGTTGAGTCTTCTGCACTGTGGTTAATAGTAGGAGTTTTAAAATCCTGACTCCTTTCTCAGAATCTGAAACCCTGCCTGCCTACAATGGACACGTTCTACATTGTGATGTATTGTTCAGTGTCAGCAGCAGGTATACACCAAACCAGATGTTACCTAGAGGTTTTTGCATGGATAATGGGAGGTCAAGTTTGCTTGGCTAATTCACCTTTGGGGATTTTGTCCTGATTATTCACCATGTAACACTCTTTTACAGTTGTTGGTCTGTGGGCACCAGTGGTAAATAGTCCCTGTAGGTTCTGTGAATACTCTTTCTGTGTTTATACCCTTCTTCCTTTACTTCCTGTGTTCACCCTTTTCCATACACACAAAAAGAAATGACATATCTGTGCTTTCAAAGCATGAATATGTTCAAGGCAATGAGAACAAATATCCACTTCTGGCAACTTCTCACTATTAAAAGATACTAAAATGATTTTTTTTTTACTGTGTGCGTTTAGATCAACTATCTTCTTTGTAATGACATACCGTATCATTTCATTCCTTAGATTTAGATAGTATGATCAGCTGTGACTATTATTATATTTCTTTGCTATGAATATTTGGAATATTTGCATTATTATGGCATACTTTCTGATGGCCTTATTTTGTCTTAGTGCATCCCTTGTCATTCTGGAAAGGGTTTGGATCTTCTATACCTCAGGTTAGATTATTGCCAGCCCAATTTTTCATACCTTTAAGACACAAAGTAAGACTCCTTCAAGGCCTGTGGTACCTTTGAGCATAATTAGGAAACATCATCTTCATATGATCTGTGAGTGCTTGTAAATGCAAAGGGGGCACGAATGCTGTTGGAGCCTCTGCAGCTGGAAGGCTTCTATGCAGGGCTGGAAAAGGCTGTTTTGTTTTGTTTGAGACAAGATCTCACTCTATAACCTTGGTGGGTCTTGAATTTGCAATCCTACTGCCTCCGCCTCCAGAGTACTGAGATTACAGCCACGCAGCACCACAATGAGGTGAAGAGACTTTCTTTAAAGGGAAAATATTTATGCATTTGTTTCTTAATTGATAATATACTTTTCATGAGGTTTGAAAAATATGAATTGAATTTTACGAATTAGTTTTGCAAACCTAAAATTATTTCTGTCTAGGACCAGCTGGTTGTGGTGAAATGTGTTGGTTTGTTTACCTGGGCCCCACTTGTTTTCTATCTGCCAGTCCTCTGGCACTTTCTCTGGGATTTTGTCCCCCATTCAGGTGGTTTTCTGGGGTAGTCATACATGGTGGCCTGTCTTCTAAGACATGCTCCTGGGAGCTGAGACAAAGTATTGACATTTACCTCTATGCCGGTAGCTTTCTCCTGAGAAGGCTTCTCTGGGTGTAGAAATGGGGTGGGGATTGTTCCAGTAATAAAGTATGCTGCCTTTTCAGATACATATTTTTCTTTGTTATTTGTGCTATGTATTTTGTTTGGACACTATTTACTAGCCAAATGCGATGGCACATGCCTGTAATCCTGGTACTTGGGGAGGCTGAGGCAGGCAGAGCTCTGTGAGTTCGAGGCCAGCCTGGTCTACAGAGTGAGTCCAGGACACCCAAGGCTACACAGAGAAACCATGTATTGAAAAACCAAAGGGTGGTGTGGGGGGCGGCATGCTGTTCTTCCAGAAGTCCTGAGTTCAGTTCCCAGCAACCACATGGTGGCTCGCAACCATCTATAGTGAGTCCCCTCTTCTGATGTGCATGCACACATACAGGCAGAACACTGTATAAATAATAAATACATCTTTTTTAAAAACCTATTTACTTATATGGGGAAATAGAAGACCATAATGTGGGCCTTGAACAACAGGACTATGCCCCGACACCACAGTTCTCTGAAGTTCCTCAAGTTGGGTCTTCATAAGACAAAGATATAGTGGGTTATTTTCTATGAGGTCTTGGGATGGTGGTGTCTTTATAACATAAAGAGTTTGATATTACTGGAGGTTTTACTTTACTGATCATTGATGGGCTGTGCTCATTCCCTGTGTTCAGTGGTGGTCTTAAATTTTGCTTGGCTAACCAGCTAGATAGACAGTGAACAACCCTGGTAACCAGAAGGCAACCATCTAGCTTGAGATCCCTCTGTGTTCTTCAGCATACTGACATTGATTCAGATTTGGCTTTTCAAGTGGCTCCTATTTATTGGATATATGGTGCCAGGCAATGCACTAGATGTTTCGTAAAAGCTGTCTTCTCTTTCCACCAAACCTTTTAGTAGATGTTGTTACAACTTATAGACAAGGGTGGATGGTCCCAAGACTCAGTGGTTTCCGAAGGGTCTTGTTCGCACATCTTCTGGTAACTTACTCAGATGATGTTATCCCAGTTCTACACATCTTAGAGATTTCATAGTATTTGTGCATCTCTAACAACTGCTCTTCGCTGAAAACTCAGAACTATTTCAAGCTCAATGTGGAGCCTACAGTTTATTGGTGGCTTTAGGCTTACAGTTTTGGCTTCCATTCCAAAACATGAGTTTTGTTTGTTTGTTTGTTTTTTCTTGGTCCAGAACTCCTTCAGTTAGCCGTGGCCAGACTTCCCAATGGCCAAAGTAAACCAATCCAAAGGCACATACTACTGATTCCTTCCAGAACCTGACTCCAACAAGGATTTTACTGCTTGTTCAGCTGTGTGACTGTGCCTCTGACTGTGTGCTGACAGAGGGCTCCACCAAACAAAGCGAACAGAACCCTTGATCAGTAATGGGATAAAGGCAAGCTATGCCTCCCAGCCCCTTCCCAATAATTTCCAAACCTCTTTTGCTTTGTATCATATTCAGGATCCAATATCTTTAAAACTTAATTTTGTGGGAGTGGGGGTACAAATGCATGTGTATGTATGGTGTGTGTGTGTGTGTGTGAAAGGCACATGTGTAGAAGTCAGATGACAACTGTGGGCATAGGTCCTTACTTTCCACTTTATTTGAGACAGGGTCTATTGTTGCTGCTCATTGCTTTGTATGCCTCCAGTTAGCCTGAGAGCAACCCAGATTTCTCTTCTCTCTGCCTTTCAATTTCCCCAAAGGAGTATTGGGATGAGAGATACACCTTATTGTGCCTGTATTTATGTGGACACTAGGGATTTGAACTTCAGTTCTCATGCTTGCGAAGCAAGTGACTTACTTACTGAGCTAGCTCAGTCCCTCAAGACTTTTTGTAGGAGAAGATAACAGTGCCCTTTGCTTTCTTCCCCCCTTTTAAATTTTCTTTTGTCAACAGTCATCTGATCTTGTCAAACATAATGTGTGAACATGAGATCTGCTACGTCATTTCACAGCTTAGTTCGTCATGAGCTCCCTGCTTCACTGAGAGGGTTGCATTTCAGCTGTATTCAAAAGAAGGCCCTCGTGTAGACTCAGCACACCTAGATTCTTGGACCTCCTGGCTTTCCTTCCAGAGGGTACAGAGCAGACTGAAGCTGAGTGGCTGGGGATGGCCACAGACCTGGCTGTAGAGCATCTCTGAGGAAGGAGGAAGAGGATGGGCCATGGGAGCTTTAGTGCTCAGAGCTCTTCCAACCAAGAGTCCAAGATTATTAGATCATGGCATCCCCTGGGATGATTTATGGACCACTTCAAATATAAAGCCAAAATAGTACTTTATTCAAACTGGTGACTGAGAGCAGGCAGACTCCTGCCACAAAAACTCTCAGCCTGAAGTCAGGCCATAAACCACAACTGTGTCATATCAAGGCAGGATTAGGAGGGCTGGGGAGCAGGGAGGTCAAGATGAAGTTAGCCAAACCTAGGACAAAAAGAACTAGGCACCCTTGGGCATTTCATATCCCAGTAGATGTGCGATACCTAGCACCTGGGAGGCTGAGACGAGATGGTCCGGAGTTCAAGACCAGCTTGAGCTATGTGAGGGTACCTTCTTCTCACCCTGTGTTGTTAATTTGCTATTCATCAGCTTGACACAAACTACATTCATGTTCGAGGAGGGAGCATCCACTGAAGACCCGCTTCTGTCTCGCTGGCCTATAGGCAATTCTGAAGAGTGTGATTGATGTGTGAGGGCCCAGTCTACTGAAGGTGGCGCTGCTCTTGGAAAGGGGTCCTGGGTTACATAAAAAGCAAACTGGGTTCATGAGTCACCTTTCCTGGACAAGCGTAGAGACCACCCCTCCTCAGAAACAGCCTCTCTTTACAGCATACGGCAACCATCATGACAGCAACTGGATGCAAATGCAGAGATCAAGAGATTGTGAGGAGCCCAACCCCAAAAGATACATCCATGTCATAGCTCCTGCATGTTAGGGAACATCAGCAAAGAGGGAGCAGGATGATTGTAAGAGCCAGAGTACAGAGAAGCCAGCTGTGAAAGAGTCTCTTTGAGAAATGGCTGCTTAAACAAGGAGGGAGCAAATGTCAATATCGGTGAACACGTTAGCACGGAAGAAGGAAAATTTCAAGGGGCCTCACCCTTAGACAAAGAACTACAAGCAGCTAATGATTGCTAGGAGAGGAGAATCAGCTTCTTCCAGGAATTAGCCCCTTTATTGGCTAGTCAAGGAGGAGTAGTAAGCCTTAAAAAGAATATGCATGCCAATAGCAAAAATGGACTCAACACACACACACACACACACACACACACACACACACACACACACACACTCACACACACACACACACACACACACGCTCACACACACACTCACACATGCTCACACAACAATAATAATCAAAAGAAAAGGAAGAAACTAATCTGAGAATAGGAGAGGGACATGGGAGGGGCTGAAGGGAGAAGAATTATGCAATTCTATTTCAATTGAAACATATTCTAAAAATTTTAAAAATAAGCCGATCAAGTCATGGAGAGCAAGCCAACAAACAGTGCTCCTCCATGGTCTCTGCTTCAGGTCCTGCCTCCAGGTTCCTGCCTTGAGCTCTTAAGCTGACTTTCCTAGGCAATGGGCTGTAACCTGTAAGCCAAATAAACTCTTTCCTCCTGAGTTTCAAGAGAGAAACACAGAACCAGGACAGCACCATAGAAAAGTCAACACTTCATAAATAAACAAAAAACTAAAAACAAACAAACAAACAAAAAAAAGAGGGAATCAAAACCTCGTAAATTTGAAACAGTAAACAATGAAGTAAGGTAGCTGTGTCCCCAACACTACGATCCATTGGGACATCTTCTTCATTGAATTCTATCTTCTTGTTCATATGGCATCAACATCTTCACAGGTTGAGAGTTTATTCAACTGCGGACATTCAGGAGACGAGAGTTGAAAGTGTGAGCATCAGTTCTGCAAGGGTGGTGATGCTCTTCACTCATGATCTCTGTTAGCTGTAGACTTGAAAGTGGCTTATCTCTTACCCATACAGGTTGGGTCATCCCATTTTGGACTAAATAACTAATGGTAAGTAACGAAGTTAGAAATAGACAGATCAGCTTTTTTTTTTTTTTTTTTTTTTAAAGATCAAGTAGAAGAAGGGCACTTTGTAAGAAAAAGACCATCTCAACAGATAAACTGATGCTATGTGGAGATCCAGAGTGGCTGGGATCCACAGTGCGGGTGATGCTTACCTGGCGTACCAGCTCTGATGTAATAGACAAGATCCCCGAGGGGAAAGCATTAGCGGCGGCTTCCCTATCAAATAGCGCCCCAAGCCTGGGAGAAAGACATCATGGGTCCCTCAGAGCCACAAGGAGACTGTTTCCTTGAAAACATTCTCACTGCTCACTCACAAGATCCTGATTCCTAAATCGGTTTCAATTAAATACATTTCCCCCCCTTTGAAGAAGCAACACTCACCTGTAGTCTCCCCTAACCATTGGCAGATCTGATGCTATAGCACTCCACGCCTTCCCAGTGGCTGCAATTACACACATCAAGTTTCAGAATGGACCACAAGGTAAGATTCTAGAGGTCAAAGGCGACCACTTACGGTGCCCATTTTGCTCTCGTGTGTCACAGCCTTTCATTGTTGGGAGTTATTTAGAGACACAGTCACTGGCTAACAAAACCATCTGTTAGTTAACAACGACAAAATATGAGGTTCTTTCAGAATGACACGGAGGGCGTTTCGAGTGAAGGGGGAGGCCTGCCAACTATTCTTTCCTTCCAGGCTTTTGTTGTTAATGAAGAATGCATTTGTTATCAAAGCCAGTTTGGCAAACGTGCTTTCACCTCTTACCTATCTAGAAATCAAAGCCGCCTGGGGAGTTATTTGAGGGTATGGTCTCCCTTTGGAGTCCATCTTGCTCCAGTCATGCTAACAGAATTGTATATGTGCACCAAGGAAACAATGCACTCTTTATGCAGTCCCACCAACACGGCCTACTCACAACATGGTAGATGTTGGGAAAGCAAAAACAGTCTCACTGGGCAGATTCGGTGAAATTCTTCACCTTTGTTTTTTTTTTTTTTTTCTTGCCCTGCTCTATTATTTTTCAGAGAGGAGGGGTGGGAGATGAAAACTCTGTTCCCCTCCTTTTCCCTCAGCCAGATAGTTTCTCAAATCAGCTAAATATAACTCCATTTATTGTCATGCTAAAACGGTCTATTTAGCTGTGTTTAACTGGATATCATGATTCCATGGGCCGACCTTTCACTCCTGGGAAGTCGTTTTAAATTCAATCCCCAGCAAAGGAAAATCCTTCCAATTCGTTGGCTGTGAAAGGTCACAAGTGGGATGTGTTTTGATGGTATCTGCTTATGGTTCAGTTCTCAGTAAACCCGAGCACTAGCGGGGCCTCAATTGTCCTTTGTTGTGGGAGTCTGAGTTTTAAGAAGCCTGGGAGAGCAGAGCAGGAGCCCCGGGGCTGGGTTGCTGGCACCAGCCGAGGGTGCACAAAGGTACCATCTGAAGAAGGAGGCATATGGAGCTAAGTAAGGTCGATGACGCCTCCTTTCTGAGCTGATGGGAGTTCAGACGAAAATATATGGTTTCTCTCCATTTCATTTGATCTCTTTAAAAGGGACATTGCCCACTTTCTGGGAGGCTAAGAGGGCTTAGGTGAGGCTAGGGAAGGAACTAGAAGTGTGTGAACCAGTCAAGAGGAAATTGGAGTATCCTGAACATTTATCCATCTCAAAGCTTCAGAGCTTAAACCCAACATTTCAATCTTGAATGTTCCCTTTTCAGGAAGTTTTTTCCCTGCTCGGGTCAGTAGTACTTCTGCACTATCAATATTCTGATTCTTTTAAAGAAAATAAAATATTTGCATTAAATCTTGTTTAAAAAAATCTCAATCCTTGTAAAAAAATTTCATTAAAAAAGTCATGTTTTGCCAAAAATAAAATGTTCAGAGTTTGATCAAATTTGGGAAGAATTTAATGGCTAGAACACTAAAGGTTGTGTGAGATTTCTTTTGTTGTTGTTACTGGTGTTGTTTATGTTTTTAAATTCTACTTCAACTTTCTAGTCAGCCTATGGTATAATCTTTCAACCAAAACTTAAATCTCTTCTTTTTAACCTACACATAAAGAGAGAAGTTGGTTCCACTCTTTAGTTCTGATACACGTGCACCCCAACATACACACTCCACAATGAAAGCCACCCCTCTCCATGTCTGAGGAAAGCAAGCATTCTTCCACAGTACTTTGCCTATCCACTGGCATGGTTGTGTATAAGTCTTACCCTATCAAGCTCTCTGAAGACAGAAGCAGACGCTCTTTGGTCTTCTATGGACCTCAAAGAATCCTCCGAGAAGGAGAACCCTTGTCTTTCCATCACAGCTACACAAGCACCTTAGGTGCAGGTGGGCCTCATCATATAGAGATTGCACTGTGTGAGTTACCAGAACTCTCACATGAATCCCTGTAGGAACCTCCACTTGGATAATCTGAACAGTCCCCATCCAAACATAACCACCTTTAGCACCACAGCCTCTTGATGGGTGCTCATCACGTGAACCGGTTATGCAGTGTAATCTCTTGGCAATGGAGCATACTTTTTGTGGTATCCTAAAAGCTTAGGGAATCTCTGCTTGAATAGCTGTGTTTAGGAGAACATCACTCATTTCTCTGGGACAAATAAATATCTCTATGAGGAAGCAGGGGTTCCTTCATGGGCCTCCTTACCAATCTCTCTCACATGACACAGGGATTCTCCCACCCATCCCCATTCCACTGCTGCCCCAAAGTGGTCCTAAAGGTCCTGGTCTTTTAGGAGAAGTACCTCCACCTCAAAGTGGGCAACTCTTTTACTTAGATAGGTCCCCGTGAAGAACTTAGGTTAAAATGCATGGAGTAGCCACTATCATTCATTCGTCTTCCACATGACAGATGGGGGGGTGCTCCTCTAATTCATCCATTTCCTCTGTTCTTCTTCGAAGACCTCTGGCAGGGCATCTGCTTCTTGGGGTGGTCCTTGTCTACCACTTTCGAGTGACGGTTTGGTGGCTTGTTCCTCACTGATGGTTTAATCATCTAAGGTCATTCAGTGCCTGTCTCTGGCAGAGTTTGTGGCATCTGCTGGGTTTTGAACGTGATAAAAGTGAATCCTCTTGATTTATTGGTTTCTTTTGGTCTTTCATCTGAAGCACTTGCTCCAGTAACGGCTACTGGGTCTCAGAACCAAACAAAGGTGCCTCTAGGATCACAGGACAGCAACGGTGAATAAAAGAGACAGCACACACTAAGCAACAGCCTACAGAACAGGAAAAGAGCTTCACCAACCTTACATCCAACAGATGGCTAATATACGAAATACATAAAGAAATCAAGAAATTAAACACCAACAAACCAAATAATCCAATTAAAAGTAGGGTGCAGAGTTAAACAGAGAACTCTTGACATAGGAATCTCTCATGGCCAAGAAACATTTAAAGAAATGCTCAATATCCTTAGTCATCAGGCAAATGCAAATCAAAATGTGTCTGAGATTCCATTTTACACCCATCAGAATGGCTAAGATCAAAAACTCAAGTGACAGCACATGCTGGCAAGGATGTGGAGAAAGGGGAACACTCCCCCATTGCTGGTGGGAGTGCAAATTTGTACAACCACTTTGGAAATCAGTCTGTCACTTTCTCAGAAAATTGGAACTAGTACTACTCCAAGACACAACTATACCACTCCTGGGCATATACCCAAAAGATGCTCTACCATACCACAAGGACACTTGCTCAGCTATGTTTATATCAGATTTATTCATAACAGTCAGATACTGGAAACAACCTAGATATCCCTCAACCAAAGAATGGATAAAGAAATTGTGGTACATTTCCACAATAGAATCTGCCCTATATCTGTGCATGTCTTCAGCTAAAGATTTGTGGTACTTTTAGTTTGTCTTCAAGGCAAAAATGTTTCCCAAATATTACACGAATATTTTCATTATTTTCACCGTACTGGTTTTTAAAAGGCTAAGCAAGTAAGGACAAGCTGGACATATAATTTTTACATGGTGATGCTGGGGAGATTTGGCAAGATAACAGATGTGCAGCCATCAGCCCAACTCATGTAAAGTCTTTGAGTACTACAGTTAGTGCGTTTCCCTCATAATCTTCATGTAGCCCACACTTTAGCACTGATGCACTTTGGTGTATCCATATAGAATTTGATCTTTCTTTTAAAATACTCGTTATTCTCTTTTTGTGTCTTTAAATATTTCTGTGGTAAATGATTTGTAGCCATTACTCTTTTTAGTATAGAATCTGTACTTATGGCATCTTTATTTTTTTTGAAAGACTATTTATGAACATCTGGCTTGTTTGTTTCCAATCAGTTCTGATGGGCTCCAGGATGATCTTATTTATAGCCAAAGTGATGTTAAACACTTGCTCCTCTCACCTCCATCTCTCACATGCTCAGATTATAGGCAAGAGCCTACAGTGCCCAGGTTTTCTCCAGCTCTGAGGATGTTACCTGGGGCTTCAGTGCACTAACACTCTACCAGGTGGGCTACACCCTCAGAGTGACTCTTTCTTTCTTTCTTTCTTTCTTTCTTTCTTTCTTTCTTTCTTTCT
>OU015751.1:74733506-74749365 GCA_907169655.1 Acomys percivali | reverse complement strand
TCTTTCTTTCTTTCTTTCTTTCTTTCTTTCTTTCTTTCTTTCTTTCTTTTTTTTTTTTCTCTCCTTGCTATAGAATGGATCATTTTCTTTTCAATTTTATTTTGAATTTATACACTCACTTTACATTTCTGTCATGGGCTCCCTTCTCCCCTCCTGTTTTCTCCCTCCTACCCTCTTCCCCTATCTCCCTCACCTTCTCCTCAGAAAAAGGACAATCCTCCTCAGCCTACCCAAGCATCAGGACTGAGCTCTTCCTCATCCACTGAGGTCAGAGAAGGCAGCCCCGTCAGGGCAAAAGCAGGCAGCCTAGTCCATGTCATAGACAGCACCTGCTCAACTTACTAGGGGACCCACATGAGGATAAAACTGCACATCAGGTACATATATGTAGGGGGCCTAGGTCCAGTCCATGAATGCTCCTTGGTTGGTGCGTCTACCTCTGTAAGCCCCCATGGGTCTATGTTAGCTGTCTCAATATTCTTGCAGCTTTCTTGCCCCTTTTGTGTCCTTTTATCCTTCTGCAGGACCCCCCAGAGCTCTGCCTAATGTTTGGCTGTAAGTCTCAGTATGTGACTCGATCATCTGCTGGGTAGAGCCTCTCAGAGAAGGGTTAAGTTAGGCTCCCGTCTGTAACATTAGCAGAGTATCTTTAGTAGTGTCAGGGGTTGCCTCTCTCCCAGGGCGTGGGTCTCAGGTGGAGCCAGGCATTGGTTGGGCATTCCCTCAGTCTCCACTCTATCATTATCTTTGCATATCCTATAGGCTGGGTAAATTTTGGGTGTAAGGTTTTCTAGGTGGATTGGTATTCCCCTCCCTCCACTACAAGTCCTGCCTAGCTAGAAGGTGATCTCTCCCTGTTGCAGGCATCCAGCTTGTCTCAGTGCTTTCACCACCTTTGGTTTCCCTTTTCTGTACAGGCCCCTCATCTCACTTCCTCACTGTCCCCACATCTGATCTCCCCTACCTTGTTTCCCTCCCCACACCCTCTCCTATCGAGTTCCACTCTATTTCCTCTTCCACTGTCTATCCTATCTCCCCATCTGAGTGAGATTCAAGGAGGACCACTCTTGGGCCCTCCTTGTTACTTGCCTTCTTTGGATCCCTGATTTGTAGTATAGTTAGCTTAAAATCCATGGCTAGTATCCCCTTATAAGTGAGTATATACCATGTGTGTCTTTCTGGGTCTGGGTTACCTTAATCAGGATGATCCTTTCTAGTTCTACCCATTTGCCTGCAACTTTCATGATGTCTTTGCTTTTAAGAGTCGAGTAGTATTCCATTGTGTAAATGTGCCATAGTTTCTTAATCAATTCTTCAGTTGAGGAACATCAAGGTTGTTTCCAGTTTCTGACTATTATGAATAAAGCTGCTATAAACGTAGTTGAGCAAATGTCCTTGTGGTATGGTGGAGCATCTTTCAGGTGCATGCCCAGGAGTGGTAGAGTTGTGTCTCAAAGTAGTACTATTCTGAGAAAGTGCCAGATTGATTTCCAAAGTGGTTGTACAAGTTTGCACCCCCACCAGCAATGGAGAGTCTTCCCCTTTCTCCACATCCTCACCAGCATGTGCCGTCATTGGAGTTTTTGATCTTACCCATTCTGATAGATATAAGATGGAATCTCAGAGTCATTT
The DNA here is from genome assembly GCA_907169655.1 of Acomys percivali. Lineage (NCBI taxonomy): Eukaryota > Metazoa > Chordata > Mammalia > Rodentia > Muridae > Acomys > Acomys percivali. Next base: position 74,747,733 of record OU015751.1, on the reverse strand, counting down.
TGATTTGCATTTGCCTAATGATTAAGGATGTTGAGCATTTCATTAACTGCTTCTCAGCCATTCAATGGGATTCCTGTATTGAAAATTCTGTTTATCTCTGTTCCCCATTTTAATTGGATTATTTGGTTTGTTGATGTTTAATTTTTTGAGTTATTTATACATTTTGGATAGTAGCCTTTTGTCGGATGTAGAGTTGGTGAAATTCTTTTCCCAGTCTGTAGGCTGCTGTTTCATTCTACTGATAGTGCCCTTTGCCTCACAGAAGCTTTTCAGTTTCATGAAGTCCCGCTTATTAATTGTTGATCTTAGAGCCTGAGCTGTTGCTATTCTGTTCAGAAAGTTGTCTCCTGTGCCAGGGAGTTCAAGGCTCATTTCCACTTTATCTTCTAAAGGAATTAGTGTTTCTGGTTTTATGTTGAGGTTTCTGATTCAGTTAGACTTGAGTTTTGTGAAAGGTGATAAATATGCATCTATTTTCTTTTTTCTACATGTAGACATCCAGTTGGACCAGCACCATTTATTGAATATGCTTTCTTCTTTTCGTTGTACAGTTTTGGCGTCTTTGCCAAAAATCAAGTGTCCACAAGGGTGTGGCTTTTCTGGCAAGAGATCTCATCCAAAGACCTTCTAAGTCTATGTGATCTGGCTGGAAAGAGATCATATCCAAAGATCTTCTAGGTCTGTATAATCTTTCTGGACTACAACCCAGGAAATGTATGTGTAGAACAAGTATCAGCTGAAGAAAAGCTTAGGTCTAGACATGATGGCACATGTGCATTTAATCCCCAAAGAAGGTAAAGTTAGTTTGTGAAGAAAGCACCCTTGTTTGAAAGTGATGCCTAATTGAGTGGCAGAGAAAAAGTGAAGAATCAGAGAAAATTTGACAAAACAGGATATGCTCAACTCTCATGAGAAGAGAGAGGAAAGGGAAGCTACTTAAAAGGCAGTTTTATAGAGAGAGGCGTTTTACCAGGACAGCAATATAGAGATGGGTTGCAGAGAGAGAGGGAGAGAGAGAGAGAGAGAAAGAGAGAGAGAGAGAGAGAGAGAGAGAGAGAGAGAGAGAGAGAGAGAGAGAGAGAGAGAGAGAGAGAACTCAGGTGAAGATAGAATGAACCAGAAAATGAGAAGAAGTCAGAAGATTAGAGCATATTGCTGAGTTGTTCTTAAGACAAGCAGAGCAGTTCTGGGCCAATAGAGAAGCCAGATTACATAAATTAGCTGGAAGAAGAGCCAGAACAGCTGAGATGAACCAGCCAGTCCAGACACAGTAAGAACAATAAAGTGTGATCTTATTAAGCAGAAAGTCTCAGAAGCTGAAAATGTTCTGGGCCTAGATTAGGCTGTACAGAGGCTAGAAGCTTCCAGGACTAGTTCTAGGCCTGAAGAAGTAGGTAGTAAGCCTTCCAGACAACAATTGAGCCAGGAGAATAAAAGTAACTTTTACGCTGTGAGTTTATTTTCAGGTGTTCAATTTAATTACATTGATCAACCTGTCTTTATATGCCAATACCATGTGGGTCTTTTTATTTTTATTATTATTATTTTTTTAATTTTATGACCATTGCTCTGTAGAACAGCTTGAAGTCAAGGATGGAGATACCTCCAGAAGTTCTCTTATTGTATAGGATTGTTTTAGCTATTGTGGGGTTTTTTGGGGGGTTGTTGTTGTTTTTCCAAGTTGAGAATTGCTCCTTCAAGGTCTGTGAACAATTCTGTTCATGTTTTGATGGGGATTGCATTGACTCTGCACATTGCTTTTGGTAAGATGGCCATTATGTTAATCATACTGATCCATGAGCATGGAAAATCTTTCCATTTTCTGATATTTTCTTCAATTTCTTTTTTCAGAGACTTGAAGTTCTTATCACACAGGTCTTTGACTTGCTTGGTTAGAGTTCCACCAAGATACTTTATATTATTTATGGCTATTGTGAAAGGTGTTGTTTCCCTAATTTCTTTCTCAGCTTTTTGGTTGTTTGTATACTTTGCTGAAGGTTTTCAGCTATGGGAGTTCTCTAGTAGAACTTTTGAGGTGAGTTATATATTCTGTCAAACCACCTGTGAATAGAGATACTTTAACTTCTTGCTTTCCAATTTGTATGCTGTTTATCTTCTTCAATTGTCTTATTGCTCTATTAGAACATTAAGTGCTTTATTCAAGAGATATGGAGAGAATGGGCAACCTTGTCTAGTTCTTGATTTTGGTAGAATTGCTTTGAGTTTCACTCCATTTAATTTGATGTTGGCTATTGGCTTATTGTGTATAACCTTTATTATGTTTAATTATGGGCCTTGTATCCCTAATCTCTACAAGACTTTTATCGTGAAGGGGTGTTGGATTTTCTTAAAGGCCTTTTCTGCATCTAATGAGATGATCATGTGATTTTGTTTCTTTCAGTTTGTTTATATATTGGTGGATATTTGTGTGTTGAACCACCCCCTGCTTTCCTGGTATGAAGCTTACTTGATCACGGTGGATGGTGTAGTTGATGTGTTCTTTGATTTGATTTGCAAGTATTTTATTGAGTATTTTTGCATCAGTATTCATAAGGGGAATTGGTCTGAAATTCTCTTTCTTTGTTGAGTCTTTGTGTGATTTAGGTATCAGGGTAACTGTGGCTTAATATAGAATGAGTTTGGCAATGTTTCTTCTGATTCTATTTTGTAGAATAGTTTGAGGAGTATTGATATTAGCTCTTTTCTGAAGGTTTGGTAGAATTCTGGGCTAAAACCATCTGGCCCTGGGCCTTTAAAATTTTTTTTTTTTTTTGCTGGAGGAGACTTTTGTTGACTGCTTCTACTTCCTTAGAGGCTATAGGACTGTTTAAACTGTTTACCTGATCTTGACTTACCTTTGGTAAGTGAAATCTGTCAAGAAAATCATCCTTTCTTTTAAATATTCCAATTTTGTAGAACATAGGCTTTTGAAGTAAGACCTAATGATTCTTTGGATTTCCTCAGTATATGTTGTAATGTCCCCATTTTCATTTCTGATTTTGTTAACTTGTACACTGTCTCTCTACCTTTTAGTTAGTTTAGCTAGGGTTTGTCTATCTTGTTGATATTTTTAAAAACTAGCTCTTGGTTTCATTGATTATTTGTATTGCTCTCTTTATTTCTAAGTTAATGATTTCAGCCCTGAGTTTGATTATTTCCTGCTGTCTACTTCTGTTGAGTGTGTTTGCTTCTTTTTGTTCTACAGATTTTAGGTATATTTTTAAATTTCTAGTATTAGAACACTCCAATTTCTTTATAAAGTCACATAAGGCTATGAACTTTCCTCTTAGCACAGTTTTCATTGTAGCCCATAAATTTGGGTATGTTGTCCCTTCATTTTATGTGAATTCTACAAAGTCTATTTCTTTCTTTCTTTCTTTCTTTCTTTCTTTCTTTCTTTCTTTCTTTCTCTCTCTCTCTCTCTCTCTTTCTTTCTTTCTTTCTTTCTTTCTTTCTTTCTTTCTTTCTTTCCTGACCTAGTGATCATCAAAGAGAGAGTTGTTCAGTTTCCATGCATTTATAGGTTTTCTCTTATTTCTGTTGTTGAGATCTAGCTTTAACCCATGGTGGTCTGATAAGATATAAAGGTTTATTTCAATTTTCTTTTATATGATGAGGCTTGCTTTGTGACCAAGTATATGGTCAATTTTGTAGAAGGTTCCATGATGAGGTGCTGAGAAAAATGTATATTCCTTTGTGTTTGAGTGAAATGTTCTATAGATATCTGTAAGGCCATTTGATTGATTGCATCTGTTAGTTTAATTATTTCTGTTTATTTTATGTCTTGATGACCTGTCCTTTGGTGAAAGTGAGGTGCTGAAATCTCACACTATTAATGTGCTGGGATCGATGTATGATTTAAGCTTTAGTAATGTTTCTTTTACAAATATTAGTGCCCTTGTATTTGGAGCGTAGATGTTCAAAACTGAGATGTCATCTTGGTTGATTTTTCCTTTGGTGAGTATGCCCTCCCTCATCTCTTTTGATTAATCTAGGTTTAAAGTCTATTTTATTAGATATTAGAATGGCTACTCCATGCTTCTTAGCTCTGTTTGCTTGGAAAACCTTTCCCATCCCTTTACTCTGAAGTAATGTCTATCTTTGTTGCTAAGGCATTTTTCTTGTGTCCAGCAGAGTGATTGCTGCTGTTTACACATCCATTCTTTTGGCCAGAGCCTTTTTATTGGGGAGTTAAGGCCATTGATGTTGAGAGATATTAATAACCAATGATTGCTAGCTCCTGTTATTTCAATGGTAGTTGTAGTGTGTTTGTGTGTTTCTGTTGCTGGATATTCAATCCCACTGTGAACCCTGAGGTTGTGAACTGTAAAACCCTGTTTCTTGTTTGGTGTGGCTGAACCCTAACACATGCCTTTAATTCAAGAACTTTCTGTTTATTGTAAACAGATGATTATTGTGTGGTTCAGCTAGCCCTAGCACACACCTTTAATCCAAGAGCTTTCAGTAACCAGGATTTAATAAATTTAACCCTAGGTCAAAAGACAGAGCAAGAAACCAGCTTAAGGAGTAGCGGGGACTTTGAGTTGAAGGGTATTTAAGACAGCATGGATAAGAAAGGGCTTTTGAGCTTTGAGTGAGCAAACTCTTTGGCTTTTAGGTTTTGTTTGTTTTTGTTTTTGTTTGTTTGTTTGTTTGTTTGCTTTTCCTCCTGGGCTATCAGCTGAGCTACCAAGCTTTTGGCTTTGGCCTTTTTGGGTTTTCCTCTGGGGCGTGAGCTGAGTAGGAAGGTCAGGAAGGTCAGTGGGGTGCTTTCTCTGCCTCTCTAAGATAGAAGCTTTTTACTGCAACATCTGGCTGTCTGAGTCTTTTTTGGTAAAAATTGAACATTTGGGATTTACAATTTGTAAAGCAAAATTTTGGTGCTTCACTGAGTGGCACGATCCCACAGACAGAGAGATCACTCCAGCTGCAGACAAACTGAGAAGCCATCAGATTTGGGAAGTCATCTAGGGAGTCCTCAAGGAGAGAGTTAGGTATGGGAGATATTGAAATAGAAGGCTTTAGGACCCTGTCTAGATGGCTTGAAAAAAGAAGCAGAAAACAAAAAGCTAACTTAACTGACAAAGGCTCAATAGCAATTATGATTATTATCATTTTGGTACTCTATTATTAGTAGCTATAATGGCTTTCTGTACCCGCTCAAAGAAAAAAAAATCTTCAGAGATACAGGAAAAAGAAAAATGTGAAAAGTGGACTAATATGATACAAGCCTTAGAAAGAAAATTAGAGAGTTGTATAAATGGGAATAAGAAATATACTAAGACACAGACACAGGAATTTAGACAAATCTTAGAAAAATTTAAGAAATGCGGTCAGCCACAGACAGAAGAATTTAAACAAGAGCCTACCAAGCCACTTCATAGTGAAACTGAAAGAGGGCAGCCCATGATTGTTAGAAAACCAGCCTTATTTTATCCAGTTACTATACAAGACCTACCAGGAGAAAATAGGCACCTCCAAGGTCTTAATGAATTTAAATGGCATCCTATAGATATATTAGATTTAAGGGAATTTAAGGAATTGATTATCTCCTCTGGTATGCATTCACCCTATGTAAAGCAGATTCTAAATTCATGGGCAACTCAGGACAGCATTATCCCCCAAGACTGGCAAGATTTGGTAATAGCAATATTGAAACCTGGTCCTCAGTTACAATGGGCAATCCTGGTGAAAGAGGAAGCAAAGGCCATAGAACAATGAAAGCAGGTCAGAGGTATTGATATTTCCCAGGATCAGTTGCTAGTGAAGGTCAATATGCTGATTTAAAAGGCAGTTTGAATTTGATGATCACACTCTGGCACTATGTTTTCTAGCAGCTTTAAATGTTTGAGGAAGGTCGAAGAACCAAGAAAGAGGTTGGAGTAATTTACTAAAATTATATGCAGCCGAAAAGAATCCTTCACTGATTTTTTGCAAAAGTTTATTTTATTTTATTTTATTTTATTTTATTTTATTTTATTTTATTTATTTATTTATTACTTCAGCTGTAAATAGAATAGAATCAATTTCAGATGTCAGAAAAGTACTAATTGAAACTTTGGCTTTTGAAAATACTAATTCAGAATGCACAAGAGTGATTAGACCTTTGAAGGCAAGATCAGCACCAATAGAGGAATGGATTAGAGATGCAGCTGACATTGGATCTCATGTTTATGATGCTAATCTGTTAAGAAGTGATTTCTAAAAGACTTAGGAAAATCAAAATGGCAGATGTCTTAATTGTGGTAAGCAAGGCCATTTGAAAAGGGTTGTAGGCAAGGTGTTCCTAGAAACAATGATTTTTCTAGAGATAATACAAGAAGAAGGACCCAGCCTTCTAGAGTATGCAGAAAGTGTGGCCAAGACTGGCATGGGACTAATGAATGCAGATCAACAAAGGATAGGCAAGGTAACCCTTTGCCATCAGGAATGCCTGAGGCCCAGACATCAAATTTGAGTCAATCATTTCCTGTCAGCATAGGAGAAGCTCATCCACAGAGCAATTAAAAGATTTAATGCCTATTGTTAAAAACAATACTGCTCTGGATATAATCAAGGACGGAACAGCTTCAACAAATAATACAAGAAATTCAAGAAAGACCACAAAACACATATATTAATAAACTGCTATAGTGGTCATAGATCTAGCTAAAATAAAAATAAATGGCATTGGAATTGAAGGTTTAATAGACAAAAGAGCAGATGTGTCAAAAATTTCACAAAACTCTTGGCAAGCAGATTGGCATTTTCAAAAGGTAAATATTCAGCTTCTAGGGGTTGGAACATTATCTTGGATAAAACAAAGTGCAAGATGGGTTGAGGGTATAGGGTTAGAAGAACAAATCAGAAAAGTAGAGCCATTTGTGGCTAATATAGCCATGAATTTATGGGGATGTGATTTTTTTACAGGAATAGAAAAACACAGATTAATATTCCTCCAATCTCAGAAACAAACTATAAAATAAAGAATCCTTCTGAGAAAAATATTAAAAGGTATTATAGTATAAGCAAGAACAGTCACAGACTGTCCAGGCTGTCCATAAGTAGGACAATGACAGGTGTTGGTTTTTCAAAAGTACCAACTGACCTACCTGTAAAAATGTTAATCTGGCATTTAAAAAAAAATAAAAAAATAATATTTTTAAATAATAATTTTTCAAAGTCATACTTTCCTTACTGGCATGAAATAAAAAATGAATTTTCTTAAACCACATGATTTAAATCATGGTAGAATGTTAAACTATAGATTACCACATGGCCCACACCATTTTGGATTCTTTAGTTTTCTTCCTAAATAAAAAGGGATATTTTTGGTATTAAAAACACATTTAAGAGATTTAAAATATTTTAAGTAAATTCAAAGTGTTACTACAGTTCAAACTTGTTTTCTAAATCTCTTACAGGTTGGAATACATTGGAGCTAAGTATAAAATTTAAAACTTGAGCAGGGCATTGGTAGCCCATGCCTTTAATCCTAACAGGCAGATCTCTATAAATCAGTAGTTTTCTAAATTTTAGTGTTACAATGAACAGGGTGGTGATAGTTCACAGCTTTAATCTCAACACTCAGGAGTCAGAAGCATGTAGATCTCTGAGTTTAAGGCCAGCCTGATACAGTGCAAGTTCCAAATAGAGACAAACTTAGGTCCAGGTATGGTGGTTCACACCTTTGACCTCAGTGCTTGGGAGGCACATACCTTTGATCCCAACTCTTTAGAAGCAGAGGCAGGCACATAAGAATTACAATTATTTAAATGTAAAAGCCTCCTGCAAAAGGCATGCTGAAATTCAAAGTGAGTGTCCTTTGTGACATTAAAATACATAAAGATATATATTGTTTTTAAATTATCTATATTATCTGTAGGCCCGGTTAGCAATCAATTAAGACACAGACACTTGTTATATTTTAAAATAGCCTTAGTTAACCTGGAGCAGGGCAGATATCAATCCTCTAAACTACTTCTCATAGTGGGGCAGACATGGGATCCCTGCCTCAATCCCAGGCCGTCCGTTCCCACCAATTTCTATCAAGCTACCTCCCATTCATAATCTCATATACTTGTTCATATTCTTCATCTGGGTCAAATTCCTATCCACACTAGCCATGTGCTTCTCCTCCATCTAACCCATGGCAGCCTTCCTCTCTTCCCTTCAGGTCTCTCTCCTTCCTCCTCCTGGTGGTCTTTCTTCTTCCCAGAATTCCTCTCTCTCCTAGCCCCACCTATCTCTTTTGTCCTGCCCAGGTGGGATGGGTTTTTATTAAGCAAAAAGTGGATCACAGAGACAGCAAGCAGTAATTAGTATCAAAATACATCAGACCATCCCCCAACAGATATATCTAATTTCAAAATAATTTTTTAAATTTCAATTGAACGATAATACCTTTTCTATTGTTAAAAATAACAACAAAAACACAAAACATTTTGCCCTAGGAAATATATAACTTGCCAAAGTACCCACACACGCACGAGCGCGTACATTCTGAGTTAGAATTGGGCAAAGTTTTTTGTTTGTTTGTTTGTTTGTTTGTTTGTAATCTTTCCAGGAGAACAAAAGCATCCAACTAAAGAATCTGACCACCGGATAAGTGAAACATCTGAAGAAATAGGACTAGACACCAAGGAACAGAACACAAGTAACCCACATGATCCAGTCTCACAGACTGCATCAATAGCTATTTCCTCAAAAATCTGGATGCATAAAACTTCAAAACAGTGAGCTAAGATGGTCCAGCATCACTGACTGTCCAGTCAGGACTTCATTTAAACTTGCATTTTCATAGCCTAGAGACTGGACAGCAAATGCTACAGGGCTTGACCATTTTCCCAATTTCTGCCCTTCAAAGGAAACTACATCCCAAATCACCAGAAAATTATTTTAAGAGAGTGATCCCCCATTCCCAAAAGGGGGCTGGATGTCTTTTAATTGTTCAGTGGGTGATAGGTGTTTGTCATAGTTTTAGGGGGGTTGGTTGCAAGTTGTTAATGGTCTTGGTCAGGGAAGAAAGAAGATATAGAAGGTTGGATTTAGGATTACTTTCTTTTTGTTTTCTCTATCTTTCTTATGTGGGGGAAAGAAGGTTGAAGAGAAAAAGGGAGCATATAGAAATAATATAGGAACAATAAAAAAGGGTAGATTATTTAATGTACTCATATAGATCTTTGTATATTGATACAGAATTCAGGTTATATTTGGTTACATTATTTACATTTTTGTATATTGGCACAAGACTATGGTTATTATTTGCTTACAACATACTATGTATCAACTCTTTTTATGTTATTTTTTTTTAATGCAGTGTGAAGTTCTAGTCCTTTTGAAAGCTATTATAACAAACTGTTTAGGATAATTAAGAAATATAAACTAATGGTCAGTCAAACTTGTGGTTCTGTGGTTTTATTAGTTTAATCACAAGTGTTTCATAAGTTAATTAGCTAGTATATAGCTAGAAACAATCAATTCAGATATACCAGAGATAGGTAGATGGTCTTCAAAAACCTCAGAGATCCACAGGATACGACATTTAAAGATGTTTTATTAATTTGAGAATTTTTTGACAATGAGACATATCAGCTCCTGGCAGCACCCCCTTTCTACTTCAAAGAAGATGATGAGCATCAAAAATTCTCCTTTAGGAGATGGCCTCATATGTGGGAAACTAGCCATAAGACAAAAAATGTCTTTGCTTCTACTTTGGATAGAATACTGAACAAACTGGATGCAGCAAAGTTGACTGCTGAGCTTTGCAAGGACAAGGCAGGCAAGTCCTTCATATTACCTGCTTCACAGAAAAAACTGTCTGATATTCTGAGCTGGAAGGCTGAAGATGATGCTCCAACATCATAGAGATATATTGGGTGAGTGTCTAGGCAGCCAACAGAATGTGTCATTTATATAGTTTGGAAGTTGTTTGCTCTGCACTTCCTGTTTATTCAGATAATAGTTATCTTTCACTGGTCTCAGATGGGGTTGAAGACTAAATAGTTATAGTCTTAGAATTAAGTTTAAGTTATTTAGAATTTAAGAAGATGTTTTGGGTTTACAAAGATGGTTTTTGGTTGTTAATGCAAGTTTTGATACAAAATGATTAAGGTACAGAACTTTGGAGTCACCAAGATAAGATAAATAGTAGAATACTTTCTTCAAGGTTGCTAATTACATGTGGATTAGACGTTGTAAGTGTAAATTCTACCCAATAGTATACAGTTCATTGATGTTAGAGAAAAGTCTTTTATTTAGACAAAAAGAAAGAAATGTTGCAGGATATTTGATTCCATTGTGAACCCTGAAATTGTGAATTGTAAAACTCTGTTTCTTGTTTGGTGTGGTTGAGCCCTAACATCCTCCTTTAATGCAATGTTTTTGGCTTTGGGCTTTTTGGTTTTTCCTCTGGGACATGAGCTGAATAGTAAAGTCACCTGGGTGCTTTCTCTGCCTCTCTGAGCCAGCAGGTTTTTTACTCCAGCATCTGGCTCCTCAGACTTTATTAGTAAAACCTAACATTTGGGATTTTTTCTTTTTAAAACAACATGTTTTTCTTCTTTTAGTTTTGATGCCATGAAGTTCTTTATTTCCTGTGTTTTCTTGAGTGTCCTTTACTACATTTGATTGGAGTTTTCCTTCTACTATCTTTTCTAAGGCTGGGTTTGTGTGTAGATATTGTTTAAATTTGGTTTTATCATGAAATACCTTGTTTTCTACATTTATGGTGATTGAAAGTTTTTCTGGGTATAGTAGTCTGGGCTGACATCTGTGGTCTCTTAGGGTCTGCAAGATATGTGTGTCCAGGCCCTTCTGGCAGTTAGAGTCTCTGTTGAGAAGTCAGGGGTGGTTCTGATAAGTTTGCCTTTATATGTTACTTGGACTTTTTTCCTTGCAGTCTCATAATATTTTTTCTTTGTTCCTTATATTTATTATTTTGATTATTGTGTAGCAGGAGGATTTTCTTTTTTGGTCTAATCTATTTAGTGTCCTGTAGCCCTCTTGTATGTTTATAGGCATCTCTTTATTTAGGTTGGGGAAATTTTCTTCTGATTTTGTTGAAAATATTTTCTGGGCTTTGGAGCTGGGAATCCTCCCTCTCTTCGATTCCTGTTATTCTTAGGTTTCATCTTTTCATAGTATCCTTGATTTCTTGGATGTTTTGTGGTAGGAATTTTTTTTAATTTAACATTTTCTTGGAAAGATATATCAACTTCTTCAATTGTATCTTCTACACCTGAGATGTTTTTTCTCCATCTCTTGCATTTTGTTGGTGATGCTTAACTCTGTAGTTCCTGTTTTCTTCTCTAAGTTTTCCATTGTCAGGATTTGTGTTTTCCTATTGTTTCTATTTCCATTTTCAGGTCTTGAACTATTTTATTCATTTTCTTAACCTGTTAGTATTTTCCTGTATTTTTTAAAGGTATTTATTCATTTCCCCCTTTAAATGCCTCTATAATCTTCATAAGCAGAAATTTAAGGTCATTTTCTTTTGTTTCAGTTTTGTTGGGGTATCCAGGCTTGCTTTCAGTGGGATAACTGGGTTCTGGAGATGCCATGTAGTCATGGTTTTTATTGACTGTGTTCTTATGCAGTCATTTAACCATCTTGCTGTCTCTGTTCTTGGCTGATGTTCCTAATGCCCACTGGATTAATTGAGGGTGTGGGAAGATCCCTGGGCAGAAGGCTGGATGTTCATGAAGCAGCTCTCCTCAGGATGGTAGGTATGTTTGTGGACTGACTGCTTGATCTTAGGGAATAGCCTGCCTTTCTCCTCAGATAGCTGTGTCTCAATTAGCCCAACAGGCAGAGGACTGGGCTAGGAGTGTCTAGCCTATATGATCCTGAGGACCAGCAGGTCTCCTCAGGAACCCAGGAGGCTTCTTCTCACTGAGGAAACTCTCAGAGTCATCAGCCCCACCGCTTGCTCATTATCTCTGTGGTTTCTGAGCTTAAGAATCCCAGATAGTATGAGAGATGAACATGTAGGAGCAAGATCCTGTATGCTCCTGAAGTCTGGCTGGTCTCAGGGGAGGTGGTAGAGCCATGGACCAGAGGCTGGGACAATTTCTCTGGATCCCAGGAGCCATGTGGCTAGAGGCAGGAACCATGGCACTTTCATGTTTAAAGCTGTTTATTCCCTCTCTGTTTTCTTGATTACCACAATGAGGATAATCTCAATCTCACCAGTTTTTTCAATAACTCCATTTGGGGTTTAATTCATCCATGACTTAATATATATGATTAAGTCATTCATTTTGAGTCTTTCTTTTTGCTAACTGTCAGAATTTAAAGCTATAAATTTCTTCATCATGACACATTGATTTTCCTACATAACCCACTTACAATGTTGTGCAATAATTTAATTTTGATAATGATGTCTCTATTTTGCCATTCATTATTTGAAATGTATTTGAAAATGTCCAGGGAAGTGGCAGTTGATTTCATTTTTTTCTGAGGAATTTCTCTGTGAAGTTTATTAGACTGGCTGTATGGCTGTTTAATTTTTGTAAAATATCTTTGTTAATCTGACAAGTAACTGGATGCAGTGTTTTATAATATGTTTTTTAATCAGGCTCATTGTTAGTTCTGTTAAAATCTTTGTCCTCAGTGTTCTTGGTTTGCCTAGCCTATCAGCTATAAGTTGGAGTATATGAACTCATATGCCCATCTTCTGCGCATCTATTTTATATTCATGTGCTCTGGAGCTGTAAATACACATACCAGTTTAAGATGGTGTTGTGCTGCTTGGCAGGTATGTCAAGCTAAGCCTCTGCTGATGGTGTGGGAGCATCTCCACAAACACTGATCCTGCAACAACCCTGCAAGGGATGCATCCCTGCCTCTGTGGGGGATGCTATGATGTGCTTGTGCAGCTCATGCCCACCCTCACTGGCATGCCTCCTCACGCTCAGAGATCATACAACACAGAAACCCTTCTCACACAGCCCGGTGGGAGCTTCTGGATGCAATATCAGTCTTCTACTTGCTCTCACAGGAGATTTGGGATAAGGTGAATTCAATTATTGAAGGAGACAGAGATTTTGCATGAGGGACAAGTGAGATGGCTAGTGGGTAGGGATAGCTTCCAAGTCTGCTGGTCTGAGTTTCATCCTCAGGATATACATGGTAGAAGGAAAGAACCAACTACTATAAGCTGTCCTCTGACCTCTATATGGACGCTACAGCATGTTAATTTCCTCATATAGATAGAGAAATGAATGAGTGAAAATAATAATAATAATAACAACAACAACAATAATAATAATAATAAATGATGATAAAAAGAAGTCTGGCATGAAGTATGTATCTGTGAACAAAACGATGCCTGAAATAAATTATTTTGACATTTAAAGTTATTCATATATAGGTAAAATAACCTTTATAACTAGTTAGAATGGGTTTGTTGTCTGTAGCTATGCTATGACAAACACACCCATTATACAGAAGAAGAAAATTGAGATGTACAAATGGGTAGTGTCTTGGATAAGATGCACACCTAATAGATGTCAGATTTGGCCTAGGAACTTGAGCCCTTCAATGAGAGTTTAGTGGTCCTTCAACAGCAGGACTGGGATCAGGTTCTAGAAACTTCCACAACTATAAAGGTTCTTTAAGGGAGCGTTAATGAAGATCTAACGTTTAGATTCATGATAACTCTGTGATGGCATTAACAAATAAGAGACGATGCAGTTGGGCTGGAGAGATGGTTCAGTGGTTAAGAGCACTGACTGCTCTTCCAGAGGTCCTGAGTTCAATTTCCAGCAACCACATGGTGGCTCACAACCATCTATAATGAGATCCAGTGCCCTTTTCTGGTGTACATGCAGGCAAAACACTGTATATATGATAAATAAATAAATCTTTAGTTAAAAAAAAAAGATGATGCAGCTCCCACAAGACTGGCCCAAAGTGTCAGTCTCTCCATTCACCCTGTCCCTTGCTTTATGGTTTTGGTAACCATTGTGTCCTTTCTTCTGTGTTTCTTGCTCACCTACATGTCTGTGTTAGTTTTGATACTCTCTGGGCATTTGCTTATTCCTTCAGCCAGGACAGCAAGACAAGAGAGGAAAGCTCTTAGTGTGACAGGGATACTTCTGTAATGTCTCTCTCGTGAGCAGATAATTAGTAGTTTAAAATTTAACTTATATCTTTTAAATCTTCTTTGGAAATGTTCAGAGCCGATCCACTGCAGAGGCAGAGAGAGAGAGAGAGAGAGAGAGAGAGAGAGAGAGAGAGAGAGAGA
>OU015751.1:74703518-74732801 GCA_907169655.1 Acomys percivali | reverse complement strand
GTAAGGGAGGGGAAGAGCTGGCAAAACGAGCTGCGTGCACTGTCGCGGGAACCATTTGTGTGGGGTTAGAAACATGTCATCAGTATTCAATGGCTCCCCTATATGGCATCTGACAGCTCCTGAAGTGACTGTGTGTGGCACTCTGTGCGTGTGGGTGGTATTTTTTTTCCCTTCTCACACAAGTATGTATATGCCATTTGCTGTCTTCTCCCTTTGTTATGCTTTTAACCATCAATTTAAAGAGAAGGAATGAGACATGAAATGATCCTCACTTGGTCAAGCACTGCATTTTCTGAATCCACTTTGAATTCAGCTCGAGTGACACAAAATTAGAGAAATTTTGCCTACAATCACAAATTTAAAAAAATTGTCACAAAATCTACTGTTCCTCTATTGTTTCATTCTCACAGATGGGAGCCAACGTTAGATTTTTTTTTTTTAAATGTGTCTCTTTTGGATTGTACTCCCAGAGGCAGGTAGCAGTTTTCACATAGTAAAGAAATACTCCATGAGCTTCTGCATTCCGTCTTGCTCCAACAACTATGTGGTTATGCCTCCCTTCCATCACTGAGGGAAACTCTTGGTGGCTGGTGTGTACAGTGGGACTCTTTTCAACAACCAAGATGAGGGGAAAGTCACAAGGGCAAACTATAGACCCCAGGGCACACATGGTTTATGGATGCCAAACTCACAGTAGTTCTTTAGACAAGGAAAATGTTGCCTCTACAAGCTGAAGTGGGCTGGCCCCAGCAATAACTCACTGATGTGGCATTTATTTGGCTGATAACCAAAGGCCTTGCTGAACTTGCAGTACACAGGGTTGATCTTGATGGAAGAATGAATTATAATTTCTCCAGTTCGCAGGAACGTTGTTTCAGTTTTCTACTATTTAGGGTGACCTGCCAAACTCCCTCAAACCTCTGTTTCAATTTTCTCTTGTGACTTTGAAATTGACATGGTGCTCCTCCCGCCCTGCCACCCATATCCTAGAAGATTTCTTTTCTGTAGGTTGTAGTATGGCTTCCATATAGTAGAGCAGGTGACAAAACCACCCTGCAAGAGTCTGTCTCATGATATAACTGATGTAAGTTGCCTTAGTGGAACCTCTGTATGCCTCACGTAGTGTGCTGCTCACTGCTGCCTGAGAGCGAATCACCCAGGCCCTGATGGCGAAGCCTAAAGACCGCTATGCTTGTGGTTGGGGTCATGGGTCTCAGGGGGAACTAGAAGGCAGAGTTCTTTGTAAATACTAGTTTCCAGTTCTTTTTATTTTCCTTCCAAACTGGAAATGCCCATTGGCTTTCAATCATCTTCGTGGCTCAAGCTTAAACTTTATTTATAGTTCATCCAGAATCTTCATTGTACAGATGAGTGAAGACATGGGCTTTTCTGTGAAGGGAAAACTTGTCATGTCAGCCTTAAGGCAACAGAGAACGTTTCTTTTCTTCCAAGGCTCTTGTACTTTTCCTTATACAGCCTCTGGATTTCCAGCAGCTTGTAGGGAGACAACTGAGCAGTTAAGTCATCCTTCAAATGCAAGGATTTGGTGCTGCTTGAAGATGTGATAAGACCTGGACACTGTGTCTCTCGTGTTCCTTTGCCCTCACTGTCACAGCACACCCGACGTGTGAACTTTAAAGCTGAGCCAGGCATAAGTAGGCAAGAAGACTGCAGAGTCTGTTGGGGAACGCCCTCTCTGCTTCATACCTCCTCAGCCAAGGCTATCACCTTTCCTTCCTCCCCCCTCCAGTCCTGAACTTCTCGGGATTGTTTGAAGTTACTTTCTGCCACTCACATTGGTTTCTGATGTCCTCAACCCAGTGTGGGCCAATTTCTGTCTCCACTTTGTAAAATGGCTCCCACTTGAGTTCAGTGGCGACCCAGTTGCCAGTCCAGTGAATGTGTTAACACACTTACCATAGGCGAGTGCCTGCGCTTTGCTTCCATCTCGTTCTTGAACTTCCTTGGTTCCCACGGCCTTCTGACCTCACTACCCTCCTATTTCACAAGACTTTCATGTTGCTATTCCCCATTGGTTTCTGCTTCTTTCTCTCTTCATTCTTCGTCTTCTGCACATGCAGTTCCAAACGCTTTCTGCTGAGCTCTGGACTCAGATTTTTCAACTGCCTTGTAGAATTTTCATGTCAGCATAGTAGGTGAAAAAATTCAGCACCCCTATTGTCCTCCAAAAACCAGTCCTCCATCTTGTATTTCTGACATGCTCAGTCCTCCATATGATGGTTTGAACATGTAGTGTCCCTGACGGTTCATGTGTGGAAGGCTTGGTCCCCAGATGGTGGTGCTGTTGGGAAATGTGTAGCTCTAACCCATCCATGGGTTCATACAGAGTGGGCTAGGAGGAGGTGGGCCTGGCTGCCGGCTGTAGGTCACTGGAGTCATGACTCTGGGCTGTTAGGAGGACAGCCTTGTTGCAGCAAATAAGTCACCTGAGTCATGACTCTGAAGGGTGTATCTTGTGCCTGGCTCTCCCTTCCTTCCATCTTTGCTTCTTGACTTCCATGTACTGAGAGTGTCTCCTCTACCACCCATCCATCCTCCTCCCTGCTTTGCCACTGCTCTCAAAGACACGGAGCTAGCCGGCTGTAGAGCAAGTCCTCCAGAACTGTGAGCCATGAAGCAAATGTTTCGCTTTAGGTTGATCCGTCCCAGATGTTTGCCATACGGCACCATGTGCCTGAATTCCTGGGTCAGAGGTTCAGAAGCCCCGTGCGAATCCCACTCACAGGGTTTTCACCACATTCTCTTGGGTTTGCCTCTTGACTGATCTTCCGGTACATGTGCCCATTTTCTACTGCAGTTCAGCTACTTCTGCGTTTTGCTTGTTTTTTTGTTTGTTTGTTTGTTTGTTTTGTTTTGTTTTTGTTTTTGGTTGAGACTGCATCATCATGAAGTGTAGCCCTGGGTAATCTTGAACTTGTGTCAGTTCTTGTCACTCACTCTCCTGAGTGTTGAGATCACAGCACATCTTAGTACACAGAACATAGCTGCTGCCAATGGTCATTTAGTCCTGTTTTTTTTTAAACTTCCAGAATATATTTCACCTTATAGCTCATTTTATATACCACTACCATTTTCAAACTAGGTGTAATGGCTCAGACTTGTACCACAGGGAGGAGGGGGGAGAGCAGCTATGAGATTGAGGCTGGCCGGGCTGACATAGTAAGATGCAAAAACAAATGCCTACGTAATTATCCTTAAAGAATTTTACCTTAATTTTTCTGTTTATAGCTCTTCCATAGGCCTCTGTGATTCTCAGGATAAAGGAGGAACATATTACTATGTCTTTTGTGTACTCTGTATTCTTCTACTTGCCTCATAGGCGTTAGCTCCTTTACCATGCCAGGCTGGCTAGTCAGCATGGGCGGCTAGTATTACAGGAGTGGGTTTCTGAAAGATAAATTTGGCTCTCTTTTTTTCTCTTTCCACTCTCCCTCTCTCTTATGCCTTTCACTATGGGGTGACACAACCTAGAAACCCTTACCAAGGGGCTGGAGAGATGGCTCAGAGGTTAAGGGTACTGGCTGCTCTTCCAGAGGTCCTGAGTTCAACTCCCAGCAACCACACGGTGGCTCACAACCATCTGTAATGTGATCTGATACCCTCTTCTGACTTACAGGTATACATGCAGGCAGAGCACTGTATACATAATAATAAATAAATCTTTAAAAAAAAAGAAAAAGAAAAAGAAACCCTTACCAAAAAGGGATTTCATTAGTCTTGGGCTCCCCAGTGTCCAGGACTGCAAGAAATACCTCTCTGGGGGCAGGGTTGGTTTTGTTTTTTATCTTCCTAGGCTCATATTTCTGCTGAAGCAGAACAGCACAGACTATCAGAGTGTCCACAGGAGAGATAGATGATGCTGTTAAAGATGGTAGGTAGGTGAAGGCTAGCTGGAAACACGCGCCAATGCATACCAAAGGTGAGCTGTTGAGTGATGGCTGCTTAGTGAGGGTGGGGATTATAAGGCAGCTGTGGTGCAAGACGCGGCTGTCCAGCCCAAGCCTAGATTTGGTTGGTCAGACACTAGTACAACTGGTTCCTGCCACCGATCTTCTTCAGTGAAGAAGGCTGTAAGTCATCTTTTGTGGATGAGGTTAAACTGTCGGAATTCAAAGGAGGGCTCTTGAAGATGAAGGATGTTCAACCGAGATACCATGGCGCCTACAAAATTAGCCAAGGGACACGTTAAACTATCTCTGGAGAGCAGCAGACCAGAGCTCTGCTGAGGGTAGAAAGTGTTGCTTTTTGGTGGTCCAGCTTCCATGATTAAGTTTAGTTATTATTTTTTAAATGTGCTTGGGGGAGAGAGCAGAGGAAAATCAATTACTGTCTACAATAAATCTGTGGTGAGGGAACGTAGCCTGGCATTAGTAGCTACTATAGATTTATCTCCCAGTGGCACATTATTATTTTGAATTTTATAGGAAAAGGAGGAATATAGAATTCAAATTAAGACTTTAAAAAATGATGTATATAATTCAGTCTAATTTTAAAACTGCGTAAATAAAATCAAGGCTTTTATTTTCATGGATATAGAAATGTATATTTAATTTTTATTTTAAGGGAAATGTGCAAGTGTAAAACTTGTTCCAGAAATTTGCCTCTTACCTAGGAGGCAGGTGCATGGAAGACCAGGAATGTACAAATAAATAGTAATAGTATAACACAGATTTCAAATTTTCTGAGTGTCACATTAACAATGTGAAGTTTTCCACTGACTGATATTTGAATGTCACACCCCCAACAAACCTGTAATTAAAGTTATTTTGGCATTTTCAAATCAAATCCTTGCTTTTGGGGGGTGGGCGGGTTATAATTCCACCTTCAAAATGAGCTTCCAGATAAAATTTGACATAAAATACAAAGTGTTATCCAGGAGACAGTTCCCCTCCACCTTTCAGCGTGAGGTTGAAGTGTTTTAAGTTTATAGCAGCACGTTTAAGGTGGAAGCCGACCTGGATTGTTTGCAGTACAATTGGTACACACAGGGCCATTGTGATCCCAAAGAGGCTATCCCAGGGGACAGCAGTAGCAACATTTCCTGCCGTCTGTCTTATTAGGAAGAATATTGACTGCTTGATACTCTTTGAGAGAGGCAGCACTTGCCTGGTGATTTTCTTGCAGGAGAAAGAATCCTGGCAGGTCGTGGCCCAGCGGTAAAAAGCATAAGGATAAATGAGAGCATCAAACCCAGAAAACAAAACAGCCAGCTTGCCAATGAGCCATCAGTCACCTCTTCTTTTGTGTACCGTCTCCTCCTTGTGATTTTCTGAGCACAGACGCTTTGCGTGGAATTTCCCTGTCCTCCTTGCCACTCACGTGGATGTGCCTAAGCGTGAGTGTCTGGGACATGAGGGGGGACGAAGCGCTACCAGGGTCAGCTTCTGCCTCCCCTCCCCCTCCAGCTCAGTGTGGGGGCGCGGGGGTGGGGTGGGGGTGGGCTTTAGATGTTTCTTAACGAGGGGCTAAATTCTCCACTGGCATTTAGAAAGTAAAAGGAGAGTGTTTGGGGGAAGGTCTAGTGCTGGGGGAGGGGTCATGGACAGGCCATTCAATTCTTGCAGGAAGGTCACAGGGGCAGTGGGAGGATCAGGAGAGAATGCCATCCTTTAGGTTTTAGGCACATTTGAGGAAAGAAGACATTAGTATAGTCTTCCTTGTGCAACAAATTCTGCAAAATGCCTGCCAACGTACCATCCCGGTAGGTCTAGAGTGGTGTGGGTACCACAATCATTTATTCGCTTTACAACGCCTTTTCCTAAAACCCCAGAGTACGTTATACTCCCAGAGATTTTGCCCTTCCTTCACAGGGCCAATCTTGTCACTAATTTCTTTCTCTCTTTCCTTTCGAAACTTAGGTGCATCTGAATTTCCGGGTGAAATAACAGCGTTCAAACCTTAACTACAGCGCAGAGGTTTTTAAAGCCCCCCTCTCTGATGGTAACACGTAACTATGGAAGGAAAAGAGCTCCTCCTCCGTCAGGCACCACCGTTGAGTTAAACATCACATTTCATGATAAGCCTTGATAGCAAATTAGAGGTTTCGCCTTTCCCGGGTCAGCTGGCCCTAAGACGTCGTTGTCGGCAAGTGGCCTGGCTTTGCTTTGTTTCTCCTCCCTTAACACAGGGCCCTTAAGGGTTTGGAGCAATGTATGTTTAATACTGTCAGTAAACGGCTTCCTCAGAAATCCAGAGCGGCAGTAACGGGAGCTGTTAAAGTGTGAAAAGCAGCCAGCTAGCAAAGGTTAATCGCAAGCTGCCCACTAATGACCCCTACAGCCCTCGGTTTAAACCCAACAGCACTTGTAAAGGCCAATCAGGTGAATAATTTCCTGTCTGAGGTAGCCTTTATGGTCCAGAATAAAAGCTGAGGTCATTTTGAATGGAGAGGCCCCTAGCAGGGGCGGAGGTTACTATTATTAAGCTGATCTAAACACCTGGGTTTCCCACTGGACCTCCCCCCCCATTACAATTCCTCCATTATGTCTAAATATTTCAATCATTTCACTGGCATTGTGGATTAGCACATTACTAAAGTTGACGGGAACTGGGAGACAGGAGTGGCAAAGACCCCTTCTTCCAGGTGATTACGTCAGGTGCGGAGGCTGCCGGGCACCGGAAGGATTCCAAGGCTCAGAGCTCTCCCTCTGCAGCTCCCTGACCCCATCCCACCTCAAGGAAGACCACATATAAAGCCATTCAGACTAAGAACACTTTACTATTTTAAAGGCCCTTAGAGGAGAGGATGCTGTGGCTTGCTCTGGTAACTCATTGCATCTTTTTTTTTTTTTTTTTTTTTTTTTAAATAGCTTCACAGTCAACCACTGGGTTTCCCAGATAAAGCACTAAAGTCATTTCTGTTTCCGCTTAGATCCACTTTCCCTGCCTGTCTTTGGGTGGCTGTATTTTGCTGATCCTTCCATGTTTTATTATATGCTTGGTTAACCATTACTCTTGGTCCAATAAAGATACTAACATCTTTGAAGGTTTTATTTCTAAGACCAGTTTGCAGATCTGAACCTATTTGGGTGAGGTGCATGGACGAAGGCTCCTATCAGAAAACAATGATACATTTAGGCTCACGGCAGGGACAGGAGTTAAAAGCAGTAATAAGCTTTCTATTTTCCAATGCGGAAGCTACAATTTGGGTGGTCCTTTGGGGCCATGGGTTGTCGGTTTGTGCTTGATGGCGCCACTTGTTAGCGTGCTTACTTCCTATCACCTTGTACTATGTGCGTATTCGTTGTTTTCTAATAATTATATTATAAGACATAATACAAACAGACCATCAGACAAAACAAAAACCCAAAACCAAAAAATAAATAAAAATAAATAAATAATTACAACTTTCACCTCAAGGGGAAAAGGGAGTTTATTTGGGTTCCCCCCACATTCCATGCGCCAATGTAGAAAAGAGTTTCATGAAGTTTTGTAGTCTTACAGAAGGGAGACAGTCATAAATCAAGGTAAGTTTATCATACATCGGTGGGTACATCGGAGAGGTGGCTACAGTTAGACAGGGGATCTTTTCTATAGGCTTTAGATGTTATCTGATGACATTCTTCACTTTGGGAGTGGTGGGAGGTAGTGGTCTGATAAATTAATCAGCTCCAAAGGGCTTTTGTCTTTTCTCCACAGGATGGTAATTCTGACACAGAGGTGGGCAAGGACTGGCCAACCGTGGGTCTAAAGCTAGCCCAGGTGAGGTAATTAGGATCGGAACCTTCAACATTTCAATCTCGCCGCACCCCTGTAGTTGCACTGAATTGGTGTCTGTAGGCGGGGTTCTGAGCAGGAGCTCTCATCCACAGCCCCACGAGAAGCAGCAAGCACAGCAGAAGAGTCACAAGGGAAGCGGATGTGGGCTCGCATGGTTCCTTCCTGTGATAACTCAAGCTTCACAGGCCTGCTGTGCAGCAGAGGGCTAACCTCAAACTTCTGGCTCTTCCTCTGCTTCCCAAGTGCTGGGATTAAGTGCGATGCTCTTCCTCTTCAATGGCTGTAGGGAAGGTGTGGGCACTCCTGTGCCTGCCGGGCAGCGGGCGTCCAGCAGGTGTTGGTTTGAGTCCCTTTCTTTTTGTTGGCAAGCCTGAAGTTAGCACAGGGACTCGGTTAAGGAGCCTCGGGAGGCATTCAGATTTAGCCCTGTGGGTTATCTGTTCCAAGGAGCACAGCGCTTTACCTTAACACTAGCTTAAGCAAGAGAGGAAGGGGTTTTCTGTCTCACCGGGTCAGCCAGCCGGTAGGTAGCAAAGGCCAAGAAGTCAGTGAGGCTGCTCCCAGATCTCACGGACGACTGCAGATGACGACTCCGCCGGCAGTAGAATGACATGCTTCTTTCTTCTTGGTCCCTCTCCCAGGTTCCTGGCTTGTTTCTGTTGGAACTTGGTCACGGTATGCTTTCACCACCAGGAAAGGGGCTAGTCACCCCTGAGCTCCAGTTGGCTTGTGTTAGAGGATCCTGACAGCAGGGTTTGGAATATGCCAAATGAGTCGCCATATGTTTTCTCAGGGCTGACGGCAGAGGCTGGAAGTTGGGAGAAAGAATGTTGGACGTCACTTTTTATTAAAGGTAACAGGGATGCAGTGGTGGCTCTGTTCTCCAGGAGCAGAGGTGTAGTCACGGTGTGACCCAGAATGGCCAAGCCTGGTGTTGTCACTCACTTGGGACTTGGGTAAGCCTTGCTTGAAAAACGGCCATGCTGATTTCCATCCCTGTGCTTTCTCCAGAGCTGTCGAGGACACAGACTCAGACAAAGCCACCTCTCTCTGGCTACCCCTTTCCAGGCTGTATCTGGACTCAGCCCCACTGTGCATAGAGCCCCTTGATTCCAACATTCCCTCCCTCCTTTGCAATTGCTCTGTCCTACAGGGCCAATTTGTCTTCTGTGGGACCAAATAGCTGACCTGATAATGATTCTGCCTTAATTCCTCTATAAATTATGAGGTGCATTTGCTTGGATGATGCTAATATGGCAATGAGAAGAAGTGAGCTTTAAAAAAATTAAAGAAAGGTGCTGTGGTTAATATAAAAACATCTACTAATGTTTACCATACAATTAGCCAATAATTATTATGGCGGTATTATCTAACCTGCTCTCATAACCAAATAAGACAGACACCTGTTGTATTTTAGAATCAACTTTATTTTAAGAGGGGCAAGGCAAATATTAACCCTCTAAACTACCATCCATTATCTCCCAGGCTCCATCCCAAGCCATCTGCTTTAATCATTTCTCCCTGGGCCCACCCACAATCCCCAAATAGTTGCTTGTATTGTTTATCTGGACCACTTTTTTCCGCAGGGGACCTCAGAGCTCCTTCTTTTGGCCCGTGGTTCTCTCCTATCCCATAGCAAATTTGCCTCTTCTCCCTTCACTCATGGAAGTCTGAGAATTTTGGCCACGCCTCCTCACTCTGCCCTACCCAGGTGTGTTGGCTTTTATTCAGTCAAACAGGGATGACTTGGAAGCAAGGACTAGAACCATCATTTTGGGGTCCATGAGTCTGCTCTTTAAAGACAGCAAGCAGACCTCAACGGGGACAATAATGAGCAATCAAATACAAAGCGCCAGACCGCGCCCCAACAGGCAGGTGCATTGCAACAGCTTCCTGAAGATGCTGTGTCCATCCAGTGCGCCTCCACTTTCACCTAGGAACTTACAGGGTGGTGGGCGGAGCTTCTGGCAGGCCAGTGAGAGAGGGGAAAGGTTTATGTGGAAATACCTTAAGGCGCAGTTGTGTGCTTATAGCTGGAACTGAGGCTGAGACAAAAGCTTTCTACATTTCAGTGCATGCCCTGGCCTCAGTTTCCCTGATCCTTGACAGCTTATATCTCTTCTCTGTGGTTGGAGCCCTGGACTCTGTGACAGGAGGTATGTGAAATCAAAGAAAAAAAATGGAGCTTTGTGAATTTTAAAAATATCCCATACTAGGAGCAGAAAAGGAATTGAGTTGAATGTTTTCTTGAACCATTGGGTAGAGGCTTCATCCCAGCCCTTGAAGATGCTGCTGGTCCCTGTGTTGTGCCGCCACTCTGTCCCTTGTCGGGGGACTGTCTTGTAGCGTAACATCATGTATGTGCCAAGTCCCATAAGTGCCTTTTAGATGCCTGCTGTGCGGTGGGCACAGTCTTCGAAACCATGGGTTCTGAGATGAGTAGGACAGTTCTGCCACCAAGTTTCTCATACTCCGGCAAGTTAGAAGACAAGTAGATGGATGACCAAACTGACAATTGCAGGTCACGTGGAAGCAGGTGTTGTGTCAGAAAAAATGACGGCTATGGCAGAGATGAGACGTGGCACAGGGACGTTCTGTCTGGGGAGATTCTTGCACACACTTCCTGAGTCTTACTCCTCGGCACACCGCTGTGATAGATGATCAGATCTGTGAGGCAACAGCTTTTCCCTGACGACAGGAGCTCACGGTGAAAACCCCAGGCAGGGGTATCCCTGATGTATCCCTAGCTGGCCTGGAACTCCCAGTAGCCAAGGATAACCTTAAACTTCCCTGCCTCTATTTCCCAAGTGCTGGGATCACAGGCTTGAGTCACCCAGGGAGTCCACATGGCTGGTATCACACTATCCTCTTACCTTTCTGAGGGGAATTGTTCTCCAGCTCATAGAAGACTGGTTTAAGTTCTTGCTCCAACAGACTGCACAGTGGACAGGGGTCTTGAAGACTGTACTTGGCCCTTGAGACTTCTCACCATGATTGGACTTATTTTTACTCTTTTAACCCTTCTGGCAGCCTGGAATGACCTTGAGAAGGCTTTGCTATTCAATTTACAACCAAAGACAATGAAGTTGTAGAGTTTGAATATCACCACTAGTATAGGCACAGCTGGCTTGCCCTCGGGGTGGCTCCTTTACAGTTCAACCTTCTCCCCCAGAGAGAAAATGGAGGATTTTTATGGGTGTAAACACTGGGACCCTCCCTGCCCCTATTCTTGTCCTAGTCCCCTTTCCCACCACAGGCTCTGTACTGGATTTAAAAATCTACAGAATACCTCCTGCCACACAATGAGGTAGGCTGGTATATAAAAAATATACAAGGCAGCATCTTCCCGGGGCCAGGAGGGATGGCAGGGAGCACCCTCATATCCTTGGTCAGATGTTGTTTTAGTAGAAGAAAAAGTAAAATTTGTTCTGCAGACCCAATGCACTATATAGAAATCAGAGACAAGGGCCTTGGAGCAATCTCCAACAGGCCTTGGAGACCTGACAATGGTGTAAATGTTACTGGACTCACACAGTCTAGCTTAACTGACAGACAGACAGAAGTGATGTGCTGTGGAACCTGTGTTCTGAGTGGTGGCTCCTAAGCACTGGAGGTCAGCCACACAAGTCCGTAGATGAGCCTTGGTCTCACCTCCAGTGGCTGTGTCCCAAGAAGCTTTGTAACAAAAGCTGCCTTGTCCCTGTCGAGTTTGCCTCCTCTCAAGCCTGTCTCTGGTACTCTGCTGGGGAATTCTAAATTCATCATTCTCTGTGAACAAAAAGACCCTTCATGTGATTTGAACAGCACACAAGGCTCTCAATGTCTACATCTCAGCATCTTGAGAAAATATGACCCTGTTCTTTTCTTGAGAATGTGCTGGATACTGTTTACTATTTTTTTGTTCTGAGAAAGATATAGAGAAAAGAAATGTATGACAAGTGCAAACTTAATTGGTCTTTGACGGTGACCTGAGGTTAGACAGAGGTTGGCGTGGAAGCATTTCACAGATAAGAGGAACAATACATACATGGAAAGCTCTCCAGAAACGACCCCTCTCAGAAAGGCCAATGAAAGTACAAATAAGTTAAGAATATGGAATGGATCACATGTGCTAAAAGGAAGACAAAACAGTAAATATTAGACACGGCAAACTTTAGGAACTGGATTGTTACGTAGGAATGTGGTACCTTCCTCCCACTCCTCTCCCCTCCGCGTTCCTTCCTAGTATGGGTATGGGCACGAAGCTTAACTTCTGACACCATTCCCCAAACTCCATCCATCTTGGTTTTGGAGACAGGATCGTTGACTGGCCAGTCCACCAGATCCACCTGTTCTTGTCCCCACCAGGGATGGAATTTTAAGTGCACACAACCACGCTGGGCTTCTGATGTGGGTTCTGAAAACCACGCTCAGGTACTCACGCTTTCAGGGCAAGAGCTGCCTCCTCAGTACCCCCTCAACCCCTGATCGTTTTCTGGCTAGGTGGGCATAGCTCTGCTGACATTGTTGGGGCCCTCTGCACATGGCTGCTCTGTCTGCATCACATTACATGATGGTAAGTTGTTATTAGCTCTTCTGCACAGGAGTACTGCCGGGAGTGTCCTCACTGAGCCTTCCGCGCTGTATTAACTTGCCCAGTGCAAAGCAGGCGCTCAGTAAACAGTTGTGGCATTAATGACCAAGTGGTTAAGGGAACCTTTGAGTCTTAAACCCTATTTGAAAGGTGAAACCATTGTTTTTAAAGAATGGCTTTTGAAATGTAAGTTCTGGAAGACCTCATTGTCTATATACTACTTAGAGTCACAATGCATATCATTTTCTTAATTATGCTGAGATATTTTAAAGTAAAAGTTATTCAACTTTGTGCTGACTATCTAGATATGTCTGCTTCTGATGATGAAGTCAAGTCTAGCAACTCAGAGAAAATCATGCTGAAAGAAATAGTGCCTTAAAAGTTGAATAAGGCTATGAAGTGGTTAGTCCCAGGTGTGTGACAAACTGTAAACAAGAACAGTTTGAAAAGGCGATGAACTAATGTGAAACAATTTGAAAAAAAAAACTTGAAGTAGGAGCTTGGAGGACAGACAGAAACTGAATAGAGGGTAGAAAGGAGGGACCATGGTTTCCCATGCTCTACTGCCAAAGAAAATTCACTTTTGCTGCTAGCACTGACCCTGTGTGTGATGATGGCGGGTTGGAGGAGTTGGGGTGCACTGAGAAACTCCATTCTGGTTCTGAGGGGATGAGGGAGCTGCTGAGTGTGTCCTCCTGGGGTTGTGTCTACCTGGTGGGGAAGAAGACACATCCCACACCTTTCCTCTTAGCCACTGTGAACAAAGTATCTGGTCTGTCTTGACTGCTCTTGGCCACTTTGGGATTTCTGAGCCTGAGCTGACAGCTCTGCAACTGTCTAGTGTAGAAGGGCTCTCTTGTATATTATATGAACGCAACACATGTCAACTAAAAGACCTATGGCCTATAGCTTAGGCAGGAAGTAGATGGGGGAAATACAGCAGGCAGAAAGGGATTCTGGAATAGAGCCAGGTACTCAAGATTCAGCCCCCAAGATGCGAAGAGGATGGATGCATGGTACCTGACTCAGGTAACCAGTCACATGGCCGAATTTAGATTAGCACAATGGGTTATTTCATGCTATGACTAGTCATAGAAGAGCCTAGCTATATGGCCTAAATATTAGTATAATATGTAGTGAGTCTCATGAGTTGTTATTTCTGGGGAGCTAAAGGGGCAGGAGGAAAAACCACCCGAAACATAATGGCACCCTACTATAGTCTAAGGGCTTGAAGAGCTCAAAGGTCCAGAGAGACCAAGTGGTTTCCCGATGGCCTTTGTGAGAGGTGACACTGGGAGCTGGGACTCCAGCTTAAGGGCTTCCTAGTCCCATTAGTGAAGACTTCACAGGGAGTCTGGCCTCATTCTGCAAGGGAGGAAAGCTTGGTCCTCTCTTGGTAGAACTGCCCCGTGGGAGCTGTGAAGAGCACCTGGTCTTTCTTCCTCCACAAGGCACTTGCAGGTAACCCCGCCCAACTCAGGTAACAACTGCACTCCAGTTCTTAAAGTGCCAATCTTTATTTCGTATTTTATTTGAAGCTTGCAAGCATCTCCCATGACATATATTTCACTGGTGCAGATGATTTTTCCAGTGTTTCTGGCCTGGATTCCCTTTAGAACTCTATTTTTAATCCAAATTCATATGCTTTGTAAAAAAAAAAAAGTATAACTTCTCCCATACTGCACATTCTCCGATTGTTAAAAACCTCCTGGAAAACAGACAAGTAGGGAGGTGTGCTGTTTTTGCACGCCCACTCCTGAACTCCCACCTTCCTCTCGGAGCTTCACTTATATTTCCATCCCCTAAGCAGTGGTGGTTTAGTTAACTTTCTTGTCTCACAAATTTGTAAATTTGGCTTTCTTGTTTTGCTAAGTAATTTTTTAAATTGCTTCCATAGATCCAGTTGAGAAAAAATGTTTGTATTTCAAAGAGTGTATAACTCTTAATTTCTCAGAGAGCTGTTTGGAACTTTGGAGCGGGGAGGTAGTGGTGTAAAAGCCAAGGCCATTCAAACTCTTGTTCTGGGGCTGGAGAGATGGCTCAAGGATTAAGAACACTGGACTGCTCTTCTAGAGGTCCTGAGTTCAATTCCCAGCAACCACATGGTGGCTCACAACCATCTATAATGTGATCTGATGTTCTCAGATGTATACACAGGCAGAGCACTGTATACATAATAATAAATAAATAAATCTTTAAAAAAACAAACAAACTCTTGTTTCTGCCCTCCAAATTTCTGCTGAGGTTTCTAGGTAGAATTAATTGCAGGAAATTAGAGAAGGGGAGAGGTGAAGAGAGAGACGGACAGAGAGAGTCTGTTTCTAAGAGTTCAATGATGGAGCTTTATAAACATCTACAATTTTCAATGTGAATTGTTTCCTTTCCTTTTTTTTCCAAAGCAGATGCCACGCCAAACTTTGCATGATGTCCCTTTGAAAATTGACAGTCTAGGTCTCCTGAGCAGCTCAAGCCCCATCCTTCCCAAGGACAGGACATGTGTGCTTCTTCCGTGTAGAGGCAAATACAGATGATAGGTCCACTGCTCAAAGACCAAAGGATCTCTAAATGGTGAGAGGATACACATTCATTATACAAATAAAAACTCCTGTCGGTAAAATTCCTGTTGCGTGTGATCTGACCCGAGGCACGAGTCTTTGTTTTTATTGTGTGTGCTTGGGTTTTGTTTTTGTAAACATGTAGAGTCTTGATGCCATAGGAGAAGAGGTCCGTGTGTATCCCTGCATTTGTGCCAACTTAAATAGAGAAACAAAACAAAACAAAAAAACCCCAAAAACTCGCCTCATTTAGAGTTCTCCTACCCTCCGACTGGTTAAAACAACTTGTATAGGTGCCTTACTAAAGGAAGGACACAAGTTCACAAACTATTCGAGAGAAAACTGGCCAGCTAGGTCCTTCTCAGCACAGGTTCACAACTCACTTAGGAACGAAGTTTAGGACAAACATCTAATTTTGACCAAAGGGACTTGATTCATTAAAATCCCCCTGTTCTCTCTTCTCCTGTTCAGATCTGCAAGGTTGTTTAATTGAAGTCCTGCTTTGTGGGCACAGATGCACGAGGAGGAGCGTGAATCATCAGCCCCATTTGGTGTTTGGATGCTGTGTGTTCCTCATTATTATTCCCAGAATGTCCAGTGGACCTTATGCTCCTCCTCAGGAAAACTCAGAAGCATGAAGCAGTCAAAGAGTCCTTTCTTCTCCTCCCGCCCCCTCGCCCCATCTTCGTTGAAACTTTGCCAGTATCAGATCTCACTCTGTCTGTGGTGCATTAAAATGAAGTGCCTCCCCCCTTTCCAGATCCCCCACCCTCAGCTCCCCTCTCCAACCCCACAGTTTCTTCCTAAGTGGGTAGCCTCTTTGGCTCGCTGTGGGTGAACTTCCCCCGGCACCCCTGCCCCTCCCGTGCGCGCCATTCTCTCTTCAATTTCTGCCGGGCTCCTTAGTGGTGGTTTTGGATTGGGGGCTGGAGGGGGCGGGCTGTGGAGGGAAAGGGAACTGGCCTGAGTGCTGCAGGGAGCAGCTGCGGCCACTTACAAACTGAAGGGCCTGACTCCCCTCCAGACTAAGGGCGCTTCACATAATCCCCTCCTGCAATCCACAGGGTCACTGCAGAAACCCCAAGCGCTAGAGCTCAGCTTATTATTGTTGTTGCAATTATTGGGTTGTTTCCTTATGATAACAAGATCTTCAGAGCAGGGACCCGAGAGAGAGAATTATGTTTTTGTAAGATGAGCTGTCCTTCCCGAAGCAAGGCTTTCTGTGCTGCTCTCAGCCTGCCCTGCGGCCCCTCCTGTCCTTACCCCCTTGAAGGCCACTCCGGGGGTTGGACATGTGGAACTTCTGTATGGCTCTGCAGCCTTTTATTGTCCTGTGGGCCTCATCCTCTTCTTAAGAAAGAGGCGGGTGGTTAGAGCGAGTGATGAAAATGGCTTTCTTGAACACACCAGCTTGTTTTCTCAGGTTTGCATACGCCTCTGGACTGAAGGGGCCTTTTGTTTTTATTTTCCTTTTGGTGCACCCGTGAGTGCTATAGTCTACAGAACAATTACTTCATGGTTTTTAGGAAGAATGGGGCAAGGATGAAGAGAATGGCCAGATACTTGTTTTTTGAAATGGCATCAAGAATGCCTAGATAATTAGGGAAAATACTTTTATTGCTGATGTAAAGCAAACCTTGTGTTTTGAAGGTCAGAACACATCCAAATAAGCGACACCGATGTCTAATTTGAAGTTTTGATCTGCCAGTTTTAATGTTTACTTTAAAAAAAACAAAACAAAACAAAGTTCAACTCTCTCTGACTACTCTCACGAGTTTATACTGCATGCCGCTTTGTGTTTAAATAGCCCATGTGTTACATGGACCTAGTTTTGAATGATAATTATTTGCAAGAGAAACTAAAGCAACAAGAATATCACTACTATAAATGATAACGAGACTGATCTCAAAGATAAAGTCATGGTAAAAAGTAAACATAGGGAAACACCTTTTAACAGCCCGGTACAGCAGTGCAGTTGATGATGAGCACTGCGCATGAGCACCGTGCCTCTCTTCCTACTATGCGCAGAGAGGTTGAAGAACAGTACCACAGTTCTTCCTGCCAAACCGGTGGATGCTGGGTCCTCCCCACCTCCTGCATCAGTCCCATCAAGGCACAAGGTGCCTCTTAAGTGGTCCCAAGTCTACCATGGCTCAGTGCATGGTTCAAGAATGGCTATTTCAGGGTCTGATAGGATATATGAAATAAATATTCCCAGCAAATGATTTTTTTTTTTTTTTGGTCTAGAGAATAAGACTTATAGTGGAGTCCAAGTTCACATGTAAGAGAAAAGGAATTGCAAGGCCTACATAGTAAGCAATGATGGGGACCCAAAATGACTTAGGAGAAAGAGCCCTAACGTCAGCAACAAGCCATGGTAGGTGGCTATCCATGAATAAAGTGTCATCAGAGCGGAAGTGCATATGAATTTCTGCATAGCGTCTGGCAATGGAAAGCAGTGAGTAAAATCAAAGTAGAGTTAAATAGAAGAATCCTCTTTAGCTCATGGGCGTGAGTGAGTCAGACCTTATGGAGACTAGTGCTCAACTCACCTCCAGCCCTCCACCCAACACCCTGCCTCAACTCACCAACCTGCACCCACCCTGTTACATCCACACACACTCCTCCCCGACCCCAATCTCGTCATGACCACATCCCCATCCGGGCTCCACCTACTACCCTGCCTCAACCCACCAACCTGCACCCATCCTGCACCACCCCACCCTGTTACAGCCACACACACCCTTCCCCAACCGGACCCCCATCCTGACCACACACCCATCCTGGCTCCACCCACACTACTCCACCTCCACTCACCATCCTCCAGCTACACCGAACCATCTAAATTGTCAGAATCTGCCACACGCACCTTCCCCTTCACCGGTGTGTGTGAAACGCGGGTTCTAGCGGAGAGAAAACGTATTCCAGGGACACAAAAAGAATCTCTAAAGACCTGGATGTGAGTGTGGTGAATTTTGAGAATTTAAGAGTGGCTGGAGGATGGTAGGTGGAGCCGGCAAAGTAGACTGCAGTAGAGAGGTGGGTGGGGACAGCGTGGTGGGTGGAGACAGCGTGGTGGGTGGAGGTTGACAGAGTTGGAAGGCAAGGAAAGACCTTAAAGGAGTTTAACTTGTTGCCTGCACAAGAAAGCTCAAGTAGGGTTTCAGGACCAAGGAAGAGAGATGGCAACGGGTAGAATCTGTGCCGCTGGGTATGAGGAAGATGAAGGCGGAGAGGATGTGATGTGGGAGATGTGTGGCTAGCCAGCACAGGCCTTAGGTTTATAATAGCCACTAGGGCCTGATTCTGAGTGTGTAAGTGACCATCCATTAGCCTGGGTAGGGAAGAGAGCATGCAGAGGAGGGGTCAGGAAATGAGGGAACCTTGTTGCTTTTAATCAAAACTAGTACTTCTATTTAATGGTGTGTGTGTGTGTGTGTGTGTGTGTGTGTGTGTGTGTGTGTGTGTATCTTGCACGTGACTATGCAGGGACGTATACCTCCCATGCAGGCCAGGCATACATGGAACCAGAGGCAGATATTGGATGTCTTTCATTGTCTGACTTATTAGGAGATAGTCACTCACCGAAGAGGAAGCTCACACTTTGGGCTCTGCTGGCTTGCCAGTGCACTCTTGAGATCAGCTTATCCCCAGCCTCAGTGCTGGGATTACAGGCATGTGCGCTCTCTTGCTGGGGGTTCAAACTCAGGGCCCCATCCTTGTCTAGAAAGAGTTCTTACTCACTGAGCTCTCAACCTGGTCCCAAAGATAGAAGGTTTTGAAATGTAACTGAACAACATTAAGCTTAGTGGACTTTGTTCTATTCCTGTTGCACTGTGTCCTGCCTGCTCACCCACTCTTTGGGCTTGTATCTTAGCTTGACAGCTTTCTATGTTCAGGGAAATAGGCACTCCTACCCTCAGGTATGGGGAAGGCCCTAATGAAAAGTGATGTTGATAGGGTAGAGCACTTGACTTGAGCTTCTTCATTTAACGTCATCCTCCAAACTCCATGGAATTTGTTTATTGCCTGAGACTTGCAAAGGACAAAAGAGGCCATAACCTTGTAGAAACAGAATTTCTTGTGGTAGAAACTTTCTCTGGCAGAAACAGAATTTCAATCCATTGTTGACTCGAGACTCGGAAGGGGACCAGCCTGCTATACTTAAGAAATCAGAGAATGCTTCAAGCACTGACTCTAGTGATGAACTGTAAAGAAATTAAACGTTTTAAAGGGAAACAACAAATAGAAATTCTTTTTTTTACAAGATTTCCTATTTCTTTCTTTCTCCAGTTTTCTCTTGGAATTGTGTTTCAAGGTAAAAGCTTGCTTAATTAAGATTTATGGCTACTCATTTTAACTTCAGCTTGGTTTTCCTGAGCACTCCAAACCACAAGGAAACACAAGCAGCACATTTTTTTTTTTTTGGTGTATATTTGATATCAGTAAGCAGTTCCTGTTATGACACTTCACACTTGAGGCCAGCTTGCCCAAGGTACTTATTTTAAAAATCCAGGGTTGATCTACAGGACTCTTTAGAAGTTATTGCTGTCCATTGGGAAAACACAGTTAGCAGGATGCCTGTCCCACCCCACTGTTGTAATGGTTTCGGGAGCTCAAGCTCGTCAGCCACTGAACTCACTATATCCACCAGGAAGCCAAGGACCTGAGCAAAGAAGCCACTTTCTTGTCTGAAGCCACAGTGTCGTTCTGCATCAGGGCTTCAGGACAGGGTCCCCATCACGGAAGGACGCCTACCCCAGACAATGCAGTGTCTGGGAACCATGCTTTCAGTTTCCTGTGGTCTACTGAGGTAGGGAAATATTAAATGCAAAGTTCTAGAAGTTAACAATTCAGAACCTCAGATCAATTTCATGGTGGTGTATTGTTTTAAGTCTTTCATTCCTTTTCTTATTATTGCCACCTCTTTCTGATCCTAGCTTACAAGAGGTGTGGGCAGGGGGGGGGGAGAATGGTGAACAAAAGGTTTGCTACTATCTGGAGCCCCTAGGATCCCCTAAACAGGGCTAGTCGAACACAATCTGCAGGTAAGTGGACAGACCCTGGCCCATCTTCCAGGACTCTTAGTTTAACTCTAAGATTTAAAAGCAAGCAGGTAATTTAGTTACAGTACTTGGTGACGGGAATTTCTTTTATACTACAATGAACATAGTCACATTGAGGGATAAGAGTTATTAAATAGAACAAGAGGCTACCAAGAAATACCCTTTGAAGAAAGAAGAAAGCCCCTCCCTTCATGACATGCATTTTATAGTCATATATGGTCTCTCTAAAAGAGACACTCAAGGCTCTCTGATGAACAGTAGTACAGATAAATTAATAACACTGCTTATAATTATTTTGTTACATGCCACTGATGTAAGAAGCATACTGTTTGATTTTTCCCCTGACAAATGATTTAAAAAGATCTAAATACTTGTTAATAGATGCTCTAATATAACCATGTTAGTGTTTATCTACAACATTCAAACTTTAAGCCAATTTCAATAAGTAATGTTCTTGATTAGAAGTATTCCACTCCAGTGAATGCCAAGGAGGCCTTTGAAATGACGTGAACGGCCTGTTTTGTCCCCCACGGTATGGTGAATGCCAACACTTCATTCTTAAATGTGGGGTTGTCATTAGGTACAGAAGCTGATCCAATCTTCTATTAGGCCCTCTCCAAACTCTGGGTGGTCTTGGCAACTATACCATATGAACTGTAGTATACAATAGAGTGGGTTAGTATTTTTGTTTTGTTTTGTTTTAATTCTGAATCTTACAACTCCTGTTGGTTGAAATTGAGTAAAACAATAAAAGGCTACACTTATGTGCTGAAGCATAGTTCTATATGAGTTAAAGAATAGAAATACTGCATAATTTTGTTTTGTCTTTTACATGTAGATTGGTTGTTTACTCAGCCAAAGGAGCTAAGCCTGCAGGGAGCATAAGCAGGAGATGGTGCTGGTTGTCTGTGTGCTTGTGAAAGAAGATTCCGCCAGGAAAACAGTGCTAGCATCAGTTATACTGTCAGCTGTAGTTCTGATTGAACTAGCCCTTACTGAGTTGTGTTAGGATGATCTGGGAGAACAGCACACAGTTCCTATCAGTCCCATGTCCGTTGCTATGGCAATAGGATGTAGCCGTGATTAGCTGTCCCAGAAGGAACAGCACCCTTTTCAAACTCTGGGCTTAAGGCTTGTTTATTCACAAAAAATTACTTTTAAGTGCCCTGAATATAGTAAGCACCCACCTAAAAGTAGCTGTAGATTTGAATTTTCTAAGCTCAGAACAGAGGTGGGATGGCAAGCCTTCTAATATGGCTGTGTTTATTGAGTGGAAGCTGGCGATGTGTGTGGTTTTCATAGCTCAGGAAGCGAAATTGCCTCAGGAACTATTTTTAAATAGAAAGAAAATTTTAAAGAAATGTCATTTTAAAAAGAAAAAGTATTCCTTTTTAAAACTAACTTTGTTTAAATGCATTTAAGTGAAGATGTTTGATGATGATGATGATGATGATGATGATGGTGACGACACATTTTCTGATATGGAAACACAATCACAGGCAAAGCTGTCTCTCATTTCTGGCTCATGAGTGACAAGTCTATACAGATTTTGGGAATATCCAAATACAAAAATCTGTGAGCACAACATGACGTTCAGACAGCAACTATGTTGGCTTCCTCTCTGCTGTGGGTGACTCTTCCACTCCACCAGCCCAGCTCTCTCACCCTTCCCCCTTTTCTTTATGTCATTTTATACTGTTTCTTTTTCACATCTTAAACCTGAATATGTGTTCTGTCCATCTTGTCCTTCCGTACCTCCAAAGTGCTTCGGCTTCTTGCTGGCTTAGCCTTAATAAGGAACGTCAAGTTGCCTCCCTCCCCTTCCGTGTCCTCCCTCTGGCCCCTTCCTTGCTCCTCCTCCATCCTCCCTGGTCCACACTCCCTGTCCCCTTCGGTAGCCCCTGGGATGACACTGCTCATTGATGTGTCTGCCTCATTAGCACTGAGCCTTGGTGCTCAGTGGTGGGGGCAATCTGTCATGAGAAAACTCAAGAATACTCTCCATTTGCATGCTTCTGTGCCAGAATGCCACTTTTTCTCAGCTGTTCTTTGTGCAATTTCCCCTTGAGCATTCAACTTTCCCATGAAGTCCTAGAAATCATATTATGGCTGTCCCAGCTCAGTTGAAATGTTCCCCATATTAGGCTTTCATACCAGCCTCCTTCTTCCCAACAACTTCAGAGTTATTTGCAAACAGAGCAAATTAGTACATAAAAACCAGGTTTCGTCTCTTATTGTTTCGAAATGTAGGGCACATTAAATGAGCAATGCTGCTTTGAAAGCACAGGGGTACAGATTATAAGTGCAAATGTGTATTTATTACACATGTCCCAAAGAGGCCACCACAGTAATAAATACGAGGCAACCTCTGTTCCCTCCTCACTCACTGCTACAGCAGAGTACATTTTGTACCCACCACAGGAGTGGCACAGACTGGCTAGATGTGGCACTGGGGGTTTTGGTTGCTTTGGGGGTGGGCGCTTCTCACAGAACTCCAGATCTGCTTTGTAAGTTTTGGGGGAATACAATTTAATACACTAAAAAGTTAATTCAGAACAGATAACTAACTGCTGATTAAATAATGAATATATATATATATATATATATATATATATATATATATATATTTGCATCAAACAAATGGCAGTTACAAGCCTGGGATGCACAACCTGTTACCAAGCTGAACATGTCCCTGAAAGTATGATGACATAATGTGCTTTTGGCACAGGTGACCCTTCACTTTCTCAAAGAGAGCACACCCATTGTATTGCATTTGAATAACAATTTATTACACACACAAATTGTCTTTTGTCCTTTTCAAAGATGTTGCTGTTTTTAGTGTCATTATATGCAAATGAAGAGTCTTTAGTTCCGTGTATTTTTATCACTCCTATTTTACAGACTGTAGAATTACACTGTTTATTAAATCACCTCTGGCCTGTTGGTCATATGTACTTGTTTAGGGTGAAATGATGACAACATTTTTAAAGTTATTTCGTTATAACTATTTAACATCTTAATTGATTTCATGGTAATTTGGAGGAAAAAAATGAAGTTAGAATGAGAGAAACAGGAACTAGCCACTTAGAGCTTATTGAACACCAAAGAGAATTAAAATAACTTGAAGATAAGCCCCTGTATTAACCCCAAAGGGAAATAAAGTTCCTAAAATACTGAAATTTTATTGTGAGTTGTTCCCTCACAGGGTGATTAGAGTTATGCTGCAGATTTCGTTAGTTATAATTGACTGATTTTTCTTCTGAGGCAGGCAGCCCAGGTCTCCTGGCCCCACCACCCTCCTTCCAAGGCGGGCTCATCTCAAACCGTTGTCTAACCTTTCCCTTAATCTGCCTCCTCTTGAGTTGATGGGAACTGCTTTTGGTCCTCTTGTGGAGGTAGTGAAACAATCTTCTTATTCACTTGGTTCCTTCGGGCCAGCGACGTGCACCGACAACAGAAGAAGCGAGCGCCCTGATTAATGGCTGCTAATTAGCAATGTTAATGACCAGGTGTCCAGGGCCAGGCAGCTCCTCTCAGCATGGAGCA
Source organism: Acomys percivali (assembly GCA_907169655.1). Classification (NCBI taxonomy): domain Eukaryota; kingdom Metazoa; phylum Chordata; class Mammalia; order Rodentia; family Muridae; genus Acomys; species Acomys percivali. Next base: position 74,709,321 of record OU015751.1, on the reverse strand, counting down.
GGCTCAACGAGGACCCTGCAAATCCTTGCTGCGACCCTTCTTCTCAGCTGGCAGTCGTAAGGAAACAGCTCAGTGTTCCCAGGAGAGGCCCAACAGGGAACCCAGGCCTGGACCCACGCCCCAGCCTTCGGTCTAGTGGGTCTTCCATGAATTAAAATTAACATTTCTGTCCCCTCAAAACTGCTCAAAAGTAATAAAGTGAGGCAATACACTCAAACCCTCATTTGTGAGGAGATTTTTTTTCCTTCCCTAAATGGAAGCAGTAGTTACTTTTCACAATTCCACGTACATCTGTGCCTGATCAGATATTAGCTCCTATGTATCTTTTCAGCCTGGGTCTTTTATTATTCTCGAATAACTCATAGGAGTGACGCTCCTTCTTTCTATTCAGCACAGGTGACTGAATGGCCACAGCTCACTGCGGCTGGAACCCTGCTCTGAAAAGTGAGGCCATCTTGAAAATCTTTTCCTGGTTAGAACTGCAAATGCTATTTTTTAGCTTTGATATTGGAGTCAGAGAATTCTTTTACCTTTGAATCAAATCAACAGAACAAAACCAAGAGCTCTATACAAAGACCCCGAAATTATTTTACTAATTAGAGTAGGCTCCTTTTTTTTTTTTTTTAAACGCTGACTAGAAGGTTGAAAAGTGACAAGTCTTTGCAGATAATTAACCATTGACTGTGTTGCCAATTGGTGACAGACTGATTCTGTCTATGAGTTACACAATTGTTCATTTTCTCTACACTGCAAAATAACCTGTACTTTCTCCAAGGAATGAGAGAGAGAGAGAGAGAGAGAGAGAGAGAGAGAGAGAATCAGAATGGAAGAAATACACTAAAATGAAAGAAAACATACCAAGTCATCTTTTAAAGATGCTTTTTGCATATCTAGTTCTGTATCTGTATCTCTCAAGTCAGGATAGCATCTTGGTTGATTCACAAAATCATGTAATGCGTTGTTAAAGGCACTTACTTGCGTTACATACTATTCTGTTCTGTTTATTTCAATTACTTTTTAAAGAATATATAATTTGTTGGGATAAAGCACCGTTATCAAAATTACAAACTATTCAAAGATGATAAAATACAACTGATATGCTGAATCCAGAAGCAAGATTTTCAAAATTCTTGTGATATGGTCTCGGGAAGGGTGGGCAGGCGATAATGCCCCATGGAGAAGGTGGAGGCAAAGATTGCAACTTTGAGGCTATCCTGGACTACATAGTTAGATATTCCAAAGAAACAAAAACCCTGGAGACATAGTTCATTGGTAAAGTACTTGCCCAGCATTCTCTAACATTGAATAATGGTGTGTGTGTGTGTGTGTGTGTGTGTGTGTGTGTGTGTGTAACACTAAATTGGTGGCAGCTAACAGGTCCAAGTAAAACTTGACAAGTATTTCAAAGTGTGGGCAAGGCCAAGCAATATAACCTCATAAGCTACAAAAGGAGGCTTTTGTATCCACTGGAATAATATTATAATATTTTCTATTTCTCCCCATAGTTAGCAAACTCTGTACAGTTTTGTCCTAGAAGGCACCGAAGAGCATCACCGCACACTCCACAGGCACTCGCCATGCGCAACACGCTTAGGCCCACGGAGAACATAGCAGACCAGCAGATTGCCACATTATTGCTTATCTTATATGCGGGAACTTTTCATAACGCCTCAGAAACTGCACTGGACAGTGAACGATCTGGGTCAGTGTGTGAGATGCTCTGCAATAGCATATTAAGACAGCCACCGTTGAAGTAATAACTCTTCATTAGCCAGGAATGGGGTGATTGAAATGTCTACGGTGAAGTATTTTATGGTCAGAGTTCCTAACCTGGAAGGATAGGCAGAAGACCCCTGTGGCTAGCCCTCCTACACAATGGGCTGAGGTTTTGTTGAGGCTTGGGCTATATCCCTCCCTGGGCACCTTACTCCCCTCTCTCTCGTCTTCATAGATCACAGAACAGTCATAAGGAGCGAAAGAAAAGAGTGTATCAAAAGCTCCATGGCCAATTAATCCATTAATATCAAATAAAGGGGTAGTGGACAGGGTAAGTGTCCCACAGGGCAAGAAGCAGTATCTACAGTCCCTAGAACCATGCCTGGCATATGACAAATGGGTACAGAGACCAGCCTCAGTATATTCAGTCAGGATTCCTAGAAGCCCTATGGTCTGTTTCCTGCTTTTCATATGCCTTCCCTTCTGTTTTGTCAAATTAATAAGTCTAAAAGAGAATCCTCATCGCCCCATCCCCCATACCCCCATACCCCCATCCCCCATATCCCCCATCCCTCCCCAAGCATGTTGACTCTTTAAGATTCTTATTTTGGATTTACCCATCAGTCCATCTAAAATATTACTTACCTTTTCACTTTTTTAGTTTTATGGCTTAACAACCATGTAAATAAACATTTAGTGGTAGGAGAACCAATCAAATTTACTGATAGTCAAAGTTAAGAAGTATGGAGTTTAGGAAAAACTGTAGCTGTTGCTGATTTTGCTGTTATTTTTTAACTTTGAAAGCACATATTTCCTCTAAAAAGTGAACAGTAATTAACAGAAAATAACAGCCCTCATCAGAAGATGTTTTGCGGCAATTAGGGAAAGAAGAAACAAGACCCTTTACAAAATGCCCCTCTTCTATTGTGTGCGCAGGGGCAGCTGTTCCTTGGCTCCTCGACTCACCTACCTCTGTTGTTTTGTTCAGGGGGCAGAGGCAGAGCGAGACCACTTTGGTAAATTCAGCCTGTTGTAAGAATGAGTGAAGAAGGCGGGGCAGCGTTCGCTCACCCTTTCCTTCATGCAGCCTTCCCTGTTCTATTAATCAACCAGCTGAAAAGCCTATTTAAGCACCCGTCTACAATCCCATTGTCCATTGAGTCAAATAACATGGCTTCTATACTTTATGAGGTGTAGTTTAAGAGAAAGCAAGAATGGAAGTAAAACAGGCAACCAGTGAAACCCTGAGCACGTCTGTGAAGCCAAAGAGATGCGAAATATTGATGCTGTCAGTTAACAGGTATGGATCACTGTATGTTCGCCCTGGGTTGGAGTGCCTCACAAGTGAAGAGACTAAAGATATAAAAAATGATTTGTTGTGGGTTTCTTTTTTTGGTAAATTACAGTTTCAAATTGAGAAATGAACGTTCATTTTTTAAATTCTGGATTTGGTTCATGGAGGCAAATGCATGGGCTCCAAAGAAAGAGCGCATTCCCGCTGGGTCCTTGTTGAAAACACAATTTTAATAAAGCCACGACATCACCGTCACACTGGCCAGAAGGGTCACCTCTCCAGTCCTTCTGACTCTGTTTAACTCCATCTGCTGCATTGAGGCTGACAGTGAGGTGAATTTTGGGAGAAGTGGCCAATAGTCAATGATGCCAAAGTCAAGAGACACACTAGAGGAAAGCCCAAGGGATGGAGCCCCACCTTCACATGTCATGGTGACCTAGAGGAAGTCTCCAAAGCTACCCAAATAGATATTGTTTCTTACCTGTAGTTCAGCAAAAAACTGTTGAGGGAAAGGGGCTAATTTAGCAAAGCCAATTTAGCAAAGGCCAGGGTTTCGTGAAGACGAGGCAGTGGTACCTATGGTCTAGCTAAGGAGTGATTTGTTTGCTAATTCATGCCTTGAGGTACAATACAATTTTTGTCACCCAAACTTTATTTGCTCTCTGAAGATATTAAATTCATTTTCTTTTGGTCTGATCCAAGGGCTTTGCCGATGCTAAACAAACACTTTTCTTGAGTTCCCCCTTCAGGGGTGTTGTTGTTGTTGTTGTTTTCTTTTGGTGCTACTGAAGATTAAATCTAGGGCTTTTGCCCATTCCAAGTAAGGGTTCTACCACTGAGCCCTATCCCCAGCTCTGTTAAAGCTCAGTGTTTCCTATACTGGCCTTGGTCCTTTAAATTTCCTAGTTCAGCCTCCGGTTAGCTGGAATCACAGACCTACTCCAGTTAACCTGACCTAGAGCCTAAGTTTCAACCAGTTTCCTGACATGGCTATCTAGGCTTAGTGTATGATTTTTTGAAAGTTAGATTCTTGTTTTTGATATATGAGTGAGACAATAGGTTTTGAAAGTCTAAACTAAGTAAATTAAGTTGAATGGTTATAATATTTTGAAACATCTAAGAAGTAAAGAAAAGAAATCTTGGCTATCAACTAGGTAGGGATTATTATGTCAAGGATTCTACACACTGTAATCTTATAGTTTCAGAAATAAAGTATTATTATTTATGAGTTATAGACACAGAACTTCAAAAAGTAGAGTAAGTAGACCCAAATGCTAAATCTAGTCACCAAGTGATGCAGGCAGTCACCATGACACCAGATCAGCATGCCGTGTTGCAGTTCCTTGCTATCTGACAAAATTTAGAAAAATTATTGTTGATGATCTTTTCTTTTTGGGGATATATGAACCTCAATTGTGGTGAAGTTGATTGATGTTACCCACGTTTATATGAACATGAGTTCAAGAAGTGAGGTATATGTGTGGCTACCTGTGGTCTTGCATTATAATCATGATACACTGTTTTGATACAGCAATTGGTGGTCTAGACAGGCAGTACCTGGTAATGAGGCACCTGACTAAAGTCTCTGAAATAGCAAAGAGATCTCTTATAACAAGTAGAGATCTTTGCATCCTAGATAAACCCAGGAAGGGGCATGGTTCCTGACAGAGTCTTGAACCAAGTCATACTGAAGTCAAAGTCTAGTTAGAAGCGGTGAGATTTAGATTTCTTCTCACTTGTCTCTCACAGTAAGCCTGGCTGGTGACCTATCTGAAATTCCTAGAGGAGACTGCCCTTTTATATCTACTACATGTGACCATTTCTTCCACCACTCTTTAGAAATATGTTGGTGAGGATTTTCAATATGCAGAGACTCCTTAGAGGTCTCAGATGAGTACTTTGATAGACACTAATGCGAGACCTCAAGGTGATGGGAAAACTGGTTCCTGATGGTTGCCTTTTGAGAAAGAGGCAACAGGAAGCTGTCTAGACCATGATGGACCTACCCTAGAATAACACAAAAGACTCCAACGACAAAGGCTGGCTAGGGACCCATGTGTGGCTCCTTGTGAGTGACTGAAAGATTCCTTTTGAGCTATTTGAGATGGGCTTCATTTTCAAGGTTAAATGTGGGTGTAACTGCAAGATCTTCCACAATGGTAATATCCAATATTATAACCATTAGTCACCAAAAAAGTCTGTTAATTAAAATAGAATATAGTTAACTATTCAATTCCTCAGTAAAAATGCAATATTTTGAGTGCTCATTAACTATAGGTCGGTAGTGATTTGTCCGCGGGACAGTGTAGATAGAAAATGTTTCTGTTCCCAAAGAAGGTTCCATTGGAGAGAGCCTGACAATATGTGTGGGAAATAATAGCAATAAAGTGAGTCTACTTTGCTAGAAAATGATGAAGGTATGTAAGACTTGCCATTTTGGACTGGGGATATCTCGGTTGATATAGCAACTGTTTTTTAAGCGTGAAGATCTGGCTTTGAGCCCTAGAACTCATAGAGAAAAGTCATGCATGATGATGCACACTTGTGATCACAGTGCTGAGAAGACAGGTCTCCACCTAGCCTAGTTATGGAATCCAGACTGGTGGTGGTGAAGAAGAAGAAGAAGAAGAAGAAGAAGAAGAAGGAGAAGGAGAAGGAGAAGGAGAAGGAGAAGGAGAAGGAGAAGGAGAAGGAGAAGGAGAAGGAGAAGGAGAAGGAGAAGGAGGAGAAGAAGAAGAAGAAGAAGAAGAAGAAGAAGAAGAAGAAGAAGAAGAAGAAGAAGAAGAAGAAGAA
>OU015751.1:74685308-74697780 GCA_907169655.1 Acomys percivali | reverse complement strand
TGGATAGATGGACGGACAGGTGCCCCTGAGTGCTTAAACCTATACGCAGAGTTTCACAGGCACCGAGGATGCTGGTCTTCTACAAGCTCTACTTTTTCTGGGGAATAAAATTTGATGTCATTTTAAAGAGATATTTGAAAATTTAATACTCCAAAAGAATGATCTAGAATGGTACAGCAATTCTGTTCCCACCTCATTGGCCATCACAACTCCTAAAAATTCTTTTGCTTCTATGTGTAGAATGTAGCTCCCAGCTGATCAGTGCACTCAGGAGTGATGCTGTCCACAGGCAGTCAGGATGGCTGAACAAAAATAATTTTCTCTTAAGCTCGTCAAGTTATGCTACCTATGAGGGGCTAAAACAGAACAACAACAACAACAACAACAACATAAACAACATAAACAAAAGCAACTATTGCAGGGTAGTCCTAATAGAAGGAAACATCATTTTCACTTGATCAGGAATGTTACTGGAAATACCCATAGTCCTCTTCAAACATATGTCCACTCCTTAATATCCTTCCTGGATGCTTTTGATGCTTGCTCCACTCTTTAAGGCAGCCTGCAACCCCTTCAGGTGTCACCTGAGAGATCTCTACATGAATTATGCCCCTAGACACTCAAGAGCAGAGCCTAGTGAACAGTGATGCTCCTAAGCTGTTTGTGGTATGACATTTGAGTCTGCTGTAAGAAAGGCTGGCTGTTCTGCTTCCAACTGTCTTCAGAACCCCCAAACAGTTTTCTTGTTTCCCCTAAAACAACAAAACATATGTCCTGCTGTCTGAGTGGAGACCAAAGAACACATTTCAAATTCACAACCCCATCTTTCTTGACTGAGAGATCTTAGTTTTGATAGGGCACCACCGACATGGTATGGTTCTGTATAAGCACTGCACACTGACCTAGTGAACCACCGGAGCATTCCATGGCCCCGTATTTACTATGAGCATTTGGTGACAAGCTGGCCTGATAGGGCTAGAAAAACACATCCCTTCAGAGCACCTAAACCTAGCCAGCTGTTCAGGTCTGTTCCTTACTAAGCAAGTTGCCCTGGTTGATCTTGTAAAGGCAGTTTCTGATGGTAATGGAGGTCACATTTGTGGACATGTGTCTGTGCTGTCAGTGGCCTCTCAGAGAGTCTGAGTTGGAGGTCTATGCACATGAGCCCCACCATCCTTTCTGGAACAAAGGCAAAGTACACACCCCAACCGCCTTGTAAAAGCAGTGCATCTAATCACATAATGCCCTATCATGTGGTTTTTTTTTTAATTAAGTGACCCACAGGATATTAATTTGGTGGTAACAGCTCCCAAGGGATGTGGCACAGGCAGCCACTTCAAGAGCAGGGAGGACTACTGTTGGACATGATGCTCGTTTCATCTGAACATATGGAAAGCAAAGCAAGTCATGAGAGCTCTGTACATGCTATATTGTTCTTAAACCTGCCATAAAGAAGAGTCTCTTTAAAAGCATCCAATTAATAAATGTGCATTGAATTACAGTGTTTAAATATTCCATAATGTGGGTCTCTCCCCTTGGCCTACACTCCCACTCCTTTGGGGGGGATCTCTTCGTTATTCAAGTTGTTATAACATTTTCCACTGTGTGGCACATCTCAGTTTTGCTGTTGTTGATTGAGTTCTTTGCTTGCTCTGCTGCCTTAAGGAAGAAAAAAAGAAAAAAGAAAAAAAGAAAAAGAAAAGAAAAAATCTGTAAGCTATAAAATACATCTTCTTTCTTCCTTTGTCTGGGCATCTAAGTCTGGCTTGGCACTAGAACCCCACCCCAAACCTCCCACCAAGAGTCTGTCATATTTCTATAGGCTCCTACATGCTCAGCTCTACCTCTTTTGAAATGATGCCCAAAGCCAGCAGTGTTTACACAAGTAAAAGGGAGTTTTTTTCCTTTCATGCTATAACTTCTGCACGACACAGAGAGTTTCCCTAGTCGCACCTAGTACTTTGTTCATAGCTGAACTTCTATTTTTCTAATGTGATGGCTTTATCCAGCCCTGACAACAGATTTCTTTAAGAGATTACACACCCGGAGTGAACTCTTTTCCGCCAAGAATTATGACACACCTGGAAGACCTAAATCATTTTTATCTGTGCTGTAGAAGCTTTTCATATTGAGATTGCTTATCTTGAACTAGACCTATGTCTTGAGCAGAGCTTAAGGGTGGCAGTCAGATGTGTGTGTGCATGCGTATGTGTGTGTGTGTGTGTGTGTGTGTGTGTGTGTGTGAGAGAGAGAGAGAGAGAGAGAGAGAGAGAAAGAGAGAGTATGTATGTGCAAGTATTGAGTGTGAGTGTGTGCATGTGCATGTGCACTGATCCCCATTAATGCTTGTTATGGTCCCCAGCTGGTTTGGGAGACCTCAGGCATCATATCTTTTGTATGTGTTTGGCACTATCTACACTGTGGCAAGGGAAATGATAAAGTTGTTAGGGCCTTTCCCCCTAAATATGTGTTTGCTAATTACATGATGTATTTTCAGAGAGGTGCCTCCGAGAGCACCACAACATTGCAGCAACTGAGCTATATATAAAAAACAAAATCACGGTGACTTTGTTCTGAAGTTGGCAGACCAGAATACTTCCTGTCAGGTGTCAAGCATTATCAGTTACAAAGGTGCATGCTAACACATGAGATAATGTTGTGCATGTTAGGAATTAGTTACATGAAATTAAGGGGGAAAACTCCCTTCAAGTTACTCTGTGGCATTTGGGGCTCCTGGTTTTGCCAGGCACCCGGGATCAGCTTGCTTTCCTCATGGGAGTCAGACTGAACAGCAAGCATGAGCTCTGCCTCTCTCCCATAGGCTAGGCCATACCTAGGGTTGCCAGCCAAACTGGTTTTGTTTATTCTTGTTAAACAAGGCTGATTTTTCCTCTTGGTTGTTCTTGCTACAGTGTCAGCATTTTAAAGGCCAAAAGTTCCCATAGTAACAAATGACATGAGTATAAACAGTTATTTTCTTTGGATTAAAATCCATGTGAGATTAAGAAAAGGATTAGAAAAATTATGGATAAATCAGCACATTTATTTTGATGACATTTTAGGCAGTCCAAAGATGACAGTGTGATATTACAAAGATACATAATAATGTGTAAATTTATGAAACTCCCAAATTATTTAGTAAGGGAACAGAGAAAACAAATTGAAAATGCATTAAAACACATTGGCTGTTAAATTAACATGTAAGCAATTTAATTTCCCAAATTACTATTTTCTGCTACAATGGTTTCATTTTACACAAATGTTACTAAATTCTGTCCCAGGTGTAGATAAAGTCATTCTGTTTCTTTAAGAAGTTCAAATTTCCTGATAAGCAGACGTCAAACCAAGGAACAAGCAGAATTAGTAGACAAGCCTAATGAATGACGGGAAAGTTGGCTCTGCCTCATCCTCCCGTTCCCACACACTCTAGTTACCTCATTACCTGCCCTGGGAATTTGGGGCCAATTGGGCTGAAGCGCTTGGGTCAGGTGACCAAAACATCAAAATGTGTCTGAAACTCTACCTGACAGATGGGGTTTCAGCGGGGCCTCTGGATAGCTGACTCCTGCGGGGCGGCTGTGCAATTTTCGTATTTGATTTCACCTTTGCTTTCAGGCTTAGCTCTTGGTTCCACAGCCTGACTGCCGGAGTAAACTCGTTGATGTGGGTTTTCTGTGCAGGTGCGTGGGCTGAATTATTTCCTGTACTGCATACTGCGCCCTGTTACGCAATAACTGAGAAAACAAACCAAAACAAAAACTGGTCCTTTGGCTGTAGACCGGTTTTCATCAGCTGAGGGGGATCCTAACGTCTTCCTTTTCTTTTATCCTGGCTTGATTGGTTGTGAATAACTTTTGGGGGGTTGAGTTTTAGTTTAAAAGATACATATAGAATGTCTAAATTTATGAGACTCCGAATCAGGTTTGTGGACACACTAGCTGCACCTCCCCAGGGTGGGCTGAGACGAGCTTCTGCTTAGAGGAGCAGAATTTGTAACTCTAGCCCCTGGCTAAGGTTTCACAGGACAAGGATAGTGATGACAACAACTGCGTGTTTTGTGCAGATGTAGAAAGGCACTTAAAAAAAAAAAAACATGTGCAGGAAGCCACAGAAAACCCAGTCTTAAGTGGCAGGTGAGTGAGGTGGGTTGAAAGAAATGAATGAAATCACCCTGGAAGCTTTAGTCCCACAGACAGAAGCCCCCAGGCCACCTCTTACACACGGACTTGGTTCATGTTGGGGTTGACATTGGTCTTGATTGTTACCAGACACACTGGGAACCTCAGTGTTAAGAATGTGTCCCTAGTCCTTTTGAGATTAGAACCCGTCAGAAAGGTGAAGTCCATTTGAGAATTGAGGAGTTCCAGTGCTCAAGGATGCTGCCAAAAAAGCAAACCGGAAGGAAAAAAGTCAGGTGCAAACGGCTCTTGGTAAAAATCATGCCAGGGACAACAAATCGGCCTGCTTTGTAGATGGGAGGACCACATGTAAAATGCATTCCGCAGTTTACACAACGAACATTCGTGTGCACTGATGGTTATACTACATGGCAGGAATACAGAGATGACGCTGGTGTGTCATGGGGGGGGGCTACGATGGTGGGGGCTCCATTTACCTACTCCTTCACCACATCTGTGCCCACCCTTGTGGACCAGAGATCTGACTACCCAACACTTCATTACAGAATGAGGTTCGGAAAAGTCAAATAACATACTCAAGACCACATTCCCATTATTTGAGGGCCACAGTAATAGGATCCCACCCCATGTCAGACGATTAAATTTGCAACCTCTGTTCTCAACAGTTCCCCATGGCTGCTAGGTGACACACACACACACACACACACACACACACACACACACACACACACATTTTTTGGACATTAAAGACTGTAATTAATCAGATGGAGAAAAAGTTAGCACAACACATATCAAAATATCTAAGCAAAGTATTTTTGGAGAATCAAACCTTCAGGGAGGCAAAGGTTGGGGCTGGAACATTCCCCAGCAACCTCCATGTGTTCTATGGCAGCCGAGAGTGAGTGGGAGCTGCATGCAGGTCTCTCTCCCTGCAGGAAACCTCCCGGAAATAACCGATCTCCAGTTTGAGTCTGTAAAATGGTCCTAGGAAGGGCTGTGTAAGTCAGAGCGAACTCCCATCCCGACAGGTGCCCTGCCAAATAGAGTAACTAGGTGCTCACATATTTTCCAGTCCAAGTGTTTCATTATTAATTCATGGTCCAGGTCTTTAGCCCATGCTGTTACTAATATTGGGTTTCAAAAGAGAATAATGAACGGGGAGCACTGGCCTAAATGTCTTAACATTTTTAAACAGTGTTTGCAGTGCTAAGTTCTATTTCTGGCTAATTGGGGTCTTTACATAAACAAGAAGAGAGTTATGGTGTGTTGGGGGAGGCGTAACTGTCCTGCAGCTTAGCAACAGAAAAGGTACTGGCGATTCCTGGCTGCGAGTGGTACAGTGAATATGGGTGGGAGTTTCCTCCCTTTGGGGCTCACTGTGTTGGTTTATATCAGATCAGAGAAACAGAGGTCTCCTGGGTGAGGTGTTGAACCAGAAAGCATGAGTCAGCTGGAGCTTTGCTTAGAAGAGAGAGGGAGAGCCCTGCCCAGGTGGGGAGACGTCCTGTTCCAGTGGCCTCAAAGCAAGGCCGGTTTCTCAGTTGGGTTCTGTGGGTGTCATATCTGTAGGCATTTTAAATGTTTTAACTTTAATTTCAATTACAGTAATGGCATCCAATCTATTGCTGGGCATGGTGGTGCACACATTGAATCCCAGCATTCGGAGGCAGAGACAGGTGGATGGATCTTTGTGAGTTCGAGGCCAGCCTGGTCCACATTAGTTAGTCCAGGACAGTCAGGGCTGTTGCACAGAGAAATCCTGTCTCAGAGAAACAAAACAAAACAAGTGAATGTATGATATTGAGTTTGGCCTAGTTTAAGTTTATCTTTATAGGAGAGCAGTTGTAAAACAGAAACTTTAATTAGCTCTAGGGGAGAGATGCTGGAACAGTGCCTGGCTGGGTCCCCTGAAGTTATCATGGTCCTGCTGCAGGAGGATTCTTACCAAATGGTCAGGGAAAGGTGGCTAAGATACTTACGTGACTGGACATCCTGTCTCTCCTCACTGCTGCTTTCTCTCTGTACATCTCATCGGTGATATTTGAGGAAAAAAGAAAAGGGGCAAAAAAAAAATATGTTAAAAAGAACATTGAACTTATATTACCTGTAGTTTCCGTGGTGTTCTGCCTGCCATGGAGTTAGCATTCGGTAATTAGTTGTAGTTGAGTCAAAGAAGCGACACTGATTTTAAAGCATAATGTGTTGGTTATTTACTGCAGGGAGGCACTGCAGGGTAGGGACATAACAGGAAATGAGGTAGCCATGCTCCCTCATCCCACAGGGATTTAGAGAAATGCCCCGATTGCAAAAAGACACAGAAATGGGCACTGATAAGCAGTGGGGGTCAGGTAAAGGTGAGGTTTCGAGGCCCAGATTCCTGCTTCTCATTTTAAAATGTGTCTCCTGGGCTGTGCCCATAGATATGTTAGAGTATGCCCTAACGTACGATACAACCTGGGCTCAACCCTTGGCATTACACACATACACATGCCCACACATACACATACACACATACACCCCCCACATGCACATACACATACCCCAACACACATACACACCCACACCCACATGCACATACACACACCCACACATACATATACACACACACAGACATACCACATGCACACACCCACACCCACATGCACATACACGCCAAGGCAAAAGAAACCATACATTATTGTATAGGAAGCTAACTGAGCTATTTAAAACTAAAGGTGGCCTAATGGTTTTCAGTGACACCCAGCTGAGTGGGCTGATTGGCCTCAGCTTTGTGCTGCTGGCAGGCCTCCCAGGGTTCCTGTTCAAGCCTGAGATTCCGCTGATAAAAACAGTAAATTTTGGTAGAGTCTCTGCAATATGAGGTTTAATAAGCTGCAGGCTCTGCTTGCTTAGCTTCTCATAAGAGAACTTCACAGCAGTGCGTGGGTCCTGCCTGTTCCATACACGCAGCAGCCATGGTGAACAGCTCTGGCTGTGCCCCTGCTGTCCTATTGGGAGGGCCTCACTTCCCGGAAGGACAGATGCTAAACATCTCCAGATAAACAAGGTAACATTTTTCTGAAACTACCACGCCATTGAATATCTTTGAGTTTTCTTCTGTGACAGTAACCCAATCGTGCCCGGCCTTCTGTATTATGCTGCAGTGTGTTCCCAAGCTTGACAGATCAGCATCTCTGTTCTGGAGTTTTGAGGGGCCGGGTGTTCATTCCATAGGCATGCGAACAGATCTGCAAATAAGATGGCTTTCAGAGCCCATTAGAGCCTTGGGCAGCCACAGTGGACTAGACCTTGTGCGCAGGAGGACTCCTGTTTTAATCTGCCATTGACAGAGTTAAGTCACTATATTGACTCTACAATCCCTTCCCCTGTTACCTTCTTTTTGGAAATTAGTAGAGATTACTAAGAGTGGTTTCAGCATAGACATCTGATGACTGGGTTAGTACGTCATTCTGGGAAAAAGCTGGTGAGTCGCACACTGGAACCCAGATGCAGCCCTGTCATCAGGCCTCCTCATTCGACTCAAGCACATGCAGGTAGCTACTGCCAAGACTAAAATCTCACGGGATGCCTGCCGCCAAATGCCAGCCCTTTTTCTTACCTAATTCTTCTGCTGCTTTCCTCTCTGCCCATGGTTGTCTTCGTAGTTAGTAAGTTGCCAGATTGGCTAGAGATCTTGAGATACTGTGCAAAACTATGCAAAAATGACTGGAGCACAGGGGGAAACAGAGTTGGAAGGCCGATCAGTGACTCTGCAGATCATCGAGACGTGGAGTGATGTGCCGGCCGGAAATTCGCCAGCTGCCTCAGCCCGTGGCTCATGAACTCTGCATGGCAGGAACACATCTGTGAGGGCCACATCACCAGCATTTGCAGAAGGGAGGATTAATTTTTATTGTGCTTTCGGCTCAGCAGATCTGGTGACATAATATCACGCCGAGGAGGAGGATTACTCACCGGTTTCTGGAAGCTTCAATTTTAGAAACGAGCCCCACTTAACGCCAAGTGTTGGAAGTAACAACTTCCCCTTTTCCCCACTCCCACTTTCCAATCACCCAAACCAGCGAATATTCCTTAATGCGAAAGCCAGCTCTCTTGGGACCAGATGGAGATAATTTGCCTTTAGGATGAGACTTCGGCTATTCCTCCAAAATAAAGATTTTATTATACTTCTTTGATTATTAGAAACAGATGTGTCATGTTTATGATATGGCTCCAAGACACCCTTCCCCATGAATTTATGGAAAGCAATTTGTGTAGGGTGAAATAATATAGCATTTGTGAGTCATTTTTGAGGTGGGGGGAAAGCCCCAAACATATAGGAAACTGCCATAGTTTGAAAGACAAACAAAAGCATCTTTTCACCTGTGGTGTTCTGCAGGAAGAGGGACAAAAGTCAGGCTGTTATTACAGGGTAACCGTGTCTGACATGGTAAGCTCTCCAAACTGCCACCAACTAGTACCTAGTACCAGCTTTCCAGGATCATTCAGTAGATCTCAAGCATTATCCCTCCCCTCCTTATCCTGCTGCTGCCTGGTAGCATGCCTTAAGACCACTGCTTCCTTCCTGTGGTGCACTTCCTTTGTCCATTGTGTCATTTCTCTTTGCTTCTGGTGAAGCAACTGTTGGGCTCGTGTCACTTGACTGGCTGGCTTAGTGTCTGTGAGGTGTGCAGTGTCGGGTGATGTGGGCACAGGGACCGGTGTGTGCATGCAGTGAGCGTGGACTGCTCTCTGAATCCTGAGACAATACAGTACATTGCTGTTGGAGTTCATTGCACAGAATTTCTGTGACAATTGCCCAGGGTAGGGCTTTGGAGACCCCCAAATTTAAACTCTGCTCTGAGGCTAGGGAAAGTGCTTTCCTTGTAGCATGAAGACCTCAGTTTAACCCCCAGAGCTCCCTGTCCCTGAAATTCTGGATACAGTTCCATACCCTGGTAATTCTTCTGGTGCCGGACAGTTGGAGACTGGCAGATCTGTGGGGCTCACCGCGCAGCCAGGCTAGCCTAGCTGGCAAATTCCAGGCCAGTGAGAGACCTATTTCCAAAAAGGTAGCTAGCAACTGAGGAGCAGCCCCACGAGGTTGCCCCATGGCCTCCAGACAAATGCACCCCAACACACAAAAACAAATTTAAAAACCCCAAAACCTGACTTGCCATTTATATGCAGACAATTGTAAACTTATAATAGCCAATATCCATATTTTAGGGCTTATTCCCACATTATAGATTATATAGTTCTTTATCACTTGCATATCTAGAGAAAAGTTTTTAACTATTCAATAGCATCCTACTAAGACATGACAATGTGTGACTTTAAACTCAAGATACTGATGCAGGATTATTTGAAGTTCAAGGTCAGTCTTGAGCGCACAGTGAGGCCCTATCTTACATTTTTAAAAACGGAAAAGTAAATGTATCCTATCCATGTTCTTTGTATGTAGAGCTCTCCTGGCCAAGCTAGAGATACCCCATCCATTTTTAATAGCACGGAGTAATAAGAAAGTGATCAAAACTATGTAAAATGCTCTTGTTGAGTCTACTTGTACGATGGACAGCAAAATATAATGGTCTCCTTATTCTGCTGTGATTGACAGCCAAACCTTGAAGCAATTTGCATCAGATCAGATAGCAGGTTTTCTCCCACAACCTTGAGGTCCAAACCTCACTGCCCTTTATTGTGACATCATCGTCCCTTTGACCCTTTGGAAAAACTGAATCTCCCATCTGCTTAAAGTCTCCCCTTGGTCCTCCACAGATGTGCACAATCAGGAATTGTCTCTCTGACGCGACCACAGCAGAACTCAAGTTTGCAAAAGCTATCCTAATTGAAATTGTAAGCAGGCACTACTGGAATGTTCTAGAAATGAACCTAGAGACCTGGGTTTGATGTCTTTTGAAGGTTTGATGAAATAGCAGTACTCTCCTTCCGCTTGCATTTCCTTTCTTTGCAAAGGGGGAGGGAGCACGGGAGAAAGGAATACTGAGAGCTGAAGGGAATTCATTGCACACCCCTCCCTCCCTCCTTCCCTCTTTCCCTCCTTCCCTCCTTCCCTCCCTCCCTCCCTCCATTTCCTGTAGCCAAAAGTGACACTGCAGCTTGACTGGTTCATGGGGTTATATACTCAGAGAGTCCTTTCACCTGTGCTATTTAAAGTGGAGAGAAAAGTGCAGCTGAAAACACACCCTGAGAGAAGCTATCTCCCCTGGATCAGGCTGCACTCTTTTCATCTTCTCCTGAAGGTGGCCTGTGCCCAATTTAAGGTATCATTTATTTCACCATTAGCGGAAAAAGCCTCCCCAGGCCTGCTCACAACAGCCATAGGGATCCACACACACACACACAATCAAAGGTAGAGAGGGCAGTTAGCCGTTGTCATTGCCCTGTTTCGAACTCCTTCTTAAGGTAAACTGCACACATGAACCTGGAGCCAAATGGCAAGGTTGAGGAGGACAAACTTTAAATGACAGAGAGGTACCTTCATGAAAGCCTTCGGATGTTGTCACCCAGGAGACAGAGGAGCATGCTGGGTATAGAGAGATGTGTAGGAAGGAATGGAGGCATGCAGGAGGAAGGGAGATGCTCAGGAATCTGTCGTCCTGGGGCTGTGGTCATGTGCCAGCTGATCTTCACAGGTCCCAGAGGTATAAAGTAATAAACAGAGCCACACAGAGGGTAGGGGATTACTCCAATCGTGCTCACCGGTAGCAGAAGCCAGGTTCTCTGCCCTAGTCTCTAGGCTCTCTCTCTCCTCTTTCAGTAGATATGGACCAGTGCTGACTGTACTACCCCCAACTACTTCAGGCTCAGGTTTAGCCTTTGGGAGGTCCCTGTGGCCTTCATCAGAATGAAGCCAATTAGCTTCTTGGGGCTTCTTAGAGAGACCACTTACACTCTCCTGGAGTGATGGCCAGGTGCAGTGTGGCTGGCTATAGGGCTGTTGTGCCTGCAGGCTCTAGTATGGGGATATCTGACAACCAGGGTTGGGTCTGTTAATTCACAGCAAATAGATTGTAAGGTTTATGGTGGCCTTCTGTCTCTGTCTTCTACAAAGGAGATTTCTTGGTTTGTTTTTTTGTTTTTTGTTTTTGTTTTTGTTTTTTTCAGCTCTGTATACTGGGCCCAGTTCGGTCTTGATTAGCTTAAATCACTATGGAACTGCATTAAGTCACGTGATTCCATGGGTCTCTTTTCAACTGATAATTCTATCTAATATCTGTGTGATTCACCGCAAGAAGATTCAGTCTGATGTTTGCTGCACTTGTGGTGAAACATGCTCTGCCCCCAGTTACAGTCTCGAAGGCGGCATTAGAAAGTTCTTTTGTGGTTTGCCACTCAAGCAAAATATTGACAGAACTGAGTGTAGTGGTGCAACGCTAATATCAGAGCAAAGCTTCTGGGGGGTGTGATTGTATTTCTAATTATCTTTTGTCTTCCCTCAAACCTTCTTAAAAGGTGGGTTCAACCCCATAGGAGGTCCTACAAGTGAACGTGGGGCTTTGTGTGAAAATGTTGGCCACATAAGTGGCTTATGAACATAGCAACCAAAATTAATAGAAGTCAAACATATGATGAAGGCGAGAAGTCTCTGCCGGTGCTTGCCCGTGTTTCATCCTGTGACATGGCTGCAGCTGTGGTTCTGAACATACAGCATGAGCTGTTTCCAGCACTCAAACCACCAAACCGTGAAAGGTCAGCAGACACCGCCCTCTGACTCAGGTGTGGGGTTGGTGTGTGTTGTGACTGGGACACAGAAGGCTTTCTTCTCTTACACAGATGCAACAGTTCAAGCACAGAAGACATGCTTTTGTGTGAGCCGAAGCCCCACTGTGCAGCCCTGGCTGCTCTGGAACTCCTTTGTAGACCAGGCTGGCCTCAAAGTCACAGAGATTCGCCTGCCTCTGCTTGCTGACTGCAGGGATTAAAGGTGAGTGCCACTATGTGGCTATCCCTAAAGATGGACTTTTATATTTTCCTTATGTTAGTTAGTCCTCAGCATGTAAGTATCAAATTAGGAAATCCTTGGATTATGTATAAATGTTTGATTTTAAAAATGCTGTTTGAGTTGGTTTCTTGCATTTCATTAAGAAGGAGGAAGAGAAGAAAGAAGAAGAAAAAGATCAAGACAAAGAAGAACAAGAAGAAGAAGAAGAGGAAAAACATGAAGAAGAAGAAGAAAGAAGATCAAGAAGAAGAAGAACAAGAACACAAGAAGAAGAACAAGAAGAACAAGAAGAAAAACATGAAGAAGAAGAAGAAGAAGAAAAAGAAGAAGAAGAAGAAGATGAAGAAGAAGAAGAAGAAGAAGAAGAAGAAGAAGAAGAAGAAGAAGA
>OU015751.1:74661927-74685298 GCA_907169655.1 Acomys percivali | reverse complement strand
GAAGAAGAAGAAGAAGAAGAAGAAGAAGAAGAAGAAGAAGAAGAAGAAGGACTAGTGAGGTCACTCAGCCTGATGACCTGAGTTCGATGGTGGACACAGATGATGGAGGGGGAGTAGGGAGAAGGACTGTGGGCTTCAGCGTGGTCTTTGGCGACAGCACAGACCGCGATCACAGCCTCTAGCTGCAGTAGGACATTAAAAAAATCCAAGCGGACAATGCAATGTGCACATTATTTACATTACAAATTTGAACAGTGCTAACAGCAGACAACGATGCTTGTGCAGGACTTCGGTGAGCTATGATGGCAAAAAATCTCTACCTGGCAGGTTGAGAGAGAGAAGGGAAGAGCTTTCCAGCACCACGCAGGTGCAGACTCCTTCGGAGAGAGGCTTCTCCAAGCACGTCCTGGCTAGCCATGATTTCTTAGTGATGATAAAATTGACCTCTCTCTCTCTCTCTCTCTCTCTCTCTCTCTCTCTCTCTCTCTCTCTCTCTCTCTCTCTCTCTTTCTGCCTCGCTTTTACCCTTTCCCTTCTGAATCTGGTTCTTTCCTTTCTCCTCCTGTTCGCCTATAACTGTAAATGGACTCACCGAGCAGATGTAATCAAAGCTTACTTGACGTAGAAGCATGAGGACGAGATGAAAGTTGGGCAAAATGAAATGGAAGCTTGGGTCTAAAGTAAGTATGAGGATACATTATAAAGAAAGTTCACAAATGCCTTTTCTGCTATGATAAGCTGGCTGGCAGTATGATGCTCTTTCTCCCATTCCCAAAGATGCCCATATCTTAATCCTCAGCATCTGAGTGAGCTAAGGCCCATGCCAACGGGAGCTAAGCTTACAGCTAGAATTGAAGCGGAGAGTATGGTGATAGTATCCTTGATTATTTGTCTGGGGTCCTGTGTGTGTGTGTGTGTGTGTGTGTGTGTGTGTGTGTGTGTGTCCATGTGTGGGCAGATAGACATAGATGTGTAGAGATCCTGAGAATGTGTCATTACTCAGCATCCATTTGCCTAGGGTTTTTACCACAGAGAAGTTAAGAAGGATTCTGGGTAGCTTTGGTGACAGTAGGCAAGCGCTCTACTCAGAAGAGGAATAGAGAAACAAGACTTGGAAGTAGAATTGATAGTCTGGTGGGAGCTGTCAGGGATGCTAGCCCTAAGAGTAGTTCCTCATTACACACATTTGGCAAGAAGACAACTCTTATTAGCGTTTCAGTAAAAAAAAAAAAAGATACTTGGTGTTAATAAAATTTAAACCCACAGTGTTAAGACACAAAACCATTTGTGTTTTGAGCATTGTTGTTGGCTTTTTTTTTTTAATGAATGTCAGAATTATGATTCAGACTTTAAATGCGAAACCAAGCAACTGGTTTCAAATGACACTTTTAAATGAAAGATTTAATTTAGCAAATTAGAAAGTTTGGATAACTACTGTACTTGTAGGGGGTTGAAAATATTGAATTTCTATACTGCCATGAATAATATCTTAAGATATTTAATTAATCGTGTCTATAAAATTGACCAAATACTAATCGGCGGCTTTTAGAACTGATGTTTAAAATGGGATAGGCTCATATAGCATATGTTGCTAATTAAAAAGCATAAAGGAGTTATGATATTCTTTATTGAAGCACGGTGTCACATACAGCACTGGCTATCCTAAAGCTCTTTCTACAACCCATGCTGCCCTCAAATTAGCTGACCTCCTGACTCAGCCTTCGGAGTGCTGAAGATTATACATATGAATCTGTACACGTCACTGAAGCTTTGGGAGCTTTTTGTTTTGCTTTGCTTTTTCTATTGAGACAGGGTTTCTCTATGTAGCCTTGGCTGTCCGGGAACTCATTATGGCCTAGAACTCACAGAGATCCACCTGTCTCTTCCTTCCTAGTGCTGGAATTAAAGATGCGTGTCAACACACATGGCTAGCTTTGTGGGCTTTTTTTAAAAAAACTATGATGGACTAAATTTAAAATTATTAAGACAAATTAAACTACCAATATTATTTATTATCTGTGCACAAAAACAACATTCAACTCTATGAAAAATTGCACCATTAGTACTATTGACCGTTAGAATGGAGATTCTAATAACAGATATCTAAAATGGGCTGGTTCCCAGACATTTTAATTTTTTGCAGCATCAGAATAGGTTCAGTCAACAGGCCCGTACTAGTTGGGCCTTAGACATCACCTGATTGTTCTTCCATGTTGTTTTGATTCCTTGGACACAGGGAATTATCAACTTAACATCATTTGAGAGGAAGGAACCTCAATTGAAAAAAAATGCCTTCATAAGATCAAGCTGCAGGTAAGCCTAAAGGGCATATTCTTAACTAGCGATTGATGGAAAAGGCCCTGTCCATTATGGGCGATGCCATCCCTGGCCTGGTGGTCCTGGGTTTTATAAGAAAGCAGACTGAGCAAGCCAGTAAGCAGCACCTCTCCATGGCCTCCGTGCCAGCTCCTGCCTTCAGGGTCCTGCCCTGCTTGAGTTCCTGTCCTGACTCCCTTTCATGATGATCTGTGATGTAGAAGTGTAAGCCAAATAAATTCATTTCCCCCAGCTTGCTTTTGGTCATGGTCATGGTCATGGTTATGGTCATGGTAACCCTAACTAAGACACCCTGGATGATGACCCTTCCCAAATTTTAAGTTTCATATTTTCAGATGCTTTGGAAGAGAGAGAACAAGCGATATAAATTTAAAGTATATCTGAACAAGAAAACAAAGCCTGGAAGGTTTTTGGCTGAAGGACTGTGGGGGGAAAAAAAAGACAAAACTTGACAAGATAGTTATTATAATAAAAGTCTATATATTAACTGCAGTGTTCACTAAGAAAATCATTAGAGCAACACAGGCTAGTTTACAGCTCACCCAACGCGCGCGCGCGCACACACACACACACACACACACACACACACACACACACCACAGATTAAAAAGGGAAGTAAGAATGGAAGGGAAGGAGGTGAGACAGTCCGATGCTCCCATAGCCTAAAACAGTAGACTTCAAAGGCTTTTGAGAAGCTGCCCTTGTAATCCATGGCTTAACTTCTGCTAAGCAGCAAGATGGGTTCAATGGCTTAAATATTTATTAGGATGCTTATTAGGAAACATGCCCAGGATGCCATGAGCATTGGCACACGTGTGATAAAGCTCCCGTTTCTTCCTCTGTTTTTAGTTTTAAAACTCTTAAGGTTAGCGATTTCGTGTTACTTATTTTGTGGGTTTTGCAAGTGTCATCTTTTCTCACTTTTTTGCTCAATTTTTTCATTAGGCAAATATCTGTAATCTCTACTGAATGCAGGATCCTGCCTGGAGTTAGGGGCAAATTCAATTAGTGGTGCTGGAGTTGGAGGCAGAAGTATTTAGTAGGCTGGCTTCTTCCCGGGTTGTCTGTCCTTCCTTCGGCTACAGCTGTGGTCTAGCCTGCTTAATTAGTTAGATCTCTTTAACAAGGCCGGGGAGGAACTCGGGGCTGTACCCACGCTGTGGGACTCTGCGGAAGATTTTGCTCTCTGCTTGAGCGCCTTGAGCTCCACAGGCAGTGTGGGCTTACCCTCCTGTTGGAGTCTCTGCCTGCGGTTCAAGGCCCGCTTCCGTGGTGAGTTCTCTCGTTTATTTGGTCTCTAGGTATGTGGTAAGGTGTTGAGGCGATGGCTAGAGCCAGCTGCCCCTAGGCTGTTGTACTGCCTGGCGCTGTTGCTCAGCCAACACCTCACCAGCACTGTGGATCCCACTGCCATTCAGGGTCACTGGCAGTGCTGGCCTCTAGAACGCCATTTTTACCCCCATAGCTCTCTTTTCTGTGACATCCAGGCCTTGTTCCTTTCCTTGCTTTACATTACTAAGAATTTTTTCTGATTTGGATATTAAGATAGATATAAGGCATTAGTTATGATCTCAACCACTTAAATAATAACACTTACTTTAAATTTTTCAAATGCTAAACTGATTTTATGAAAAAAGAAATATTTTTATCACACAATATATTATGATCCTGTCCGTATCTCCTCTCAGATCCTTCTCACCTCCCTACTCACTCAACTCTAACACTTTACAAAAAGGCAAATAAACAAACAAACAAACCAGAATTCAACAAAACAAAAAGAACAAGAAACACACACACACCAAACCCCATAAAAATCACAAAACCAGAAACCTTAAGATACAAGAAAAGACTAGTAAGAGAGGGGAAAAAATAGTGCTGAGTTCATTGTGTGCCGGTCATTTACTGCTGGGCATGGGATTTACCTTTAAATAGAGTATCTATATCCAGGGAGACTCCACTGGAGAAAACTAATTTTTCCCTTGATAAGTGGTTGTTAATTGGAAATAAACTTATTAAGATGAGGGCTATGTCGACTTCATCCTATCAGCGTTGGGAACCCATCTAGTTTGGGCCAGTGCGGGCCCTGTGAATGCTGCCACAGTCTCTGACCTGTGACCTGTTGTGTCAGGAAAACATTGTTTCCTGAGTGTCATCTGTCCCCTCTGGCTCTTATAATCCTTTTGCCTTCTCTTCTGCATAGCTCTTTGGGCCCTGAGGAGGGGGGCAGGGCTGATGAAGCCATCTCCTTTAGGACTGGGTGTTCTATATTCTCTCACTCTTTGAACATTGTCCAGTGGTCCAGTGCATCTCTGTATGTTTTTGTAGTTTCATCTGTTTACCCATGAATTTCATTTTTAATAGCTGAATAATAGCTAATTGTATAAATTGTCATTATCCAGCCATCCATTGGTGGACATATAGGCTGCTACTATGAATAGAGCAGCAAGAACATGGCTGAGCAAGTATCTCTGTAATAGGATGTGAAGTCCTTTTGGTTTATGCCCAAGAGTGATACAGCTGGATCTTGAGGTAGACCTATTCCCAGCTTCCCGAGGAACCACCACACTGATTTCCATAATGACTATACAGCTTATACTCACACTAGCAATGGATGAGTGCTCTTCTTTCACCACATCCTCACCTGCATGAGCTGTCATTTTCTCTATTGATCTTGGCCATTTGACTGGTGTAAGTAGTTTTGATCTGAATTCCAATGGTAACTAAAGATGTTGAACATTTCTTCAATTGTTTCTCAGCCATTTGTGTTTTATCCTTTGAGAATTCCCTGTTTAGTTCTGTTCCCCATTTATTAATTGAGTTATTTGTTTTATTGATTTCCAGTTTTTAACTTCTTTATATACCTCTATCAGATGTGTACTTTATAAAGATCTTTTCCCATTGTGAAGGCTGCTTCTTTGTCGGAATGATGGTGTCCTTTGCCTTACAGAAGATTTTCACTTTCATGGTCTCCTGTTTATTAATTGTTGGTCTTACTGCCTGTGCTATCAGTGTCCTGCCCCAGAATGTTCTTTCCTGTGCCAATGAAAGCAATTAATTTTACTTATGAATATCATGTTGTAATTGGAACATCTACTAACTTAGTCCTAATTATCAGATACAGGTGATTGCAGATAAAAATAGTTAAACATGCTAATACTCAAAGAAATATGTAGATTGTGGGGTTTCATTTTAAATTCTAAAGCTTAGAAAGCAGTGAAATGATGCAAGGATATCCATTAAAACTGACAAAATGGTGCTGTTGCCACATTTCTGAGAAGTAGTTTGGCAGGAGATATTAGGAACCTTGGAATACTCATATCCTTGATACAGCAATTCTGTTTCTAGGAATTTATTCAAGGAAATTATTAAGTATATGAGAAAAGAATACTCAGTATACTATGGTATAAATATAAAATGTAAGCAGTATGAATGAAACACCTATAGGAGTTTACTTAAAGAGATGGCAGTGCAACCATTATAGTGAACACTGTAAGATCAGTCAATCACATTCATGCCTCTTATTTTAAGCAAAAGAGAAATTGATTCCAAAGTAACATGGACCATACCATCCTGTTCTAATTCCTAATGCATCGCAGACAAAACATCAGAAGCCTGTGTTCTGGCAGGTTGGTGGGGGCCTGTACTGAGTGGTTTGATTGCAGGGCATTTAGTCTTTTTCATTACTAACCTTTAAACTCTAAACTTGTTCTAATTAAAGAAAAACATGTGAATGATTAAATGCATGGCTTAAGGCACACACTTTTGGGGCTCAGACTCTCTTTACTTTCTTAAAACTACAAAGGAATCTAAAGAGATTTTGCTTATGTGAATTCTATATAACTGCATTTACTATATTAGAAACAGAACCAAGAAACTAAAATGATAATCATTAACTCATCTAAAATAACAAAAATGTATCGCATGTTAATATATGCCTAGGAATAGTGCGAGTATCTGGTAAGTGAGAAGGTTAACTTGGTCTTCATGTTTGCAAAGCTTGTCAGTGCTGCGTTTCACAGAAGAGAGCTGGATGCTCATACTTGCTGTGCATCCAGCCTGTTGTGGAGTCACTTACTGGTTATGGAGCCTCTGGGAAACTCCAGCGCGAAGCTTGCAATCCAGCACTTGGAAGGGAGAAGATCGGGAGTTTAAACTTAGTCCGAAATTATCATAATGAGTGAGTTCACCCAGAAGCAAAGAGAGTTAAATGGTATATACTCACTTATATTGAGACACTAGTCCAAGGGGTACGCCCTCATGAAAAACTTTACCTACCAGGAAAGTGGGTCAGAGGGGAGGACATCCTATTGAGACTTTAGGTGTGAGAAGCCTGGGAGAATGAGGAAATAGAAGGATCCAGAGGGTCCTGGAAAACTACAGGCGGATCTGGGCCCTGGGGTCCTCCTCAAACTATGGCACCAGCCAAGGAAAATATAGGCAGTAAACTTCGAATCCTTCCCCAGTCTAGCCGATGGACAGGTCATGCTCCACCATTAAGTGGAGAAGATCTGACTTTCACACAAACTCTGGTGCCCCATATTGGACCCTGTCTCTTGGATGGGGATGCCTGGTGGCACTCAGAGGAAGGATAATAGGTCACCAAGAAGAGACTCGATACCCTATGAGCATATACAGGGGGAGGAGGTCCCCCTCAGTCACAGACATAGGGGAAGGGTGTAGGGGGGAAGCAGGAGGGAGGAAGGAATGGGAGGATACAAGAGATGGATGGGCTAACAATTGAGATGTAATATGAATAAATTAATAAAAATTTAAAAAAAAGAGTTGGAAGGATTCCGGATGGGCTACATGTGAACCCATGTTAAAAAAAAATAAACAAATTAAAAATTCAAAACAAGAGAAAGAGTAAAATTTTATTTTAGAGAAACAGAAAAATTGTTTTGATTTTTCTGACCCCTGAAATCTCAGGAACTTTTTGGCTTCTTGGACAAATACAATCCAAGGTAGAGTGTTGAAAGGGACAAAGAAAGAACATTAAAATTACACACCAAGAAAAGGGGAACACATCTATAAAAGCATAAAGAGGCTATGAACATTTTGTTTTTAAATGCATAGATTTATAGTAAGGCACAAAAACCATTTAAACAAAGTAGGAAGACAGAAAGAAGGGGGGGGGGTGAGCCAGCTCTATGGCTTATTGGGTAAAAACACTGGCTGCCAAACCTGATCACCGTGGTGGGAGACAGACACATGTACATGTGTACATACACTCACACACACACACACACACACACACACACACACACACACACACACACTATATCTATCCATATCTATACCTATACACAAAATTCTAAGTACAAAAGGAAAAAGACGAATCTTCAATCTTTGTGGGAGACAATTCCTTGGAAAATACCAGAACATTAGAGAAAAGCAGATTACTTAGCAGGAATGACAAGGAAATGAAGCTGGGATAGGTGGGCCTTATTCTCTAATGGGGATGCTTGAGCAAAAAACCCTGAAAAATGGTGCTTCTACTTTTGAACTGAAGAGGTGAGCCTATTGTACACAGCTGAGCAAGGAGGCAGGCTTAGTCAATTTTGGTTTCCAGGACACAATCTTGTGTTGTAGTCATCCAAATGGAGGGAGCTGTAGTTGCTATTTTCTACACACACTGCCAGCATCCACACACAGACTAGGGGAAGGCTTTTCCCTTTTGGGGGGAATGATGCATTTGGGGCCCTTGACATGGCTATGATCCTGTCAACAACATGCATTCACTCAGGGATTCAATCACACCTCCCCCAATAGAAGGAATCTAGAACTTTACATATTATTAGCATATTTAATATTTATGTGGCTCTAAAAACAAATCAAAGCAGAACACCCCAGTGAGTACACTCTCATGCCACACATAGCACAAGACATTAGCCATGTATCATTAACATAATGAACACCTCACATAATTGTAGAAACTATAGGGACTACACTCTCAAATCACAAAACAATAAAAAAGAAAAATAGAACTTTTCTCCCATCTGCCCACTTAGGAAATGAACATTATTCCTCAAAATTAAGTAAAATAGAATAAATATGAAAAACCTAACATTTCTTTGGGATTCTGTACATTGGTGTTCTGTGTAGCCAAGAGGCTGAAGCTTCCTGTGGTTGTGAGAAACTTCCTGTGACTGTATGCTTTCATTCCGATACAGCTAGTGTTGGCTGGCATAGAGGAAATGTCAGTGCACAGAGAATTCTTTTGCATCTGGAGCAATTGAAGCCAAACATGTCAAAAATTAAATTGCTGATGTAATGAGAAATTTAAAAACATGAGATGAAGTGCCTGGGCAGGATGATGTATGCTCTGTAGTTTCAGTACTTGGGATGTAGAGGAGGGAGGATTAGGAGTTCAAAGTCACCCTCCATCACAGGTGGAG
Organism: Acomys percivali; assembly: GCA_907169655.1. Lineage (NCBI taxonomy): Eukaryota > Metazoa > Chordata > Mammalia > Rodentia > Muridae > Acomys > Acomys percivali. Next base: position 74,676,566 of record OU015751.1, on the reverse strand, counting down.
TTTGAGGTCAGCCTGGGCTACATGGGACCCTGTCTAAAACAAAGCAATGCAAATACATAAATCTACAGGTATAACAGCATATATGTTTTATATTTGGAGGATTAAGCACTTTAAAAGCCAAAGTTTATTCTTAAATACTATAAAGAGCATGCCCATATTACAAGTTAATTTGAATGAAAGTCTCTACATAGGTGACCAGAGCTCATTGTGACTTTGCTCTGATAGACAGCAAAGCCACCTGTATTAGTTACGGTTCTCTAGAGAAAAAGAACTGGTATAATGAATCTATCTATCTATCTATCTATCTATCTATCTATCTATCTATCTATCATCTATCTTCTATCATCTATCTAAGGAGGGTCTATTACGTGGCATAGAGACTGTGGCTATTCCAACAATGGTGTCTCCCAGTGGAAAGTCCAAGAATCCAGTAGCTGTTGGGTCCAGTCACAGGTAATCGTCAACATACATTGGAATCTTAAAGAAGTTGGCTCTGATATTAGTGAAGGAATGGACTTGCCATGGAGCATGAGGGCCAGTAGGCGAAGAGCAAGCACTTCCTTCTTCCATGACTTTTCTATAGGCTGCCACCAGAAGATGTGTTCCAGACTAAGGGTGTGTCTTCTTACCTTAGATGATTCAGTCAAGAAAAGTCCCTCGCAGCTATACCCAGATGCTCATGTTCTAGTTAATTCCAGATGTAGTAAGCTGGAAACCAGGAAGAGCTATCACAGAGTCTAATTGGAATGCTCTTCAAACTTGTTGGAACAGGCTTGGGTCAAGCAATTGAATGTGGTTCAGTGTCAACACTCTGGGTGAAAGGCACTCCTGGATTCTGGGTAAGGTATGCATCCAGGATAGTTGTGTGTTTTGGAGTCTCAGATCTGAAAGAGATAAATGGTGAACTAAAATGAGAATATTTTCTGTCTCAGCCAGAATTTCTTCTTCCTGCTTAGCCTGGACTTTAGTTGCTTTTCTGTTCTGAAGTCCAAATTGCAAGTGCGTCAATGAGCTTTTAATAAAAATAGTCTAAGACATTTTATTGCTTATAGATATAAATCTCTAAAAGCCAATCAGAGCGCAAACTGTCTCTCATGTACCCTCTAAGCCCCGAAAGCCAGCGTGGTTGTACAATTGGCACCATTCCCTGAGTTCAACAGTCAGGGCCAATTAAGGGGATTTGTCTGTGTTAATTTTTTTTTCAGGCAGCTGCCTTTTCCTCTGCCTGAGACGGCCCCAGTCTGGGACATAAAGCTGGGATCTTCTTCATCAGATTACAAAGTTGGATTAAAAAGGGGAGAGTCTTAACATGGGGGAACCTTTAGTCCTTCTGAGGAGTTGGTCACACAACAGCTGTCAATAGTTGCACATATGGGGTTCTTTTAATTACAAGAAATTGAGTTCATTATCTTCTCTGTGAGGTAACAAGGCCACATCGCAGGGCAAGAAGATGTATCCATGAAGATTTTAACTGCAGTGCATTGCATCCTTGCACTAGTGCCGAATAGAACAGACCAACCTAAGATCCATCTCCTTCATCAGCCTCAATGCCCCCACTTCCCTCTGAAGGCTTCTGACCACACCCTTTGTGGGATAGCACTGGACACTAAAGGACAATTATTGAGCATTGTTTTCACATCCAAAAATATGATTAGTTTTGAAGCTAATGGAAAAAGGAACGTCTGCTGCTTTAAAAAAACTTTTAAAAATGGAATGACTTTGTGTAAATTGTTCCACAAAAAGAATTCCTTTGCACTAGGTGTTTTCAGCTTTCAACCTTATTACAGATCAAATCCAAATGAAATTCTCTGTAACACACTCTAAGTACTTTCAAATGTAATTCAGAGACTGTTACCTTACGACATTAAACTGCAAATAAGAGATCTCACAGGCTGGGACATAGCCTACGTCTGCTTGTCGCTCTTCTGGAAGGCAGTGAACCAGTGTTAGTGAATAGCTCTGTTTTATGTGACTTTCAAAGTGGAGCTCCCTGAGTCTGTTTCTACAAAGGTAGAGAGAGCCATGAGGGAGATTTGTAGGCGAGCCGATTTTGTAGAATAAAAATAGCTAACAGTAAAGATAAAAGATATAGGATAAGGTTGTGGCATTTTCTCAGAGCATGTTGCTGACTTCTGCTCCCTCAGGCCCACACACGGTCATTTCCACATGAGCTCTGAAGATGGAAACAGTCTGCTGGGTGGTGAGCCTCCTGAAAGTTGGCGCATTTTATTTATCTGTCTCCACTTTGATCATTACTAGCCAATTCTTATCTATATTGAACAGATTGTCAGAGATAAAATGTTTAGTTCACTTTACCTCTCACACCTTTGAACCCAATCTCTGGTTTTATTATATATATAGATATATACATATATCTATATATATGTGTGTATATATATAATTATATATATAATCTCCATTGTTATATATTATATATGGATATATATCAATGGGTATATACACTATATATATGGTAGAGTAATAAACAATGAGGTGGACTAATATTTAATGCCTGACTTCCTGGTTGGGAGGTAATCTCTGTGTGTTTCCTTTGCCTTTCTCTTCCCTTCCTTTTTTATTATTGTTTCTTGCTTGAGAAAAGATCTCATCTGGATGTCAGGCTCCTGCCTCCATCTCTTAGGTGCTGGGACTACAAGTGTGAGTCATCACAACTAGTCCTGTTTTCTAACCTCATGTCCTAGCACTGGGTTTTCTGCTCCCTTGGCTACAACCAAGCAGGTCTTGCTGGTACGTCTCTGGGCCTTTGCACTGGCTGTGATGACTGTTCTTTCTGTTTTCCATCATCTTCTTGACATCTTCCTGTCACTCTTGGGCACTACGTCTTGTTCCTTCTATCATCTTTTACTCTATACTGCTGTCACCAGATTTGGTGGGGCGGAGAGGGGAAGGTATCATTTATTTATTTGGTTATTTTCATTTATTTTGTTTTTATTCTTAATTTCTATTCTTTTGTTAGAATGAAGCTTTGCTGAGCCAGAAACAGCTTTTTTCATGCAGTTGATCTTCAGTAAATATTTGTTGAATGAACAGTTAAATGGCTGAATAAATGAACTAGTGTGCAGAGGAGGTTTCTCAATTTTTTTTATTTTACATCCTGTATCGAGTTAGGTGTCCCTGAGGCAACCCCAGTCCGGTTGTGGGTTTTCTGCAGCCCATACCACTTCCTGTTACTCCTTTTCACATCTATTTTTCCATTATACTATAAAGTAATTGGGATGCGATGATGGTGTTGGCTTCTCTGGCATTCTGAGTGCCAGGTTTGGCTCCTACTACAGCCATAATATTATCACACAGAGAGAATGGACATAGTGCACCTTGGTTGTGATCTAAATTACAGACTGTGGTATTCAGTGTGCCTTGGCTGTGCTACATGCATATATATCACAGGCTTTATATGACATAGATATATCAAAGAGTGTACATTATATATTATGCATTTTTAAAGAATTAAAAATATTCAGTTGAAGGCACTGTATTGTTGTTCTTGTTCACAGTGATAGCTCAATGACATTTGATTTTGTAATCCCTGTTCCTCAGCCCTGAGCCCTGGAAAGCTGGCAGAACGACTTCTGAATTGTGTCCGCAATAAAACCTGGTGGCGTTTGGGTTTTGCTTCCTCTGTTGGGTGATTCTGTGTGAGAAGAGTAATCTCTGATGAGTCTTTATTGGCCCCTTTCTCTAGTGAGATTCCTAGGAAGTACTTTAATGTTCCATTCATGTAATGCAAATGGGTAGCACACTAGCTTTTTCACAGATTTGAAAAATGATTTTGCTGGGTCAAAGTTTTACTTGAAAGTCATTCTTTTATTGATAGTGAAGTATAGATTCTGTTATGATGGAAATTTAAGAACCCTTTGTAGAAATTTATAGACACGTTTAAGACATCAGTACTGTGTGTGTCCGGTTCAAAGATGCTCTGGGTGCCTGCCTCATTCATTTTAGCATTTGAGGCTGTTTTCTAAGCAACGCTATTGAAGCCACATGTGAGAGGTGGCAGCCTGGCTATCCATGCAAACTCTGGCTGTCCTAGAGAAGAGAGAAATGTTTGAGCTTTATTACTAAAAGCTGGGTACATGTGTGGGAGGTGTTAGGAAAATAGTTCTTGCTCGTGTGGAATACGTGAGACACCGGTGTGCCCACGCTTACTTCAGTTCTGTTATTTCCTGACTCTGGCTTTAATTATTCTTTCTGGACCTCATCTCTTGAGAGGGAGCATTTAAAAATGTCAACTTCCTAAACATTAACCAGCCTTAGTGGTTGTGGTCCTCAGTCTCCACTCCAACTTTCTGGAAGCCTGGCCCGGATGATTGATAGGCAGTTTTATAGTGACTAGACTGATGGCATTAGAAGGATGCAGAGTTGTCCCCCATTTACATGTAAATCTATTCAGAGTGACCATTGATCTCCCCCCCTTCTTTTTCCATGCCAAAAAAATGACTATATAGGGCTGGGGATGAGGGAAAAGAAAGGTGTTGGGGTGCTAACCCTATTCCTGGCTTGGAAGCCTGCACACAGTCTAGTCTCTGCTTCCTGATTTGTCTGGACGATTAGAGATCATTATCTGTACCTGAGAGATTTGCTGATATGCTGTAGTGTTAGTCTACACTCTAGGAGGGTGAATACACCCGCATTGGTGGGTCAGTGAGATGAACTATTCGCTTTGATTCTGTGAGAAGGCTAGTGTGCCGCCCATTTGCAGATGCGAACAGAACACCAAAGCCCGTCCTAGTGCCCTCAGCAGAGAAAGGGGCAACTGCTCTGCCATCCTGCCTTGCCTTCTTTACCTTGTAAGCATGAGTACCAAGTTCTAGCCCCAGCATCTACACTAGGCTTGGTGACATCCCCTTGTAAACCCCAGTGCCTGGGAGTGGAGAGACAGGTGGAGTCTTTGGGCTTGCTGGCTAGCCAACCCAGCTGAATTGGCAAAACGCTGGGCCACCAAGAGAACTTGTCTCAAAAGAAGTGGTTAAGGCCTGTGGAACAACACCCAACTCAACAGGAGCTATCCTCTGGCCTCTTTGTGCACGTGCACACATGTACACATACAGAAGTACCCACATATATGTACATACAAGAATGACTAAATAACCTAGACACAAATATAACTGAATACCCTAGTGGTTTATGCACCAGAGAATGACTGTAACATGGCCTCCTCCTGCTGCCCAAGGTCAGAACGCCCATGCCTGCCTTCACTGTGCTGCCCAGCACTTCTCCGTGGGTGATAAGTTGTTTCTGTCCCTTTGCTGTCACCAGCAGTATCTGTTGTTGACAGAAGCAGCAGGACTGTGGCCATTCCTAAAGGATTAGTGTCCTTCAGGGATGTTATCTGCAGTACCAACAATTTTGACATCTGTTCCCTATCATTTTTAACTTAAAAGAGAATGATCAAGTTAAAGACCACATTAGTAGTCACCCTTGGGATTTTATTTCTTGCGCTCAAGCAGTCCTACCTTTCACTCGCCGCCATCAGAGGGCACACCAAATATTTTAATAAATTTAATTTTCAGAGAGACATGGTACTGTGTGAGGTCTATATCATGTCTTAAGGCAATTGGTTAGATGTATATGCACCCTTCTAGAGTGAATGCTGAGATTAACATCACAGTATCTCAGAAACTCGCTAAGGTACAGATAATGACCTCTAGTGGGCCTGATAAATCAGGACTCAGAGACCACACTGAGTGCAGGTTATCCAAGGTGTTAACACCCTGACCTTTCTCCCCTTCATCTCACAGCTGTGCAGTCCCTGGCTCCCATGGACTTGACCTCTCACATCCACTAAGCTGATGATCGTCATGACAGACACATCACACCGATTCCCTGTCCTTTAAACTAGCCAAATCAGGACCCAAACTTTCTAAAGTGGAAAAGTCCTCAAGAAAGTCACTGTTGCCATCAAAGAGTAGTGTCTGGCAAATGGTGGCACTTACATTGCTTAAACGAAAGAAAGAACAAATCCTGTAAGACAGCTGTTCTCAACTTGTGAGTCACAACCCTTCGGGGTTGAGTGACCCTTTTATAAGGGTTGCCTAAGACCATTAGAAAACACAGATATTTACATTATGATTAGTAACAGCAGCAAAATTATAGTTATGAAGTAGCAATAAAAATAATTTTATGGTCGGGGGTCACCACAACATGAGGAACTGTATTAAAGGGTCATAGCATTAGGAAGGCTGAAAGACACATTTTTTTTTAAAGAATATATTTCCTCCAGTGATTATGTATCTTTATCAATTGCTACTGTTAATTGAGAAAGTGACTTTACATATATAACAATGACATGAAGTGCGTTTGCAAAGTAAAAACTCTAGGATATAATAGCAGGTTCTTTTATTTATTTATTTTTTATTTATGATTTATTTATTTATTTTTATCTTATTAATTTATTCTTGTTACATCTCAATGGTTATCCCATCCCTTGTATCCTCCCATTCTCCCCTCCCTCCCATTTTCCCCTTATTCCCCTCCCCTTGACTGTTCTTGAGGGGGATTACCTCCCCCTGTATATGCTCATAGGGTATCAAGTCTCTTCTCGGTGACCTGCTGTCCTTCCTCTGAGTGCCACCAGGTCTCCTCATCCAGGGAACATAGTCAAATGTGAGGCACCAGAGTACATGAGAAAGTCATATCCCTCTCTCCACTCAAGTGTGGAGACTGTTCTGACCATTGGCTAGATCTAGGTAGGGGTTTAAAGTTTACCACCTGTATTGTCCTTGGCTAGTGCCTTAGTTTGAGCGGGACCCCTGGGCCCAAGTCTGCCTATCATAATGTTCTACTTGTAGGTTTCTAGAACCCACTGGATCCTTCTACTTTGCTATTCTCACATGGTTCTCTCATCTAGAGTCCCAATAGGATGTCCTCCCCTCTGTCCCAGTTTCCTGGTAAGTGAAGGCTTTTGTGGGACATGCCCCTTGGGCTAGTAGTAGCACGTTCTTTTAAAGAAGGAATATTAAGTAAACAATCCTGCTGAGGTAGCATGAGGCTAAGGTCAACATACGGAAGGCAGCAGGGCCACCCCACAGAGTTGTCTTTATGTTTTACCATCTCTCCTCATTTCTTCAATGATGTTAGCATTTGGTAAAAGTAAAACATTTCAAGACTGACTGAAGTCAAATCAGTGTTGGCTATATCTCAGAGAAAGACCTGAGTAAATGCTAATTTCTGGGATGATAGACAAAACCGCCATGTCAATAGGACCTTGTCTTTATCACCCAACCTCTGAAGAGTGTAGTGTGCACACAGGCTTGAATTCTAAAAATTGGTCCAAAAGTCATGTTTTGAGCAATATTGTCATGATATCATAAGGTTTCAGTGCAAAGCATAAAAAAAATCAGTCTCTTATTTGAATAGCCAATCTTTTTAACCAAATGGTAGAAACCATGCAGTTCATAAGTTTCATAAGCTTAAAAAAATCAAAAGCTTCCTCTATGGTCTGTATTGCTGCGATACACTAGGTATGTTCTGCACACTGGGCTGCTTTCAAATAAAGATGTTGTTTCCTGAAATAATTAAACTCTGAAAATTAGATTAAAATTGAAAGCACTAAATTCTACAATTTAGAAAAAGAAGGTGTGAGACACATTTTAAACACTTTTATTTGCAGACAAATGCCCATTTCATACATGCAGTAGTGAGTTCAAGGGCCTTGGTGATGTCGGACCTTGTCAGTCAGTGACAATAAGTATGGGAGTGGGGCTAGGCTGACATGGTGCTTTCGATGACTCACTGCTGAGACCTAAAAGGGTATGCTCAGCCAAAAGGCCCTTCGAGGCATCTTCTCTTCCCTTTAGTACGTGTCCTCTCTGTCCCTGAAGTTCCAGGGCCTGAACTGTCCCTTCCTTAAGAGGACAGTGTAATTTATTTGCGTGCTTACGTGAGTTCAACAAGGGTCAGAATGTTTAAGGCTGTGACTATCTTTTCCAATGGATCCTTCTGAACAGGTGGTTACTGCACGTCAGGTCAGGTCCCTGCATTGCGTGGAGAACATACCAATGGTGAGGACCCTTCAGGATCCCTCAACCACAGACAGGGGCTGTATCTAGGGAACAGTGGAGTTGGAGAGACCTAGGTGTTACAAAGAGGGCCCTAACCTGTGAATTTGTCAGTTTGTGGGAGAGGCTAGGAGGAAGCCAGATGTTAAATAGAATGCTTAAAAAAAAAAAAAAACCTCCAGGCCATTTGAAGGTGATGCTCACTCTTTGATCTGTTAGGAAAAATGCCTGTAGGAAGACTTCAGGAGGCCCTGTGATGACGTTTAAAATTAAGTTTCCATAAGGAATTGCAAATGATGCTCTCCAAATATGGTGTCACCTAAGCCAGTGCCAGGTCCCCAAAGGCACCATGGAGAGAAGTGGGTATCTCCCGGTCCTGCTAAGGAGGCGACTTGCACAGCAGGGAGAGAGCTGGTTGTTTTACCGAGGCCTGGCAAACAGCTGCCTGTGGCTGTCTTGGTTTAGTTTACACTGCTTTTCCATCTGTTTTACCTGTCTCTGTGTCTGAATAATTTATTTTTCCATCTGCATAAATAGAACACCTGTCTGAAGGCTAACTCTTTCACCTAAATAATTTAAAGAAAATAAACCCTTTCATCTTTATTGAAATAATGTAATGACTTTCCAGAACAAAGGCCTTAAATAAATAATCCTTGGGGGATATTTCTAGTATTTAACTATTACGCTAACAGTTTGCAACATTAATATCAATCTATTTTTTAATTAAAATGCCATCTTCCAGGTTTTTCATTAAGATTGCGAGTTTTAGAGACTGTTTGGGTTTTTAACTTTCTTTCTAGTGAACTTAGTCTTTCTCCACTTAGGAGAACCATTATAGGTGCATGGTTCTCACACGCCACAGAGTGGCTCTCAACCTTCCTAATGCTGGGACCGTTTAACACAGTTCCTCATGTTGTGGCAACCCCCCAACCCTAAAATTGTTTCGTTGCTCCTTCATAACTGTAATTTTGTAATATAAATATCTGAGATGTGATCCTGTGGGGAGTCGCGACTCACAACTGGAGAACTGCAACTCTGGATGCTGACTAAAACTTTGCTCAGCTTTTGCTAGCTACGAAAAATAGTAAGATTCCATCTTACACCCATCAGAATGGCTAAGATCAAAAATTCAAGCGACACCACATGCTGGTGAGGATGTGGAGAGAGAGGAACACTCCTTCATTGCTGATGGGAATGCAAACTAGTTCAGCCACTTTGGAAATCTATCTGATGCTATCTCAGAAAACTGGGATTAGGGCTTCCTCAAGACCCAGCTATTCCACTCCTTGGAATATACTGAGAAGATGCTCCAGGACACAACAAGAAAATTTGCTCAACCATGTTCATAGCAGCCTTATTCATAATAGCCAGATCATGGAAACAGCCTAAGTGTCCCTCAGTAGAAGAATGGATAAAGAAACTGTGGTACATTTACACTATGGAATACTACTCAGCTATTAAAAACAAAGAATTCCCCAAATTTGTGGACAAATGGATTGAATTAGAAATGATCATAATGAGTGAGTTAACCCAGAAGCAGAGTCAAATGGTATATACTTACTTATATCTGCACACTAGCCCAAGGGGCATGTCCCATGAAAGTCTGCACTTACCAGGAAACTGGGACAGAGGGGAGGGCATCCTACTGGGACTCTAGATGAGAGAAACATGGGAGAATGGCAAAGTAAAAGGATCCAGAGGGTCCTAGAAACCTACAAGAAGAACATTATGATAGGCATATTTGGGAGCAGGGGTCCCGCTCAAACTATGGCACCAGCCAAGGACAATGCACGCAGTAAACTTCAAACCCCTACCCAGATCTAGCCAATGGACAGGACATTCTCCACAATTGAGTGGAGAGTGGAGTCTGACTTTCACACATACTCTGGTGCCTCATATTTGACCATGTCCCCTGGATGGGGAGACCTGGTGGCACTCAGAGGAAGGATAGCAGGCTACCAAGAAGAGCCTATGAGAATATACAGGGGGAGGAGGTCCCCCTCAGTCACAGTCATAGGGGAGGAGAGTAAGGGGAAAATGGGAGTGAGGGAGGAATGGGAGGATACAAGGGATGGGATAACCATTGAGATGTAATGTGAATAAATTAATAAAATAAAATAAAATAAAAAGAAATATAGTGAGACACCCATGGGCCCTTTGGTGATGGTCTATTCTAACAAACACTGCTTCTACCCTTAGCTAAGGGGCATGGGAGGCTGGGGACAGATGAAATCTGTCTCTTCACAGAGGTCATCTTGCTGAAGGAACCGCTTCAATTTCCTTTTGCCTGTGGAGGAGATGCTATGCTATTGTGGTCCAGATTTATGAATGGAAGCTTGACGTTTGAGCTTCTACAGGTCAACTCATGTGTTTATTTGTCATGTGTTTATTTGCATGCCTTTGTAAGCAGGAATGTGTACTCATGTGTGCTTGGGCCTACGTGTCTGTGTGCATGTGTGGAGTTGGGATGTTAGCTTGAAATGTGTTTCTCTATCGATCACTTCCCTTTTTTTTTTTTTTTTTTTTTTTTTTGAGACAGGGTCTCGCACTGAACCTAGAGCTCATAGACTCAGCTAGACAGGCAGCCAGCAATCCCCAGGGACCCTGCCGTCCCCTCTCCTGTGGTGGCCTTATGGTTACTTGTTGCCCCTCCCCTTCCTCCTTCCCTTTTATGTGGTCTCTAAGCATCTGAACTCAGTCCCTTATGTTCAAATGGCAGGTTTGACCCATCTCGTGAGCCCTCTGGATCCAGGTATTAGTAATCTTATGAACTCTTAGCTGCCCAGACTTCAGTGATGACAAGAATAGAAAGTGTCTCCAAACAAACCTGCTCTGCAACTGACTACCTATGTGCCCCTGTGGGATTTTATTTCATCTTTGAGAACCCCTGCTTCCTCGTTTTGAGCAGGCTGAGAGCCTGGCCTGTTCTATGCGCCAGGGACAAATAATAATACTTCTCCTAGGGGCTACAGTGTGGCTGGAGGGCAGCACTGGAGTCCAATACTCTTACTTAGTAGTCATATCAAATGTTAATGAGTTGATAACTCTGAGAGGGCTGCAGGGACAGCTCAGTAGTGAAGAGGCTTGCTGCTCTTCCAGAGGACTCAAATTCAGCTCCTAGCACTCATGTGTGAGAGCTCACAACTGCCTATAACTCTAGCTCCAGGGCATCCGACACCCTCTTCTGTCCTCTGTGGATACTTGCACACATGTGACATTCACTCATACAGACACACCTACACACATAAATAAAAACAATACAGTAAATCATAAAATATAATTGGTAGCTCTGATGAACAAATTTTAAAGTTTTAAAATGAATAATTGTTAAATATATCCTAAAATATTTTATGTGATTTTTTTTATTCTTTTATACTTGAGAGTACAGAGCAGGATTCTATTTGAAGAATGTGGTCTCTAGTGTTATCAGTGACAGTCAGCGTACCAGTGTATACAGTACATACAGGAACCATTGTGTGGAGTAAGCCAGCATTGCTCACCAGTAGTCAGTGTGATTTCTACTAGCTGTCCTTGGATAGGTGCTCTTTTGAAATCTTGGATTTTTTTTTTTCTTTTTTTAGTTTTCCGTCTTTCCCCACCTAGCAGCTGCCATCTCTTGCATGTTTGCAGGTTTCCCTGCATTGCTTGTTCCATCAATGCTAGTTTCTGCTTGCAATCTATTGTACTTCTAATGGCCACATTCCCTAGGAAGGTACGTTAATACAAGGAAATGGAGACATTTTGTTTTTCATTGGCCAGCGGCTCACACTGCCCACCCACCCGTTTCTGCAGACCTGAAAGGCTACCTGCTTTAGCTTGCAAATCAGAAACTGCCCAGAAACAGCCCCAGTGTGTCTTAAGCTTTGCCGCTCACCGTGCCAACTGGGAAAGGATCATGATCCATTTCTATACATCGTGCATTTTAGCACTTTCAACTGGATTAATGAGTAAGACAAAATCACAAGCCAAGAAAGCAAGCTTGGGCTACAGCTCATAACCTTTTTAGTATCGTCTCAATTAACTGCATTCAAATAACTGGGAAGAGATTCGTCTTCATTGTGGAATCCCTACTATAAGCCAGTGTGTGCGTGTGAAGTGACATAAATGTCACAGGGATAAAAGGTGCTTTGTGCCTGTAGAGGTCAGCCTGACAGTGGGAATGAAATTGGAGATGTAAACAGATACATACAATAAAGTACAGTAGAGCTATGATACAAGAACGCTCAGAATATAGTTGGGATCCCAAAAGCATGATGGTCCATTCTGTACCTTGGGCCCAAGGAGAGGGCAGCAAGGATAGACAGACTGCATCTGAGCAAAGGACTGATGCTCTAGATTCGGATCAGATTATAAATGACATCGACCAGAGGCTAAAGTAGGGCTTTGGACAACTGCTCAGGAAATGAGAGAATCCAGTAGTCCCACGGCTAGAGGGCGGTGTGCATGTTGGGCTGGGGAGTATGGAGGTGAGACATAAGGTACACAGGTCACAAAATGATTTTGGTTCTGTGCCTAGAGCTCTGGCTTAGAGCAGGGGAGTCTGAGTGCAGAAACGTCAGTAGGATCCACATCTGCATTTCCCAAAGGCACATCTGGAGGTAGTGTAGTGAGTGGATGCAACGCAATAACAGATGATGGGAGCATGGCAGTGACCCATGACAGTAGTTGTAAATGCTGAGCTCAGGAAGTGGACTATGTGGCTGAGTTAGGGGTCAATAAGACTAGGAGATGAGTTAGGTGTCAAGTAAGTTGGGGATGGAACTCGTAGGAGAAACCTTGGGTGTAGGAGACTCAAGGGAAACTCCAGTTTGAAAGCCAAGTGACTAGTTGACTAGCTGTGTTGACTACTATTTAGGGGACAATAAGTTGAGTCTGAGATATGTTGAATATGAGGCATTCCTGGCCTGCTTTAGTGACGTAGGTAGTATGCAGCCAGTGCAACGAACAGATAAATGACCATATATTATATTATAGAAATTTAGTTTTCAAGGGCACAGCTAACCAATAGCAAGACTCATCTGTTAGGGCTAGAAGCAAATCATACTGAGTTAAGAAGCGTCTAGGAATATTATGTGAGCTAAACAAGGAAAGGGAAGGGAGAGCTCTGCCATCTGAGAAAAGTCCCAAGGGATTTATTCTTAGAGCGGTTCACCTCCAGTACCTGAAGACAGAGGCTGGTGTAGGGACCAGCAGCGCTGCACTCTCCCTGTGCTGGACTTGCCCTAAGCTCCTGCTCTGTCACAGGCTCCACTAGTTAGGGCATCAAGGACAGTGGCTCTCAGATCTCTTCTGTCACTCTCAATCTCCTTAGTCAGGGCAAATCCACCCTTTCTTTGTGGTCCTGTATTTCTCTACCAGAATTTTCTTATATCTGTCTCTTATATCTGACTCATTGTCATTGTTTTAAATTCATAAGATTTCTGATAAGGACATAATTTTTAAAAATTATATACCTTAATGTTGAAAATTAGGCCTTATATTATAGATATAAGATGCATGTGTGTGATTATGTACTATATAATTATATATTTTGTTATTGTATCACATAGTATTTCTTATATTACTGATTATATAAACATGTATTTTATAAAATGTAAGATATTATTTTTGGTGTATTTGCAATTTAGTATGTTTATTAAATGAATCAGTTGAAAGGTATGGCTAAATGTGTTATCTTGATCTGTTTGGTACATGCATTTTCCATCCTGCATTTTGAGTACCCATTGGGAGACAGTTGGGTACCAAGTGCCTTACAGGGTGTTACAGCTGCCTCTGTTACTGAGCAACAAGTACTGGATATTTGAATATAACAGAAATTCCTTTTTTTTTCTATTCTATGGCTGACAAGGCTGCTTCCCTGCTCTTGATCTTGTGTTTGATTGTGTCAGGAGTCCCCCTGACAAAAATGGTCTAGGAGGCTTCTCACCCACATATCTACAGAGTGATGGGGAATAGTTGTGGTGACTGGCAGTTGGCTTCTCTAGCCCTGTGTTCATTCCCTCAGGTTCTTCACAGCTGCAGGACTCCAAGGAAAAGAGAAGAGGACTTACAAGGCTTCTCAGAGGCCTGCAAGCCTCCAAAGGCACATCTGTTTCGTCAAATTGGTCAAAGCCAGTAGTTTGGGCAGCCCAGAAGCAAAGAGAAGAGAGTGAGATGTGACAAGTCACATTACAAAGAGACCTGAGATATGGTCATTATGATGGTTTACATGTGCCGTGGCCCACATAGGCTCCTTTGTTCACCTGGTCCCCAGCTGGTGGTGTCATTTGTGGACAGAGGGGAGCCTTGCTGGAGACAGTGTGTCCCTGGGGGTGGGCCTGGGAGTTCTGGACCGTCGGGTGTGCTTCCTCCTGGAACCTTTTGCTTCTACTCCTGCAAAACTATAACATGTTGTTTCAAGCCTTTGCAGCCAAGCCTCCTCCACTGGGAGGAACTGTAGCCCCTTAAATCATGAGCAAAACTAATCTTTATCTATTATGTTGCTTCTTGACATGCTGATCCTGAGTACAGAGTTGAACTTGACCATGGTAATAATAAAGAAAAGAGAAGGGTATAAATGTTACACACTAAAACGGTGGAATGTGTTCATGTTGGCTGTATAACAAGAGAGGTTAACATAGA
>OU015751.1:74623730-74661917 GCA_907169655.1 Acomys percivali | reverse complement strand
TTTGAAGAGTTTTGGATTAACTGGCTTGGCAGAGGGAATCTCAAAACAGCCTAGTATAGACCCTGCTGTGTGATTACTTTGTGTTCACCCAAGGAACAAGCAAGGAAAAACACAAAATGTACAATCTGAGGAGAAATGGGTACCAGGAAGCTGAATGCAGCTAAATCTTGTGTTCACAGAGATCAATACATTAAAGAAAAACCTGACTTTAAATGGAGTAAAGGGATTGGTGACCTCAGGGCTGACTTCCCTTCCAGCGACAGCCCATCTTCCTAGGAGAGCAAGCAAGAGTTACTCAAGAATGCAAGATGGCAGAAGAAGATGGGAGGCTTTTTGTTTGTTTTTTTGTTTGTCGAGGCTCTGATACCCCAGCAAGACAGTGCTAGGTGGCTAAGAATGACGTTTGGAAGGAGAGGGTAGAGGTCGGAGGGGAAGGAGTGACATTAATGCCCTCCGGTGATAATGACCTCCTACTGTGGGTGACATGACTGTCATTGTTCCTTTTTGTGATACTGGAAGACATTGTCTAGATGGCTAAATTCTCCAAATTGTGTTGTAATTAAATCAATAATTGAAGCTAAATCTTGTGATAAGATTGACAGGCACTACATGATTTAAATGACACTTCTCTGATATTTATCACTACTATCCAATGCAGTCAATTTCTTCACTAAATCCATGGACTACGTCTATGGTCACCTATAAAGGTATCCATATATCGTTATTTCCTGTAGAATTTAAAAAATAATTCCATGAGTCTGAAGGTGTAACTCAGTGACAGAGTATGTGCCTCCCATATACGAGGCCCTGGGGCTGAGCCTCAGCATTCAGAAATAAGGCAACCCAATACCTTCCTCCAATACCTCCTGATGAATGCTTATTACAGGAATAGTTGAATGATAGATGGCTAACAGATTAGGAATGGCAGAGAGGCTTGTGGTAGCTGGTGATCTGTTTGATATTCAAGATTATATTAAAGTAGCCTTTATGTCTTTGTGACTTTGGTGATTCCCTTGATGGTCCCCATCACAGACACAGCAATGAAAAGATGTGGTATTACCTCTCAGTGTTACTGTGTAGCTTGATCTCTTAAATTCTTGAGGGGACATTCCAGCTCCTTTACAAACCCACCTAATTATAAAATTCTAAAAGAAAGACGTTTTCCTTCCCAGTGACACTTTTCTTCAGACCTATTTTCTCAGCCATACACCATATTTGTTTCCTCCTGGGACTCTCAGGCATAGTCTATTTTGCTTCTGTGTTTAAAAACTTGGGGTCAAGTTGTTTTTTAAAGGGATTTCTAAGGTGACACATAGTTGCAACTGCAAAATAGCACGAAAGCACAGAGGGGGACATTAAAACCTAAGGCCCTTTCTGGCTCCCTGCCCTCCTCTGCATTTACAATGGGGGAGAGTCCAGAGGAGACAGGACTCCCTTCAGGAGTCTCTTTCCTGTGGGCTGTCTCCAGCCAGGAGAGAGACTGACAGAGCGATAACACCCGATGCCAGACTCTCTTGCCCACTCAAAGACCCTTCCTCAGGTGTCAGTTGCTTGGCTGAGCTTGGAGGTCAACTAGACACCTCCCTGGAGACTTACCTGGCCTGAGGGACACAGCTAGCAGAAAACCCTCTCAGGGAGTACAGCTGTTATCTGAGCTAGGATCAAAGGCCCCCTCTGTACTCCAGGAAAAAAAAATCTTCCAAACTGGGTCTCTTTCTCCATGATTTGAATGAATGTTGAATGAGTCCCCAGGGACACCAGTTGCTCTGCTCAGGGACAGACTGAGGAATGAAAAGTCACCTCCCTTTAAGGCCCTGCCAGTTTGAGTGTTTCAGTTCACCTGGAAGCCCATCAGAAATGAACCAGGAAACGAGGCAACAAAGAAAAGTGAGGATTCATATTTTTTGACAGTCTTTATTTGTGTTTTGTCTTCCTAACCCCCTCACCCGGGGACATATGACATTGTTTCTGGTAACTTTCACAGTGTCCATGAAAGACACACAGATAGCATAACAAGCCACTATTCAGCAGCCACTTGGGTTTGAACATGAAAGCAGTGAAAATAACCAGTAACTTTCCTGAACTGGATATGCAAAGTGATAACATCTCTTTCACCCTTAGAACAAGTATTTTTCGAGCAGTGCACACTGGTGACCTTAAACTAGACGATCTCGTTCTTTATGGAAGGACGGGTCCAAAGGTCCAGGTCATACTCTTTGGTCTTGTAGATCACCTAGGCTAGCCATCCGGTGAGTCAGAACCGCGGAACAGATTCCACGAGGCACTGAATGTGTACTTGAGAGAATGCAGCATTTGAAAGTATATATTTTTTTTGATGAGGCCTTTAGAGCACTCCCATTCTTGTCAGTCTGAATGTATTTTGCTGACACTGTAGTAGAGGCGGTTTTCTTCCACACAGTTCAGGTTTTCTAGTTAAGATTTCTGTGATTGGCAGCACTGCCAGTGGTAGGTGAGGGGTCAGATATTTTAGTCATGACTCACACTATTGTACAGACATCTGTTATATTGAATGGATTATTTTGTTTATCGAGTTTCTTTGAATAGCAATTTCAGTTTTGTATCTTATTTCCTTCTTTGATGAGGGTATTGCTGGCAGATGCATGCTACGTATTGGCTTGTTTCTTGCAGTTCTCTGGCTTTTTTTTTTTTTTTAAGTTTTCTTTTTTCCTTGTCTTAGTATTTTTTTTTCTTCTTAACAACTTTGTCTTTCTAAAGAAACTAAGTATTTGAACACAATATCCTGAATGGAAGACTCCACAATTCTCTACTCATCGCAAGGTCCTTACTAACACCCCGGCTTCCTTTTTGTTCCTTCTTTTCTGTCCTTTTGCCTACTTTGTCCATCCCAGGCACCCAGCTTCTCCTTAACAATGAGCACTAGCTGAGAGGAGCGTTTGTAGCTTTGTTCAGGTTACTCTTGAGCAGTTGCTCTACTTGATGAAGTCATTTCAGCCCTCTGACTAGCATTCGTACTTCAGTTTGGAGTTGGATGGGCAGATGGTTCATCTGAATGAGTAGTTTGGAAGTCAGGGGATGTAAGCATGTGTTAGGGTGAACTTGAGGATGGTATCTTAGGGAACCAAGAGCCTACTTTCAGCATAACCAGTTAGAGAATGATGATGATGGTGGTGGTGGTGATGGTGGTGATTTTGGTAGTTAGTACTCATCTAAAATTTTATGCCAGTTACTATTTGAATCATCTACCTGTCATCTCTCTCTCTCTCTCCCTCCCTCCCTCCCTCCCTCTATCTCTCTCTCTCTCATTTATTAATTACCCATGTCTCCATCTTCTCAACTATGTCACCTATTATTTATCTTCTGTGTGCATCTCTTTCTCATAGTGACCTGTTATCTGCCTATCTCCTTACTCAAATCCCACAGCAAACCAGTCTGATGTTTTCATCTTCACGTCACACCTGGGAGGACTCAGAAACAATAACACTAAGTCCAACCCCCTAGGATCAGAGTAAGTGACACAGTGAGCACAGACAGGTGCTGGTAGGTGAAAGATGATAGAAAGATGGCCACGGGATATGCAGAGCTGGGAATCGAACCTATGCAGTTAGGGTGCGGAGCTGTGTGCTCAGCCGGGTGCTGACACACAGAAAATACTCTGTCATTCATAGCTACATAACAGGAAAGTAAGAGCTGGGTATGTCCAGATGTGCTGGACATGAGAGACGGGAAGCCAACATGTCTTGCCTTTAAGTGGCCTATAGTCTAAGGGAAGGTGAGAGTGAAGAAGACAAGGACAGGAGAGGATGGGTGTGTAGAGAGGAAGATGGCTGAGGAAAGATCCCTGTAGATCTGACTCAACCTGACTAAAGACTAGGAAGGAATTAAGGCAGCTGATGGGGAAGGGACCAGGATTGTAGCCAGTAAGGAAAAGCGTGGATGAGGCAGGGCGGTGAGTGCAGCCCTTTCCTTCAGCATTGCTGGACCCCAAATACATGGCAATCTTAGGGGCAGCAGATGATGAATAAAGGGAAGAGCAGCTTCCTGAAGCCTTTGGTAATGGATGGCCCCCAAGGCTTGGTCTCTGCAGCATGGGAAACAGAAAGCTGTCAGCACCTGGTTCTCCCTCTCATCAGCACCTCTAACGGGGAGGAGACAGGGGTCTGGCTTACTAGGCTTGTGCTCTCTCCTTCTCCTGCAGCACTTAGCCTCAGAATGTAGTATGCGGTGAGAAAGGGCACCTGGCTCCTTTGCCTGGACTTGGAAGCTCCACAGCATCTTCTGATTTGGGGCTGCACCGCTATCCTGGGGCAGGAATGCCAGGCAGCACACAGGTCACCCTGCCTGTTTGATGGCACTGTGCCTGCCACCCCTTCCTTCTCCAGCCTTCTGGCTCTGGGAGGGTCACTGTGATTTTGTTGAGGGCCCAGTAGTTTGGGAAACGTGGAAAGCCATCCGGTTAGCAATCTTAAGGGGAAAAAAAAAAATCAAAAGGCCACCAAATATGTAGGAGAGACTTTCAAATGTGATGCAAAGGCAAAGAGTGAGGCAGAGGAGCCTGAGCATGTCTTTAGGACTAGATTGTGGGGCCCTGAGTCTAACATTATTTCTCTCAGTATTTTCAATGCCTATCTTAGTACTTGGCACAAAGTTCTTTTTTTTAAATAACTTGAAAAGTAATATGTGCTAAATTAAAAACAAAAACCTTCGAGAGATATGGGCCTAGAGAGATGGGAGTTGTGTTGAAGAAACCAGAGGGCATGGGATGGAGCCTTGAGGGGAAATGCATTGTGAAGTGGTAGGCTTAGCAGCAGCCAGTACATGGATTTTGGCCTTAGGAAAACTCCGGGTGAATCATCGCCTTCCTGGTCCTCCTGCTACCTCAGCTGTGGACCGGCCTAGGCTGGCTGGGATAGCAAGGCCTTGTGGAGGTGTTTCAGCGGCTGGCCCCCACAGTGACTGTACCTGGTCTGACACGGATAGCTTCTGCCCATCTCAGGCTGAGATTTCCAGCAAGATATCCTCCAGTGGCCTCCCCAGCAAATCCCAGATAGCTCAGAACTCTGTCCTTCTTGTTTTTGTTTTTGTTTTCCTCTGACTCAGCCATGGTTGCTACTGCCACTTCCAAACAGCCGAGCGCTGTTGGCCGTGTACCAGCCCTCTGCATCCACTTCCAGCAGTACTGTATCCTGCTGATTTAACATGGAGGAGTGGTGTGGAGCCTGGCTGTCTCTTTGGCAACTTCCTGAGTGAGTTTCACATGAGCTGTTTGTGAATCCTTAGATATCTTATATCTAGGATCATCAAAGTTATGCAAGAAACGGCCAAACAATTAACTTCATAGGTTACCTTTGCCAAGCTGTCTTCCGAACTACCTGGAGTTAACCAGAAGAGACGGAGACTCCCTGTGGCTGAAAACAAGCCTTGCTCTGCTCTCTGGCTCTGCAGCACTGTCTGGGAAGCTGACTGTTCCGCTGGCCTTGTGACAGTGTCACTCTTTAGTTCACAGTCCTGGTGGCACAGGTTGTAGGCTTTCCTTTTCATGGTTTTATTTACTACTTACATATCTTTATTGAAACATTTTGTTCAGATCTTCAACCTACCTTTTCCTGAGCTGTGTCCTTCTTTACAAGGCTGCTCAGCCAACCACTTCTCCCAGTCTGTGGTTTTGTTTATATCACTCTTATGTCTCCAGCAGAGCAGAAGTCTTCAACACTCTCTGATCTGTCACTTTCTGTTTCACTCCTGCTTCCTTTGAGTTCTTCTTGAAGGGTCTGTCCTGCCTTTACCCAGGGCCACCTAGATTTCTTTTCTCTTCGATGACTTTTCAAGAAACATTGCAGTTGTGTTATTCTATGTTTTGTCCCATGACCCACTTTGTGAAAAGCGGAATGTCAGAGCTGTGGTTGAATGTGAGACGTTCCCTGCAGGCTCGGGGATTGAACTCTCGGTCCAGGCTGGTAATGCTATTTTGGAAGGCCTGTGGCAGCTGTAGGAGTTGGAGCCAAGCTGGAAGTTGGTCTCTGGGGGTGGCCTTTGAAGGTTGTAACCTGATGTTGCTTCTGGGATGTTTGTTTCTCCCTCATCCACCACGAAGTGAGGAGCATAGTCCTATAAACCCCCTGGCTCTAACGGAGGGAAATCTGAACTCCACGCCACAACTTCCCATCCTTAAGTCCTTAGGCAAGTATGTGGTCACAGCGGCTCAACAGCCGCTACTGTGGTCAAGTGTCTAGACTCCTTTGTAATTCACCTGTTGGGTGGTTTTACTGCCCTGTTCCAGTGGATGTTTTTGATTCTGGTCTGTGTTTACCTTGCTCAATAAAGTCTGTTGATACACACAGAGTTATATGCGTCTTATTTGGTTTATCACTTCATCCTTGACAGGCTCCATGATGAAATATGTGGGTTTGAATAGTCCCCATCTGATTTTCTTGTATTTTCTAATATGTAATCTTTACAGTAGAGAGATAAAAGGTTAAACTTTTGTCCACACAAGAAAGGAGGAGTTACACTGATTGTGAATGGTGTTTCTGCAACTATATTAGGGATTGTAGCAAACCTTTTTAGCCCTTAAAAATAATAACTTCATGAGCTGTAAAGATGACTCAACAGTTAAGAGTATTAGTTGATCTTCCAGAGGACTAGGGTTCAATTCCCAGTACCCACATAG
Organism: Acomys percivali; assembly: GCA_907169655.1. Classification (NCBI taxonomy): domain Eukaryota; kingdom Metazoa; phylum Chordata; class Mammalia; order Rodentia; family Muridae; genus Acomys; species Acomys percivali. The sequence goes on along the minus strand of OU015751.1, from coordinate 74,655,268 downwards.
CAGCTCACAACTGTCTGTAACTCCAGGGGACCTAGCACCCTCACACACATGCAGTGTGTTTTGCATGCAGGCAAAACACTAATGCGAAAATTAAAAGTAAGTTTATTATTTAAAAATCTGGGCCCGGTGGCACAACCCTGGAATTCCAGCACTGAGGGAGGCTGAGGCAGGAGGATTTCTGTGAGTTCAAGGTCAGCCTGATGTACAAAGTGAGTCCAGTACAGCCAAGGCTACACAGAGAAACCCTGTCTCAAAAAAAAAATCAAAAAACCCAAACAAAACAAAACAACAACAAAAAACTTCTTGGAAAGTGTTATTCCATTTCACCATCAAAGAAGCAGAAAACATAGAGAGGTCCTAGAAGTGGATGTGGGAGTTGGACCTAAGTGTCTGCCATTCCTTTCAAAGACACCACCTTCCTCTCAAGAGTCCAGCAAGGCTAGCTTATCTGTCCTCATGGTGAGGCACAAAGGCTTCAGGCTCCTCTTAGAGTTTGTCTCAGGAAGGCAGAGCAGGACTGAGGGTGAGCTACTAAGCAGACACCAGGAACGCTTGTTCACTCACCACCCAGGGACTAATCGACATGGAGGTGGCAGGAGGGACAGTGAGGGACATTGCCTTCCTCTGTTCGGGGGAGAACTCCATCCTGCAGGATTAGCCTGTGGGAAGCCTTTGTGGCACAGCATGGACAGCCAACAGGTCTTGAAGATGAGCCCAGAGCCCCGTGCCCAGCACAGGGGACCCCAGAAAACATGTACCTGAAAAAAAAAAGCTTGAGAATGGATGCAAGATCCCACCGCGGGCAGTGAAATCAAAACAATAGTGATGTTTGCCATGTTAGATGCTTAAGATGCCTGAATTCTGCCACAGCCTTTGGTGTACCTCGATTCCAGTCCTCATAGGAACGCTGGACCGTGTCACTGTGCATATGGTGACCCTCAGTCATAAAATAGAGGCTAATTCAACTCTCTTCTGTGAGGTTGTCCACACGGAAACGAATGGCAAGGGACAGTGGGGAGAGGAGAGCAGGACTGGGGGGAGGAGGAGGAAGAGGGAGACTGGATATGACCGACTGACAACCCACAGAGGAAATGAAGTCAAGACATTGGAAACAAATGGAGCTGGCTTCTTGTTTAAAAAAAAAAAAGCAAAGAAGTAATTGAGATCTCTCTTTCTACAATGTGCTTTCCTTGGGTTGGGCTTTCCTTGTTTGTTATCTTCAAATGGGGAATGATACACCCAGCTGCCTAGCAACAGGTTGTCTGTCTGTCTGTCTGTCTGTCTGTCTGTCTGTCTGTCTGTCTGTCTGTTTTCTGTGGGGGAGGGGGAGGGGAGGAGGGCGGGCAGTGTCAAGTCAACTCCTTTTACTTGCTTACATTTTAGTAGTGGGCGTCAACATCAATCGTGCAGCTTTGCCACTGTGCCACTGTGCCACTGGAAGTCTGATGGAGCCCTGCACTCCAAGACCATGTCTGGAGGTGTGTAAAGTCAGTGCCCACTCCAAGGCTTCAGACAGACAGACCTTCTCTGTGTTTCCCATCAACCCCTTCTTTATGAGACAAATGCTTTTTCTTCCAAGCCTGACATTTCTTTTTATACCTCTATTGAATGTATAAGTGGGCTTTACTCAGGTCAGTCCCTCACGTTATAATTTAAAAGCATGCTATTATTATGCCTAATTGTCAATTGGTTTCTGTAGCTTTCTTTTGCCTAGGCCTTAGGAAGTCAGGGGCAGTAGACTTTCCTCTTTCTTCTTGCCAGCTCTTCACGTGGACCACCTCAGTGGTGATAACTCTCTTTTGTTTTTAAATTTACAACTCAATCCCCTGCTTTCTTGACCCCTGTCTCCCATCAGAAAACAATTTCCGAAACACTGTCTGCATCTGAGCTTGGCACTGAGATTTGTCAGCCACGGACTAGTGTTATACCCCCAAAGGCATCCCTGGTAAGAGGGTAGAAGGAGCTTTGAGACAACATAAAAGACGTATCTGACAGCACAAACAACAATTTCCAACCAATCTGATTCCTGCGGTGCTGCCCTGGGAAGCTCCAGATGAGTCCTTTCACTATTGCTTTAGCAGAAAAGCCACCATGACACTGCTCACATGCCCAGGGTCTGTCATTGTTTCTCTTTTACAAAGTACATACCCCCACCATCTTTAAACATGTTATTTTATGTTGGATTCAGTCCTGTCTCCTAACGTGTCTGAATGCTGCTGTGGATATGAATCATGGGCTTTATCATTGCCCGGGAAGGGCCCAGCTTACTGGAGTTACAGTTTGGAGTTTGAAGGACCCAGTGTCTATAGGAATACATTCCACAGAGAACATGGACTCTGTAAGCAGTTAAACTGCAGAGAGGAGTCGGAACTCACACATAGAACAGTAGCTTCAGTCTGATCCCTTTGCGTTTTAGGTGTACTTGTTTGCGAAGCTGGCTAGACCAGGGTGGCTAAGCAAAGCCAATTTGGATCTCCTGGTTTTAGCAAGCCCAGAGTCAAGCCCTCTGCCCCCTTCCCTCCCCCCCCACAGTGTGAGATCTTCTGGGGACCCAAGGGAAGGATATGTGCCCCATGGCCCCCTTTCTGGCCTATGGGTGATACCCTCCCCAGTCTACACTTGGCTGGCTGTCCAAATGCTTCCTTTTTACAGAGGGACCAATTAATTGGATTAGGGACCCTTTTAAAGATTTTTCCTCTTACCCACTTACACCTGCAGGCATCCTGTCCATCAACCACGCCCTCCCCCCATGAGGTGGTGGTAGTCTTGCATCCTGGGGTTAGAGCTTCCTGGGGTTAGGACCCATTTCTTTAGCTATCCACTTTTCTTCTTTCTCTACCATGTCTTCCAACAGCAATACACTTTCACTACCTTAAAATATTAAGTCTAGGTAAAATTGACGCATGAAGCCACTGAGCTGAGTATATTTTGTGCTTTTTTCTTATTGTTAAATGCTTAATCTTTAATTTTATAGAGAAGAGAGAGGATGTCAGGGCTGTCCATAAAAAACTCTGTGTGTTTAAGTGGATCATCTGAGAGATGACCCACCTCTGCTCATGGGTCTGTGGAATGATATGGTAATTTGGATAAGTTTTCAAAAATTTTTTTATCCATTTTTTGAGAAATGCACATAAACACACACACACACACACACACAGAGAGAGAGAGAGAGAGAGAGAGAGAGAGAGAGAGAGAGAGAGAGAGAGAGAGTAGTTGATTATGTCAACCCACCACTTTCCTTCCAACTCTTTCCAGATCTTATACCACAACTCCCTTTTTTTATACCCCTCCAAATCCAGTTAGTTCTGGCCATGTGTGGATTGGTGGAAGGCCATCTGCTGAAGCGTGAACATTGCCCAGAAGAAGATAGGCTCGTGCTGCCCCAGCAGTCTGTAGCTCCTCAGGCAGGGTGGTGGTGGATAGGTGGGGGCCAGGGGGTAAGGAGGTGGGGGTAGGGGGTGGGGTGTGAACGCCCTCTCCTCTCTATGTGGGAGCAATCACTGGCTTGATTTGGTACAGCTCGTGTGTGTCCAACCACAGCTGCTGCGAGTTCGTGAGCACAGTGGCTCCGTCACTCTTGAGAGACATTGCTTTGCACTGTTCTCTGCAGTCTATGGCTCTTAAGATCTTTCTATCCCCTCTTCTGCGATGTTCTTGGAACCTTGTAGGGATGGTGTTTGGAAAAAAGATGTCTCATTTATGCCAGAGCACTCCACAGCTGTTATGGATTCGCTCCACTGTGGACATCTGTGAATCTCTGAATTAACTGTTGTCCACTGTGGGGGGAAAAAGCTTCTCTGTTGAGGGCTGAGAACTATACTGATCTATGGGTCCAGATTGGCCTTTAGAAAGCAGTTTCATACTGTTCATTTAGCACAATAATGGTAGTAGATTCTTCTCTCTTGGGACCTATGACTTCCCCAGCCCACGTGAGTTCTTGGTGATGTGTAAGGAAGCGGGCATGAGCTCTGTCCTGCGAGGTCGAACCTTACATCCAACTGGGACCAGTTAACCTTGTGATGTTCATTGTCTACAGATCTGGTTGGTGGTGTGAGCCTGGAAGAGTAGAGTCTAAAAATGAGATAGACTAAGTCTAATGCAATAGCCAACTTTATTTAGAGCATCAGAGAGTTTATACTGAGGATTAAGAGTCACATGAGCAAGGTGTCCAATCAGAAGAGCAAGCCACTGAATGTGGCAAGAACAGGTTTTTCCACAGAGGCATAAAAACAAATAACAATAAGCCAGTTTAATGAACAATCTGAAGCAAACTCACTCCTATCTGCCACACCTGGGAGGGGCAGGAAAGCATAGTCCAGGAATAATTCTGTGCTTTTAAAGAAACAGAGGTTAGAAGACTCTTGACTCACTTTCTTGGAGTTTTCTCATAGCTCATGTCAGTATTGTACCCTCGGGCAGATCTTTCCGGGTGGGTTATTATTGTAGGTCACAGAATTTACAGCTAGGCAGGACTGCTGATAACCTTTCTCCCCTAGCAGCCTGCATAGCACCTTCTAACACTGAAGCCTGCATGCCAGTGCAAGTTTGATTTCTCCATGGTCCTTGACCCAAGTGTATGGTATCCTAGGCAACAGGGTCTTACCTTTAAGTTCTGGTGGGTACCCAAGAAAAATGGCCATAATCGCTACTGTTTTGGGGGGGTTTATAAGACCTTCCTGGCCGACAACTCATAGGATATAATCTCACACCTGGTACAAGACTTTTCCAGGACAAAGTTGGATAATGATTTTTTTAATATGTGGACTTCAGACTACCTGTCTTAGAAGCAAGGGTTAAGATAAAAAATCCCTGGCCCCCAGCTGGCACAATGCATCCATGTTTCTCTGGGCAATGTTGAGGATTTGGTAATAAACAACAGTGAAATCTGAAAGCTGCTAACAAGTCAGAGCAAGCCGATTATACAGGAAGTCTGCTTTACTTACAGTTACATTACCACGTCCATACATCAGTGTGGGGCTCATTTTTGTCAAACTTTTCAAAGTGCAAGGGCTAGCCCTGGGAGGCAAGATCAGTAGCAACCTCTGAGACATCAGCGATGTGGGAGACATCTTGAAGACGTTGTTTTCCTCCATAGCCATTCCCACCTCTCGGTGAAGAATGAACGAAGCTGGTCTTTTGACAAAGGAAAGAAAACCTTGGAACTGAAGGGCAAACGTCTGTGTGTTGCACCCTGTGGGGTAGGATGGGGTGATCTATTGCTGACTACCCAACCTGAGGAGAATGGGACCATGGCACACTGAGGCAGATTGCTGTGCAAGTGAAACACATGCCGACTGCGGCTTTTGCGGTTCATTCTCGTTTCTAACACACAATGACAATATGTATTTGTTGTCTCTCTAGATAACATTTCTTTATTTTGGCTCCAGGGTGAAAAAAAAAATCCCCCAAACACCAAGTATTAAAAAAAAAAGAAGAAGAAGAAGAAGAAGCAATTTAGGAAAGATTAAAAGCAATTGTTCTGTTACCATTGGCAACAGAATCTAGATGCAGCCAATCAGCAAAGTTGATACTTTGTTTTGACACACGTGCACATATTTCTAACATAAATAGCAACAGAGACCTAATAACAGTAGGTTTTAAAGCTGGCAACTGATGTCATTTCAAATGTGTCAATCACAGAGAACCTAGGAAAGTGTTTTTCTCAGCCAGCCTGACATTAAGTATACACTGCAGTGGCTCCCTAAATGATGGTAGACTTCTGTCAGGTCATCCAGGAAATGCTAAGTCTGTAATTACACTCCTGCTTCTTGGAATGTGTCCTTTAGAACATCTCAAAAAAAAAAAAACAATTTTAATAAGAAAATAAAATTTCAATCTTACAGTAAAATTCATCTATTTGCATTATTTTAAAAAAAAGTGTATGCTCATGAGAGTGAATGAAACGAGACTAGAATTGGCTTGTTTATCCCTAAAAAGGATGCATTTCTTTGGTTCCTATGCCTGCTGAATTTATGATCAACTTGTGCCTATATTGCTGCTAGTTAAAAAAAAATGTTTTTAAGTCTCTTAGAAATTAGGGTTTGGATAGAACAATAGGAGAGAACAATAGTATTAGGCTGTGCTGGGGGGAAAGAAATGAGTAGTTAGGAGTCAGCTCTGGGGACACTGACTGCCCAGGATGAAAGTAGACAGCCAGTGAGTCTGAGGCCATCCTGCCAGGGACAGAAAGAGTGACAGCATTGGCAAAAATAAAAATATAAAATAAAAAGCACCATTTTCCAAGTGCTTACATAGGGCACCCACCATACCAGGGCTTTATAGATATGGTATCATCAAATCTGACAACACCCTAAAGGTAGGGATTGTCCCTGGTTTCCCTGGGGCTTCTGCACCCACCTTGTACACGTGGACCTGTCTGCCTCTGCAGTTCAACAGGACCCTCTCTCTGGGTCCAAGTTCTTCAGAGTCTGGTTCACATGTAGGCCTGAACATGATTCATTGACCACCCTCTATTTGTCCTTTTGCAGATGGTGGATCCCATATCATCACAGGACTTCCTCCATCTCAATTTCCTGGTTCTATGAAGAGTCTGGGTCTATGTCCTGGGGCTACTGGGGGGCACCATTGAAGTGTCTGATAAAGCCCACGTTATGATTCAGAGCTCCCAACCAAAGTTGTTTCTCCTCCCCTGTGGAGAGAGTTGGTTAACATTTTGATCAATGGGCTCAAGAACTAACTTTCAAATTTTAAATCAGATTTTGAACAAAATTACAATGTGAGATAGTGTATTTTGAATATTTGTCTTGGCCATCTTCATAAAGGTACCAGCATGTGCTCATCTTTACCCTCTGCACAATATAAATCACTAGAATTCTAGGAACTGTTCTTCTCAGCCCACACCCCACCACACACTCTATCTCTGTGCATTTGTCTATTTTTTAATATCCTTATGACGATAGTGTTCATGTATCTTGCTTCTTTCACTTTACAGCAGTGATTCTCAACCTGTTGGTAGTAACCCCCTTGGGGAGGGAGTGTCAAATGACCTTTTCACAGGGGTCAGATATATCAGATATCCTGGATATCATATATTTCTATTATAATTCCTAACAGTAGCACAATTCCAATTATGAAGCAGCAGTGATAATAATTATGGTCGAGAGCCAGTGCTTTACAGTATTCCTGAGAGCCGCTGCATTTCATCATGTGTTGATATTTCATTCCTTTTTCTGGCTGGATAATACACCATCTTCAGATCACCCTGCTTTGCTAATCCACACATCTGTTGCTGGGCATTTGGCTAATTCCACTTCTCAATTGTCATTACTAACACTTCTGTGGGCCCATGCATACTTATATTTGTTCCAGTAAATCTTTTTAACTCCTATGAGCATATACCTAGCAGTGGAATTAAGATCAGGTGGTAGTTGTGTATTTAACTTTTTGAGGCACTGCCAAATGTTCTTCCACAGCACAGATTCCAGCCAATCATACCAAAGCCCCACAGAGTCCTCCACATCCTGGAGGAGCTGTCCTTTTCAAAATTATTGACATCCCGTTGGGCGTGCCATGGAGGTCAACTGTGGCCTGGATCACAGTGGCCGACATCATTGGTGCTGGCTGTCTCTTTTGCTCCTTGGCTGTCTGTGCTATCTTGGCTCCAGAATGTTTAATGGAGACCCTTCTTGGCACCCATAGTTTATGTGTTTTGTTTTGTTTGAAGAAGAGACCGTGGTGGCAGGGAAGATGTGGGGCACTAAGGACAGGGCATGGTAGTGATTGCCTCAGCTGTCTGCACATTTGCAGGTGCACACTGCATTTGGTGCTGTCAAGAGACCCTTTCACAGACAGTAGAACGTGATCAAGTTATGCCTCATAAACTCAGAGTGGGATTAAAATCTAACTTGAAAGGCTGGTTTTATATTTAGTGTTAAAATACAATGTATTTGTGCATGGAATAGCTGCCCCGGGGAAGCTAGCCCAAAGGGTTACCTTTTGATAAATGTTGTAATTAGAGGACAGATTTGTTGAGACATTATGGTCGTCAAAAGATGGTGATAGAGCTGATGTGCTGTTGAACTTGGAAGAAACATAGAAGGTGCCTGTGGCCTCTGCCACCTGTGGGCTCCCTCCCACTCTCCCCTTCTTCCCTCCCTCCCACTGCTTCTCTTTACCTCTCATCCTCTCTGTTCACTGGTAAACTTGGGGCGGGTCTCCCCTTCTGTTAAGCTCCTGTGATCCCTAGCTGTCAGTCTCCTGCGGTGTTGAGGTTTTGCAATGGCTGTCCTGAAATGCTATGCCATAGAAACCTGCAACATGTCTGCGTTTTTATTACTTGCCTTCAACACACACACACGAAAGTCTCATTGGCATTTTAGCCAGGTGTATCAGGACCCTGGCCGTCAGCAGGGAGGGCTTTGGATTGGGTTCCATAGGTGGCTGAATCTCAGAAGGGACAATGAGAAGGACATGTGACTGGGAGCCACCAGCTTGTACTGCAGGGCTGGCTGACAACATAGTGCGCAACCTCACAGGCACTCTGAGGAAGAGGAAGAGAGCCGCACCTTAGCCCTGACCTCCATGTTGTACCACAGCCTTGCTTGGCCAGTGGCCACAGAGCCCAGCATAAGGAGTCTCTTTGATCCCAGTATGAGGCTAGTCTTGAAGAAACTTTGTGGTTCGCCATGCTCCTTGCAGCTGCGTACTAAGCAGTCCCTGAAATGGGGTTCCAGAAAGTATACCTTTATAATAGTCACATGTAGTCTAGAATCAAGAAAAAAGCTAGACAAGGTGTTGTATTTGCAATGGAAGGGGTCAGAGACAGGGACAAGCGGATCACTGGCCAGGCAGCTTCGCCTACTTGGTGAGCTTGAGAGAGAGAGAGAGAGAGAGAGAGAGAGAGAGAGAGAGAGAGAGAGAGAGAGAGAGAGAGAGAGAGAGAGAGAGAGAACGCACCTGGGAGATCCTGCTTCAAAAAACAAGGTGCATGGGCCCTGACGAACACATGCAACATTGTCTATTGCCTTCCACATGCGTGTGCACACACACCTGCCTGTATACCCACGCATACATGTGTGCACCTGCATGCGTATGCATCACACACACATACACACACACACACACACACACGCGCGCGCGCGCGCGCGCACGCACACGCACACGCACATGCACACGCATTCATGCACGCACAAAGCAAGAAAATACTTGTTATCTCTCATCTTCACCCTGATGCCCTCTTTGCAGAAGTAGTTGATTGTTGCTAAATTTGCCAAAGCTCCCTGGAACAACCCAGCTCATACCACTCGAAAAAGTAGCAGCAGAAGACCGGATTCAAGTGCAGCTTTTGAGTTTCCTGAAAATTTTAAGCTGTGTTTTTTTGAGATCTCTGCTGTGTTTCAAGTATTTGGATCATGGCAAAAGCTCAGATTCAAAATGTACTTTACAGGAGAATTTTCCACTTAATTGTAAAATCCCTGTGTGTTTTAAGGAAAAATCAAACCCACATGTTCCATTATTTAATTTACACATAACCATAAAATCGTTGTTTTGTAAAAGTCTGAAGGATCCAGTAGGTCTTTGGTAGGTTTTCTGTTTTTGTTTGTTTCTTTTTTGTTTGTTTTTTCAGCTTTGCCCTTAGAAGTATGAAACCATGCTTAAAACAAAAGATAGACACTTGCTGGTGGGAACACGTGGGCTGAGAAGGAGCTAACAATTCTAGGCATCCTGGCTGGATTCCCATGAGGGACCCTTCCTCTGATCTCTTCTCCTGTCTCCCTGCTCCCAGGAAAGTGGGTCTCCATTAGATGGTGTGAAAACTCCTGGTGAGTCTGAGGGATCGCCTCATTCCTTAGTTTTTTTTTTTTTTTACGGGTTGGTCCTTGTAGCTGTGACAATAGCTACTCACTGTAGCCTTGATTTCTGCTGATGGTGAGAGAAGATGCTTTTCCAAACTTGAAAAGTAAAGCTGAGGCCCCTTGTGTGCCTGCAGGGGAGCCCTGCTCCTAAGGATGCTTCACCAAGAAGCCTGCTCCCGAGAAAGAGATACCTCACTGTCAATTAAGACTTAATTAAATTTGTGGGCAAGAAGGGGAGCATAGTTAATATGATTTCAGATCTTTCTATACAAGTATATGAACAATACTCTTGACTCTCACTTGGTAATAGCAAGTTGTTTTGTCACAAACATTAGAGGATTTGGGCCAAACAATATTTTTAAATGTCTACAGTTGGGCCCAACATAAAAATTATCACTTGGCTAGACATTGTGTTAGCATCACTCTTTTCCTTTAAAACTCATCCAGGGAGTGAATATGTGTATAGAAACTGTAGCTCGCTCAGCTCCAACTTGACACACTGTCCACCTACTTGAATAGGTGGAAAGACAGGGAGTCAGGTGAGGATCGGAGTTAAATTTAAGTACTTTATTCATAAATAGTCCCTGGCTCACTCATTTTAGGAAATAATTTGGGATTCCAGTTGACAGTCCAGGTCAGTGGAGCTAAAGCCTTTCTGAAGATTCTGTATATTATTTCTACTACCCAAGAATACCCTTATAGCACTTGGGAGAAATACAAGAGAAAAGAATGGCTTGACATATATTTTTAGAATACATATGCCCCAAGGCCAGGTTCCGCTTGAACATACTTGTTATAGATGCAATGTGCATGGGAAATGGCTCTTCTTGTCCTTTGTTCCATGGATATTTATATAATTGAAGGAGAAGAAAGTGTAACAGGCTAGTGACACTTGACTTTGAATCCCTAGCCCTGCTAGTTGGCGGAAGACTTGACATCCTTTTTTTTGTGTGCTGGGAAGCTGTGAGGAGGAAAATCCATCATAGTGCTGGCCTCCCACATCTCTACCTCAGCATCTAGGGCTTCTGGGATACACAGAGTTGCCAAGTGTGGTCTGCATTGGGCCTGGGAATCACAGAAGTACCAAGTGTGGTCTGCATAGGGCCTGGGAATCACAGAAGTACCAAGTGTGGTCTGCATAGGGCCTGGGAATCACAGAAGTACCAAGTGTGGTCTGCATAGTCACTGGGACACACATCCTGCTAGTAATCATGCCTACATTATCAGTTATCTGCTTGCCTCATCCTATCATAGGATTGGTTCCAGACTCTGGGGTTGCACTCCACAAAATATCATTTATGAAATGAACCCCAGTGAGCTGGCTGGTGACATCACCCCAGATGAACTGTACCATTTTATCAAAGTGTCTTTGAAAGTGATGTTATAACACATTTATTATGTCTTAAACAATTAAATTGCACATTAAATCTTTTGCATTTAAATGGTGGCGACAAGTGATCAGGAGACAGACTCTGATGACAGAGATGACAAAGATGTGTTAATCTTTTTTTAAAAGAATATTTATTTGTTTAGTTTGATTTCTTTGAGGGGGGGATAAGTTGAGGTGAGGTTGGCCTCAAACCTACAATCCCCCTGCCTCTGTCCCTTAAAAAAAAAAAAGACTCCCTGATGTCACAAAAACTTTTGGCTTGTTGAGATCAGCTCTTTGTGACTTTCCTCATGGCCATTCTCTCAGAAACTACTTTTTTTTCTCCTGTCACCCTGAAATGGATTCATATAAAAGCCATCCTATACCTGCCACCCAATAGTGTGCCACTGCACTGTTCCAAGTCCCTAATCACTCTTCTGTAAGGCTGCAGTTTGTGTCACTGTTGTCCTGCACTCTGGCCTCACCCACTCACAGTTCACCTCTGAGACACGTTTTCTGTCCGATCCGTGTGCGCCTCTTCTTCCCTTCCCACCTGCGACGGGTTTTCTCTTCTTCCCATCTTGCTGGGCATCAATTTCTTAGAAGCAAAGGCTGCCCAGATCAGCGGCTTTTCCCGAAGCTCTGAAGGGCCTCCTTCAGCCCTTTCTTTCCATTCCACGTGAGTTGGTTTCATCTTTCAGAACACTGAAACTAAGCAGAGCACAGCACGTACTGGGGACACAGCCAGCCAAACGCATGGACATTTTTCCTGAAAAACACAAAATGCAGATTTCTCATCGACCATCCAGAATTCCTGAGCTTAATAGGTGTGCAGTAAATGTTGCCTGGGTAATCCAGTCCCGGAGTCCCCGGATGCTGTTAACTGCTGATTGCTCTCAAGGCTAACCCTCCAGCCGGATTGCTTTGAGATTGTAAAAACCCATGAGTGCTCTTTTGACCTTTAGCTTCCCTGTTAATTTCATGAAACCCGGGCTGTGATCCGGTGAGCAGGTACCTGAGCAATGACCTCCTCTTTGTTAAAAAACCTTGATGACAAACTCCTCGACTCTCGTGTGCTAGTGCGGACTTTTACAATGTAAAGTTGCAGAGCTGTGGAGTGCTTCTGAGGAGCCTACTGTGGCCTGCAGCTAGCCATGGTCGGCACCTGCTCCGGTGAGCTGAAAGACAGTGGAGGACACTTGGCTTTTGTTCTAAAGTGATGAACAGAGCGCTCGCCAGGGTGCCATCCTCAGTTCTGTGTTATGGGAACAACCTAGGTCTCCAACAATGGAAGATAACGTGTGTTATACTCATGCTCAGTTTCTTCAGCAATAAAGAAGAATTAAGTTATGTGGTTTTTTTTTTTTCGGGGGTGGGGCAGAGGGACATAGTTATAACTGGAGATAATCATATTAAGTGAATTAAGCCAATGTTATAAGAACAAATATGTGGTTTTTGTTTTGTGGTTCCAGGATTTTTGCACTCACATAAAATCATGTGTGTGTGTGTGTGTGTGTGTGTGTGTGTATGTGTGTGTGTGTGTATGCGCGTGTGTACATAAAACAAAAATTGAAGTACAATTGTCTCGGAGAACAAAGAGGACAAATGAGAAGGGGAAAGAAGCACAAAGGAGGGTAGAAGGGGACCTGAGGGCCTGTTCAACACACAGTACACACCAGACAGAAGCTTTGAGCACAGCCATTGCAAAAAGACAGCCTGTAGCATTACCTCCTTTTTCATGATGAGAGCAGGGGCCTGGACAGGTGTGCGATAGTACTCACGGGGCTTGTGATCTTTTGGATTTGGATCACAAATGACTAAGAATGCACACCTGTAAAATCCCCCCCAACACCGCCCCCCCAACGCCCTCCAATCCCCATAACTAATTTCTCAACTTCTTATTGTGTTTGAATTAACTGAGGTAAACTGCAAGGCAGCCACTGATCATGAGCACTGTATCCATCTGATGGGAAAAGTATTAAGTTAGTCAGGTGACAGGCAAGGATGGGAGCCATGCACCGGATACCCAGTGGCCTGAAATCTAAAAAAAAAAAAAAAAAAAAGTATCACTTCTTTTGGAGATCCTCAGCAAAGATGAGAGAAGGGTACAGGGGGAAGTATTCAGGTTGCATTTCTGGCCTGCGTCTTTTCCACCCTAAACCCAACACTCTGAGAACTGAAATCTGGCCTCTTTGCAAGATTAGGCTTCCCAAATTAGCTGTCTTTGGTGACAGCGAAAATACCTGCCTGTCCCCTTAAGCAAGACTCTCCCACCCGAGAAGAAACCAGAGGCATGGCCCAAACCCAGAACAGGTGTTTAACAGGATGCTGAGATGCAGCAGGCTTCCACACGCAGCACCTCTGAGCACATTGCTGGAGGGATTTGGCTGCGTGAGAGGCCTTGACTACCGTGGGGCTGAATTAAAGGCAGCTTCTGTTAACACTGGTGCAGGAACCAACAGCAGCATATTTGTCGGCTCACATGAAAAATCCTAGGTCTCGCTGCATCTTGAGAAAGCGGGCATCCTTTACTCCAGTCAAAGCCTGTTGCGAAAAGGGAGTTTTGAGTTCCTGGCTGCTGGAGTGTTTCTCCAGGGAGGAGGGTTATGACTGTTCCTTAAAAGAAAAAAAAACTGCCCTTAATGGGAAACTCTACTCGAGTTGGTCTAATCTTGTGTAGGATGCTGGAGATGCGTTCCCGTGTGGGCTTATGTCACACACTAAGTACCTATATGGTGTGAGCAGAGTATGCCTCATGGCACACAGGGAAGAACAGGGAAGCAGGAAGAAGAAATGTGTTTGTTTTGTTGAAATTGTGTGAAGAGCAGGACTGCTTCTGACAAGAACTCTGGTGCCCTCTATTTATCCACTTCCCCTTGCTGACGAGCCCTGAGGCCTGGTGGCACACAGAGGAAGGGGAAGCAGGCTATCCAGATGAGACCTGATAGGCTATGGTCATATGGTGGGGGAGGAGGTCCCCTTCTGTCACAGGCCTAGGGGAGGGGAATAGGGAGGAAGAGGGAGGGGGAATGGGAAGATACAAGTGAGGGGATAACAATTAGGATGTAATCTGAATAAATTATTTAAAAAAATAATGTGTGGTATGATTTTTGCCACATATCCAGAAGCCCCAACCCCTGCCTGGAACATGAGCCTTCCTGATAGAGTGGTTTCTCTTTCAAGCTAGGAAGAAAACGCATAAGCAATATATTTCCGTTGTAAAACATTAAGAAAACTGCAATATGAAAAGTTTGAACTGGGCACAGGGTTGGTCATCCATCTCAGCGCTCAGGAGGCTGGTTTAGGCAGACCGATTCTGAGGCCTGCCTGTGCACTGCATAGCGAGACTCTGCCTCCAACAAAGTCAGCCATACCTTGCAGCAATTTTACATGGTTTAGAAGGCAGTTTTCCTGGGGCAAGGCTCACACATTACTGTTGGGATGGGCTGAACCAAGACATTTGCCCCAATTCTGGAAACTAGTTGGCATGATTTGTGGTAGTGGGGTAACTGCCTTCAAGCTCTTTCCCAGAGAGGAAAAGGAATAGGAAATTTTTATCAATGAATATTAGTCTAGACAGAAAAAAAAATTAGAAAACTTCCCTTTTCACTTGACAATTATAATTGCATGAATAAATATCATAAAATGTATCTTTTTACTTAACATTTTAAAAAGATTTTATTTTACTTTTAATTATGTGTATCTCTGTGCATCTATGTTGGAGGATGTGCACTTGAGTGTAGTTGTCTATAGAGTCCTAATGAGGCTACCACATACCTTGGACCTGAACGTATGATTTATGAGCCTCTTGATGGGTGCTGGGAACCTCATTTAGGACCTTTGTGAGAGAGGCATGTATTCTCTGCCTATAAGTCATCACCCTAGCCCCAACTTTACTTACTAGGTTTGCTTTTCTTTAGCATTATAATAAGAGAACACAAGGAGCTGTGTGGGTATCAGAGGTGTTTCATGGAAACACATAGGATGCTAGACTTGGGTCCAAGTTAACATTTATGGTCTGGCCACATGGACGCTGAACACCCTGACCAGGTCACAGAATGTGTTCACATGGAGAGAAGACATTCAAAGTGGGCTGCAGGAAGCAGTTTCCTGTCTTTCTTGACAGAAAGGGCCCTGAGAGTGGATTGCCGGGTCACTAACAGGGATTGTGAGAAGCATATAGTAAGCTGACATGCTAGTGGCCGTGAATAGGGATCCTCCTCTCTGCATCCACAGTGCAGCTCTTTAGCCACTTCAGACCATAGAGTCCAAGCTGAGGTTTAGAAAAAAAGGAAATGTTTGGGGCTGGAGAGATGGCTCAGTGGTTAAGAGTACTGGCTGCCCTTCCAGGTTCAATTCCCAGCACCGACATGGCAGCTGACAACTGTCTGTAACTTTAGCTCCAGGAGATCTGATACCCTTAAGCCAATGTGCATAAAACAAAATTAAACAAATTATTTAAAAGAAAAATAAAAAAGAAACTTCACAATCCCTCAGAGTTTGTGATATTTTATCCCTCCAACTCTTGCTGTATGTCGTATGTACTTCTGGTAAGAATCTCTATAAATTTAACATTTGCAACTAACTGTTTAAATGCAGTTCTGCTTGTGTTGGGGGAGGGGCTCCCACATTTCTCTGTGAGTTATATCTATGAGATACCTAGTTGTTGGGGTCACAGCCATCACACCAAAGGCCCAGGAGTCCACCACCTGCTAACTTCTTACCTTACACATAAAACAAGTTCCTGAAAGAAAGGTTCTGCCACAAGGTAGGTAGAGTCATGGTAAGAGTTGTAGGCAGAGGTGGCTAATCTGTCCTGGTCTGACCCTGCGCCAGCCTGCTCTCCCTGTTTCACAGCCTTGCTCTCTCCTACAGAGCCAGGGAAGTGTGCGTCTTAAACTATTTACTCGTTCTTAGGGGCAGCTTTCTCTGGACTTGCTTGGGCAAAGAGATCCTGGGCCTTTTGAGACAATGAGGCACTAGTAGCCAGAACCTGGTAAATCAGGGGACCTGGTCCAGGGTCTGCCTGCGACCAGATACTGACTATAAATGATGTTCAAAGAAGAGATGTTGGACACGTGCCTGTGTGCATCCCAGGCTGGCCAGGCAAAGAGTGCTGATCTGTTCCATCAGAAACCTCTTATTTTTCCACACCCATCTATTCCTGGTCAAAATGGACACCATGTCCACCTCCACGACTGTTGCCAGGTCATTTATACGCTGGCCTTTCTCTCCTCCACCCACCGGCTGCTTTCTGCTCTCCTATGGCATTCTCCTGGCCAGGCATAGGCCAGATGACTGCTAGAGTATTGGATCATCACAAACCATGGCCCTGCGCTTACCATCTGCAGGAAAAACTATCCAACTCATTGGCAAGTCAGAAATTTTAAGTTACTTCCAAATACCTGTGGGAGAGACAGTGTTTCTAAAGACAAACTTATTTGACTGAGCAGTATTCTTGTCTTCTGACTCCTGGGAAAGTACTGTCAACAGATTCTCCTTTCTAACACAGTGTCTGTGGGCTGCAGGAGCACCGGTGAAGGGGAAGCCGGTCTGTAAACATAAGCTCTTCACCAGATATTTCTCCCAAATCCAAGAAGGAGCTCCACATGGTTAAAGCCAAGGCCCTTGCTGTCTGTCTGACTACAGTCCCCCTGCTGTTGCGTTTTATGCTTTTATTATATGAATCAAAACTATTTCCAGCGCGATGCTCACGTTCTCGGACCCGAGCGGCAAGTGGTACATCCTTCTCTTGGGAATCGAATACGTTCTTAATGTAAGAATTGCATGGACCTACGAATGTAATAGGGAAGTGCTGTAAGGATCTCTTTTCCTATTTGTGAGATCATTTCTACACATACACTCCTGCAAAACATTTCACCTATGCCTTTGTTTTTTTACCCCCCCCCCCCCCCAAGAAATCCTGTCCATAATGATACGATTTTGGCCTTTGTGATGCCAAACAGCAGTGATGTCCCTTCCCAGGCCTTTTCACAGTTTGTCTAATCCTCTGTCGCCCTTACGATTGCAGGCTGGTTGCCGTCCTTGTCCACAAGAGATGAGCGGCAACACCATTATAGGATTCACTAACAAAAGACTTCCACGATCATTTTCTAGCATCTTGGAGATTGACAAGGTCCCCTCCTGTTTCCCAAGCCCATTTCCCCCTGTATTCCTGGTGATTTCTTTTCTTATACACCAGAAAGAAAGCACCTCGCTGAGTGGTGACCTCTCGCCACACGGATACCTGCTAGAAACAACAAGCGTCACGTGTTAAAACTGCCCCTTGATGTGTTGGGATTGGTGTGATGGGCCCTGTTTGATATACTGAGCTGCTTAGAGCTGCCTTTAAAAAAAAATCAATCCATATTAAAAATAAAAGTTCCTTTTGAAAATTACTGTTCCAATTTCTTTGGGGCGGGGGTGCCACAAACCAGCTGAAAGTGCTGGAGAGAGTCATAATGAAGCCACCAGAACCCTGGCAGGCTGGGGAAGGGGTAAAGGCCCTGGGTAATTACAACACTTGGCAGGGTTCATCTGATGGCTTGCTTTACCAATGATGCCTGGTTTGTTCTCTGGGGGAGAAGCCTGCAAACTTTCCAAAGATTTTCAAGGTATCAGTTTAAATCTTCTATACACTTTCAAATTGGTAAATATATGTGTGTACACATACATATATATATATACACACATACATATGTATACACACACATACACACACCTCACACACACAGTTTTAGGAATATGTGGAGATAATATCTTATGTGTTTATCAGGGGCTAACTACTTGTTTATGTTCATCACAACGCACTGAAACTTTACCCTCTCTCCCTCTGGTAACATACTTCCTGCTTCGTTTTTATTTGGAGTAAATAATATTTGCCAAAATAGATACTTTGAAGGAAAGTATACACTTTAAAAAATAGAGTTCACTTAAAAGTCGATTTGAAGAATTGTTCTTTTGTAAATAATATTTTCTGTTTCCATTCCTAGTTCCACATTGTCTCTCAAACACCAATACTTTTGCCATATGTGTGTAGCTAACGCACGCTGATATCTGCTTTTCTACCATGCGCACATGTACTTTGTTCAGCTTTGAAAAAAAAAAAGAATATTTGATAAAGTGCTTGACATGACCGGGTTCAAACACTGGAGGCCAGGTGTGGTGGCTCATACTTTGTCGATGAGTGACTTGGGCATGCAGCCAACTGAGGAAGGGGAGAGGATGGCGAGCAGCTGTGTTAGTTTAGCGGCCTGTGAAAGGCTTGAACTTGAGTGGTGCTGCTGCAGTACACCTTCCACAGATAAGACTCCGTTGTTTTGTTTTGGTTTTTTTCACAACTCAGGTAATATATGGGCGTGTGAACACCACTACTCAAGTAGACTCAAGGGATTAAGATGACTTTGGACAATGATGTCAAGAGTGGTGTCTGCCTCAACGAAGGAACACTCCTATCCGTCTAAAGAATTAGGTTTGAAAAAGATAAAGAGCCTCATAACTGCCCAGAGGTTGATTAACTGGCACTCAGGTTTATGGCAGCACTCGGGGTGATCAAGCCTCCACTCTTGAAGCAGGCTCAATGCCTCCCTGATAGAAAAGCCAGTGTGACCCCAGTTCAGTGGGGTCAGTTCAGTGGAACCCAGTGCCAGGTTCCATCATGCGCTGTCTGTCTCCCCAAGTCCTCTGTGCTGTGGCCACCCTTGTCACATCTTTCCTGCATCCAAAGCCTGCTGTGGTCCCTTCCCAGGCACAGCATGGTGAGAAGACTGCATGGTGGGCTGAGGGGCTCATCTGTGTATTAGCTGTGTGACATGCAAGGACTTGAAAAATCCTTCAAACCCCGTAGACTCAGGGATGATAATACCAATTACTTCCATTTTAATTGAGAGTCATTCTATTATTAGCTGTGATTTATTGGGAGTTTGTAACTTGTCAATAAATAGAATCCTCAAAATACTCAAAGGTGGGCACTTTAATGCCCATTTTCCTCAAACAGGAAAACCAAGGTTCAAAGCTTAGGGTACTAACCTGGAAAGGGGCAGAGACAAGAGCCAAACCCAGAGAACGAGTGTTTTTAATGCTTTCACAGCCAACCTTTCTCTGCATGCTGGCTCAGCATCCCTACACTTTATGGACTTTAGTGAGGATTCCAGACGATGGACTTATGGTACTCAGGATGTAGTAGACATTTGCTAAGGTTTCACTGTTCTTTTCTCAGCCTTCTTGGCCATATCATGCACCTGTCATCAGTTCTAGCTAACTATGCGCTATATGGTCAGTGCACGGGCATGTCATTCCTTCCTGGATGGATGGTTTTACTCCCAGACAAATAGTGAGGCAGTTTGTGAGGTGGAACCTTGGGGAGACTGTTCCCCCGATTCTCCTGCTCTTTCTTAAGGAGTAGATGCCATCTATTCTATTATGGGATGCTTGGACATGCATGGCTTAGACATTGACAACTTATATTCATTCAAATTCATCTTAAAATATTCAGAATGGGGATTGGGAACTACTTTAGGTAGTAGGCATGGAAGATAAATAGGAAAAATCTCCCTTCCATCTGATGCTGCAGTGCGGACTCTGAGACAGCAGCCACCAGCCATAAACGACTCCTGAGCTCTTGGAAAGCAGTGGTGTGGATTAGGATCTGCTGCAAATGTGAGATGCCCAGTATATTGTCAAGACTTGACATATAGAAATAGTGTGAAGTGTCTCGTTAATCATCTTTTGCATGGCTGCATATAGAAACAAGAATGTTTTATTCATATTAAATTAAATAAAATATACCACTAAAGTAAAATTCACCCAGTTTTCTAAACGTAACTGCGAGGAAGTTTACCACTCCACATATGGATGACACTGTGGCATTCCTCCTGTTTGCGAGGATGGGTCACCACTTATATGGATTCCATTTCATGTGAATTGAATTGTATTGCTAATAACTGGGTTGTAACCATGTGTTCTCCACCGAGTAACCAGGGATGCAGCCCTGAAGCTGGCTGGTGGCTTCTTGTTGAGCTGGGACCTGTGGCCAGTGTAGATTGAAGAGTGGTGGCAGCACCAAGCCTTAGTCACTTTATGGCACGGTGACACAAGACCAAGATGCCACCTGCATGGAAACATTCTATGACTCTGGAGACCAGGACACGTAGGTGGGTGATGGGATGGCAAACAGCCTCCCTGTGTGTTCGCCTTGAAGGGGAGAATCACAGGCACAGCACAGGGGAGCTCGGCTTTCTACAGCAGAGCTGTTCTTACTGCTCCTGTAGCGAGCCCGGACTTTGGCACCTCTTAAACATCCCATCTCCCCCAAGCTCACCGTGGTGGCTATGCACTGGAGAAACATCTACGATGTCAAAACATGGAGCAGAATGGGGTGCCGTGATTCTTCCCTCCTTCCTTCCCTCCCTCCTTCCCTCCTTCCTTCCTTCCTTACTTCCTTCCCTCCTTCCTTCCCTCCTTCCTTCCTTCCTTCCTTTTCTTTCTTTTTTTCCTCTGAAATTACACTTGAACAAGGACACATATGGCAAGGGCATCTGTCTTTTCTTGGCAATATTCATGACACACACTCATGACCATTTTCCCACAGTCCTGCCATCACTTATGAACAAGTTGGGAAACAGGCTGGAAGAGTCACACTGTTAGTAGTGACAAAACAAGGATTTAAACCAAATTGACATGATTTCAGGCAGGTTTGGGTTTTTTTTTTTTCTTGGAGATGGATCACGCTTGGTTGTCATCTTCCAGTCTCAGACTTGGGATGCTAGAACGACAGAAACATGCTATCATGCGTGACTTCAGGCACCTCTTAATTACTGGTCCGGAAGTCCTCAGATGTCTATTCATTCATTAATTAATTAATTCATTCATTCATATTGAGTTTGTTTGTTGGGGGTTGAACCCAGGATCTTGTCTGTGCTAAGCATGTATTGTGCCACCACCGAGCTATGCCCCCAGTGTAACCAAACTTTTGGACTTAGCATTCTGGTAATTTTCTTAGTGGCTGAAACACAGGCTCATTCATATTGCTTTTATCAGCAATGCTCTGAAAAACAGCTACTGCCTGTCTCACCCTCCTATAGCCATGATTTCATTAAAAAAAAAAAAAAAAAAAAAGAACATTTGAGAATTTCAGCACTCTGAATAAATGTAGCTTATTTTAAAGAAGTCCTCACTTCATAGCCTGTACTTTTTAAGTTTTCCCAAGCAGACATGAAAGCTGGGACAGCAAAGGGGGCTGGTGTTAGGGAACTTTGTAGGTGTGACTACAAAAGGAACTCAGAGAGTGCAAAGTCGTGACCCAGATCTGATTGGGCCTGTAGTACTGGACTCACTGCACTACAAACAGACTAACAAACAAACAAACAAACAAACAAACAAACAAATACGTGTCCCCCACCATATCTACCTGCATAGTGCAATATCCCCCACTACGAGGTTCTTTTTACTCTATACATCTGTGCTGGCTCGCACCTGTGATTGCTTACCTGGAATGTAAGGCAGCCAATATGCTCTTATTTGTCGACAGGGAGTCCTTGGCCCCCAGTGAGCCAGTTCTAGTGAGCTTCCTTCATATGTTGGAGCAAGCTGATAGGCGGGGCGCACTGCTGGGACCGTCACTGTGAAAGCCTCACACCATGTATAAGGTTGGCATCTTCTTGCCCTGCTTTTCCTCACCGGGTGAATCATGCTAAGCTTCTTTTGCTAACGCTGCCTCCCGGACGGACGGATGCTTGGCAGGGTTGATGGGCTTACTAGACAGAGCAGGATGATGTCAGGATGGCACACACTTTGTCACCCATTTCACAACATGTACCGTACCGCATGCCACTCCTGTTTCATGTCCACTAAATGACGAGTGTGTTTAAGGAGGATTTATTTTATCCTGGAGAAAAACAAGCTACAAATACTGTTATCATCGCTCCCACCCCCCCTTAGCACTACTGTTGTTTTGAACTGATCTTGGACCTGCACCTATTGACCTTGAATGCAGTTCAAGAAGTTCAAGAGCAAAAAGCAATACAGGTTAACTATCACACAGTCTTTATAGCATTTCAAAGAGACTCACAAGAAAAATGGAGGATTCTGATGAAAAGAGGACCCAAGGCTGTGTCTGTGCTGGTGAGCACTCTGTAGACACTGGGCCAAAGAATGTGTGCAAAAATAGAGATTAAAATCCCTGTTGTTGTATTTATTGTTTTTACATTTCATTTGTAAAAAAATATTTAAAATTAATTTTAGACAGTTGAGTTAGACAGTTTGACAGATGTCTCACTCCATGCACATGGACTATAAGATTAAATAGTGGAAGACATCAACATTTAAATCTTCCCTCATTGAGAAAATTAAGCTGCTGGTCCCCATTTTTTCATAACTGTTTTTTAATTAATAAATGGAAGTTTTCTCTCATCTCGAGGTTTCTAACCTTCTTCAGCCTTTTGTGTATTCCCCCAATCAAAAGGTTTTGATTATTTAAAGAAATGACACCCACTGTTTCGCCTTTACAGATCATTTTGTCCCCTCTTTCAAAGCATTTTAACAGGATGGGGGCTGAGATTTACCCCAACAAAAGCCGGGCTGGCTGCTCTCTTTTGTTAGCTCTGCCTCTGAGCAATTTATAACTTTCTCTTCGGTGCCCAGTGAATTGGTTATACTGGATCCAAGAGCAGCTGTGGGGGGCCTGGATTGTTTTCACAGGATCTTTCTAGAAAATGATGGCAGCGCGAAAATTCTCAGAGCTCAGAGCAGCACAGAGAAAAACTTTCCTTTTCAATTTCTGTTGA
Organism: Acomys percivali; assembly: GCA_907169655.1. NCBI lineage: Eukaryota > Metazoa > Chordata > Mammalia > Rodentia > Muridae > Acomys > Acomys percivali. The sequence goes on along the minus strand of OU015751.1, from coordinate 74,632,301 downwards.
TTTCCGCTTGTTACTTAATCTTGTCAATTATTTCCCTTTGCCCCGAGTATCTAGGTCTGGAAACAGGTTAGTGGGAGACACAGGAAAATGAAATGAAATGACTGACAAAATATGGCTTTAAAGGAGAAGAAACTCTCCATTTTAGATTCCCAAGGGTTGATTGTTAGAAATTTAGAAATTAAAATCATAAAAATAATTATATGGGGTAAAGGCAAAAAACTCATATTTGCAAAGTGACAATTTATGCATTCACTTTTTTTCCTGTTACACACACACACCACAAATTCACTATTTTTGTAAACATTTTAAAGGAAAAGCTTATGGAGTGAGAGTTTCCAGTGGTCTTCCATTCCTTTTCTTATAGGAAACTGGTCTTCAGGTGAGGTGTATCATTTTAGCACTTTTTAGACAGGAATTTCTTTATTCTTATAGACATTTTCCCATGTCACCCAGGTTGGCCTTGAACTCTCCATGTAGCTAAGGATCACTTTGAACTTTTAATCCTTCTGCCTCTGCTTCCTGAGTGAACACAGAAGCTCATCCATGCCAGGTGAGCAGTACCACCTGCGCCACAGCCTTTTCCCCACTACTACTTTAAATCCACTTGTATAATACAGATACAGATTATATTAATTTTCTGTGATGGATCCCATATTGTATAACCTACATTTCCATTTTATGGGTGTGTGAGAACTTTTCGCACATCAGTACCCGGTGATCTATTCCTCCCTGTCTGGTGGCACACATTGCGTCATAATGCAGATATACCAGGAACTACCTAGTTGGTGCTTTGCTGATAGACATTTTCTGCTTTTTATTTTTTAAACAAATGATAGTGACTGACATCTGTGTTCACATGGAAATTTGCAGGAGAACTTCTTAGAATTGGAATAAGTGCTTTCATCCACTCACAAAAAATAGTGGCATTCTGAAACATCCCCTCACAAATACGCTGAGTTCCAGGGCCAGTTACCCAAGCAGCCCCGGGGAGTTCTCTGTGAAAGTCAACATTTCCGCATTTTTCCTGCTCTTTACTGTGATCTGCGAAGTCCCGTTTGTCTCCCGGTCACTCTTCAGCTGACTTTCCTCAGGGTTTTATGTCTATATGTATTTATTTCCCAAAAGGTAGAAGCATGAGAGAGTGAAGACAGGGGTTTATTTATTTGTATCTTGGAGATTAATGAATTACCTGACCTCGCTGTCACGTGGCCATTCTATTGCCCCCAGAGCCTCGTTGTGGGGAAACCTTCTGCTCCTTGGAGTGTGTGACCCTTGGGCCAGAGACATCTCATTGCAGAATTCCACCCTGACACATGCAACTGAGACTTGTATTCCATTAGCCCTCAGGCAACACGCTTGCATGTGAAAGTTTGAGTAACACTAACACAGTTCCTCATTAAAATCATAGGTATGTGTGTGTGTGTGTGTGTATGTGTGCGCGCGCGTGCGCTTGAGGAAGGCCACATGCATGCATCTACATGTGCATGTATTCACATGCATATAGAGGCCAGAAGTCAATCTCAGGGGTTATGCCTTAGAACCTAACCATCTTGTTCTTCGTAGCAGGGCCTCTTATTGGAACCTGGAACCTACCAGTGAGGCAGGGACTGTGAGCTCCAGTATGCTCATCTCCGCCTCCCTGGTAATGCTCGAGTTGGGATTGCAAACATGTCACACCACCCTCTTGTTCCTCTGGGTGCTCGGGACTGAACTCAGGACCTGCTATTTGCCCAGTGAGCACTTTATCATTTGAACATTTCCTCCTGGCTTCTCCATCTTCAGAATTTTAGTTATTCATATATTAATGAATGCAAGGCTCACCTCCCAGCAACTGTGTGTCTGTTGTTCTTGGTGGAGGAGGGAGCAGCCAGGGCTCTGCTGTTTACTTCCTAAGTCATTCCAAGTTTAGTAGCTGGAGGGAGGCATCTGAGCTCAGGCCTTGTCCCTCCTGTTGGCCACATTAGGTGTTATCGGTAGCAATTCAGTGCCCACATTATATCAGACCCTTTCTCCAGGCCCCTGCCTTCCCTGTGCAGCAATCTCCAGTGACACCCCAGCAGGCCTGTGGTGGGATCCCAGTGAGAAAAGAGACTTGACTCAAGACAACAGGAGGGCACCTCAGAGCCAAAGGCCTGTGATACCTGTGAGAATGTCTGACTCTCTGCTCCAACTTCCACCGAATGAGACCTTGATACCACTCGGGGTTCCAGGTGAGGTCCCACACAAGAGTTTCTGGCTTCATCCTCTACATGAGCAGACACCTGTTAAGAGGCACCTGCTAAAAATATGCCTCTTTGGGAAGTCTGCCTTTTCATTTCTTGATTCTAAAGATTTAGGGCCTAGCTCAGGAAACATAAATGAAATCCCAGGCAGTTGGGCATACCCACATGAAATGTTCGAATTTTCCACTGGGTCTTGGCTTCTAAAGGAAAGTTTCCTCTGGGCTGTTACCTCCTCTCTGGATGGTTTTAGCAGTTGGAGAGAAGCCCCTGCTCCATGCAGGTGAGAATGTTCGCTGAGGCAAGCAGGTAATCCTAGCTGGAGAGGCAAGTGCTTAGAGCTCTGGTCGGGAGGTCTCGGTGCCTTTCTTTGGAATGTGATATTATCACTAGCTTAAGAAGCTAGACACCAGGTGAGGAAACATTAGCCTGATGCTGTCTGGGCGTTTTTGATGTCTTCCTGGATTATTGCTGGTTGGAGAGTTTTCCGTTCTAGTCAAGATTGCATGACGCGGAGCGCCTCAGAAATGAAATTAAGAGAACAGAGGAAGCTGACTGTGGAAAACCATGTTTAATAAGACGAATCTCTAGACTGTTGGCTATTTTTGATGATTGTCACCGAGTTTACGGTGATTAGGGAGGAGACCTTCACCTGCCAATGGAAACCTCGTGGTGCCAGAGCAACCATTTGTACGTTATTTCACTTGGATTCAGTGTTCCCTAAAGGTTAAAAGGCGGAAGCCTCCATTCACACTGCCACAGAAAACGGCAAGCTACCATAGAGCCTTGAGGGTAACTGCTGGAACCTCTTAAGAGCAAATGCAAGAAAAAAGAAAGAAAAAAGGAAGGAAGGGAGGGAGAGAAGGAGAGACGGAGGGAGGGAGGGAGGGAGGGAGGGAGGGAGGGAAGAAGGGAGGTACAGCCGCTTGCTTGTGCCCAAAGAGGACAGAATGTGTTCTGAAGTGGCACTGATAGGGACGTGACTCTGGTATGAACCATGCTCAAGAAGGGGAAGCAGGCTGAGGAGATAGCCCAGAGAGGGAACAGGTTTGGTGTGCAAACTTGAGTCCTGAGCTCCTCTCCCTGGGACCCGCATAAAAAGCCATGTGCTGAGGTACATGTGTATAATCTCAGCACTTGGGGGAGCAGAGATCCATGGGTCCCTGGGGTTCCCTTGGATGAACAGCCTAGCTCCATCAGTAAGTCCCAGGTCCAGTGACAGATGCTGCCTCAGGAAGACAAGGTAGATGGGGCTTAAAAATCAAAACCTGAAGTTGAGGTCTGACACACAGGAGTGTGCACATGCATGCCCCGCCAACACACAGACACAGAAGGTAATACAGCTATACAACTGGCTGAGGGGACAATAGACACCTGCCCTCAAGTGCTTAGAACTGCCTCAGAGGGTCCTGAGCCACAGTCTTGTAGAGAGGTTGCAAATGATCCAGAGCCAATGTCTGTGACATGTCACCTCTCAGGCTAAAACTTCAGCCAAGAGAAAAATAATTGGTTGAAACGATAAAAAAAAAAAAATCTCCTGTTTGTGCCATACAACTTGACAATTTCTTTGAAGAATTGTTATTGAATCTTCCTTCAGGCCAAGGACAGTCTAGTAGAAAAGTCAAAAGCCAAAGAGAAGAAAAAAGAAAAGATTGTAAAAATTTCCAAGCTAATAAAAGACACTGGCAAGTTTAGGCTTTCATTGTGTCTCATTTTAAAATGATGCCCTGTCATGTTACGGGAGAGTACAAATGGCACAGCTGAGCCTTCTCTGTGGTTCTTTTGCTTCTGCCATGTGCATTGCTATTGCTGTTTTGAAACCGAGAATCACCATGTGACCAAGTGCCCCCACCCCACCCTGTCTCAGCCTCCTGATGCTGGGAAGACAGGCATGCGCACTCCATCTGCTGTGTGTCAGTCATGTAGCTTTAGCTGGGCCTAGGACACAGGACTGTCTTCGCAGCTACTCTGGTGCTGAGGCAAGTTCAAGGTCCGCCTGGGCTACATCGTGAAACCCAGGTGAGCCTGGGCAATTTAGCAGGACCTTGTCTCAAAAGTATGAAGAAAGATTGGGAGTGTAGTTCAGTGGCAGAACACTTACCTGGTATATGTGAATCTCTGGGGGCAATCTCCAGTGCCATAGAGAAAAAAGTTAAAAAGAAAACTTACCTTGAACAGGCATTGCTTGTTTTTAGTATAACTGGTACCAGAAGAGTTCTATATGATGAACTACATAGCTCTAGTTCATTGTCTGGCTTACTTGTATGTGTGCGAACTGGCACAGACATCCCATTTATGAATGATGGGTATGTGTTTTGTGTGTGATTTTTGACCATAGAATTACTTATTTTCTTTTTTTAATATTTTATTAATTTATTCATATTATATCTCAATTGTTAGCTCATCCCTTGTATTTCCCATTCCTCCCTCCCTTCACCCTACGAGGAAGAGACTTGATACCCTATTTATTTTAATTTAAAGTCTTTTATGAGTCCTCTTCTGGATCACTATGGGGATGCCTATAGCCATATATACCAACAACAAGAATGCTGAGTTGAGTGGAAACAGGTCTTCAGCAGTCATAGTTATTGCCAACAGAGCATGACTTTTTAATCTAAAAGATGTGTGCCTGCAATTGCGAATTTCAGTGGTGAAATTTTAAGCCTTTGGGTAAGCCTGACTCTGCCATGTGCATCCGCATTCCACAGCCTGCACCTGGGCCATGTGATCAGCTCCCTGATCTGGCATTGCCGCCTGGAAGTTATGTGTGACGTGTTCTGCCTTTGAACACAGTGCCTATGCTTGTCTTCTCTGTGCCCTAGTCTTTTACAGTAGCAGAGGTAGAACTGGCCTCTCTGTGTGTGTGTGTGTGTGTGTGTGTGTGTGTGTGTGTGCGCACACGCACGTGCTATTCATTACCTGTACACGAGCATGCAGGTGCATGTCAAAGCCTCCAGTGTCATCTCTCAGGTCCCCTCCACATTGATTCTGGAACAGGGCTAGGTAGACAAATAGTGGGCTCTGGAGATCCAGGTGTCGTCACTTCCCCAGCACTGGACTTACAAGCAGTGCTCTGCTTTCTACATGGATTTTGGGGACTAGAACATAGGTCATCACACCTCGGTAGCCCGCATCTTACTGACTGGGCTATCTACCCACTCTCACTTTTTTCTTTAAAAACAACAATCACCAATGAGTTGGAGTTAGAGAATAAGGGCCCACAGAGTAACTTTCAAATAAGGATCCGTTGAAAGCTTGCTTTAAAAACAACAAAGTCAGTTGGAGAACAGAGATCATGGAAAAGTATATGTCATCTAAAATCTAAGTCCCTATCCCATTATAGGAAGGACCTTGAGATGAGTTATTAATGAGTTAACAGGATTTCCTCTTTGGTCTTATCTCCTGATGCTCTTAAGTGGTTGGGTTGTTTTAAAAAATCAGGGCATTTTCTATTTACAATAAAATGTTTTCATGTTACAGAGAAACTTGGAAGCCTTCCTTCACATCAATCTTCTCCGCATATTTGGTCAAGGGTCCCAAGACAGATAGATCTGTTAAGTCAAAGGGAGCTCAAATTGTATTATTTTAGTGATATCTTCAAATAAATTAACCCCTTTAAATTAGACTCTGAAGGAGAAAGGAAAGAGCTGTTACCCTCAGCCACTGCTCTTCTTCTTTCCAGGCCTCTGTGTCTTTGCATCTCTTAACCCTTCTAGATTATTCAGGTGAGATGCCTAGTAGACTCTTGGGTCTTGACTACCACTTTCGGGAAGCTTGAGCCCCACTCTGGTGCAGTAAGTGGTCACCAGATCTGCGTATATCTGCAATCTAAAGTAGGTTCCCCCCACTTACATAACCTTGATTATTTATTGGTGCTAGCTTGGCCCTATTGGGAGGTGGGGCAGACTCTGTGGGACAGACTCTGTAGGAGAAGCCTGGTGAGAGGCCTTGAGGTGATGAGGGTTGAAGCCTTGAAGGAGATGTCTGATCTTCCTTCCTTTTCACTCTCTGCCTGGAGGTGAGAGTGAGTGTCATGCACTGCCCATTGCAACATGATCACCCCCAAAGTAATTAGCCCAACAGACCCTGGACTTAGACCCTTCCAAACTGTGAGCCACCACAAACTCATTTTCTTTATAAATTGATTATTTAGGTATTTGTTTTAGTACGGAAAACTGGCATGCCTGGCTCCTACTCACATGTCTTCCCGCTTCTTCCTTTGAAATAAGAGACAGTCTGTTGGGTGTGGTGGAACACACTATAGTCCCAACATTTGGAAGACAGAGACAGGCAGATCTCCATGAGTTTGAGGCCAGCCTGGTCTACATAGCAAGTTCCAGGCTAGCCAGGGTTACATAGGAAGACTCTGTCTAAATAAATGAATGAATGAATAATTCATACATACATACATACATACATACATACATACATGTAAATAAAATAAGTAGTAATTTGGTAGCTTCAATTTGGAGAGCCCTTCCAGTTTCAGTCCCGCACTTCGTCTGATTGTGTTTGCGCATGCTTGCTGTTGAGCAGGAACTGGGTCTCTTACTAGGACTTCCCTGGTGCTTTGAGAAGTTGTTACTCTCGCTATATTCTCTGTGAAATGTGAGGTGGTGCGTTTGATAGGACTGGTCATTCATGGGCAAAGTACGCAATTGTCAGGAACAAGAAGCAGTTGTGGTTTCCCTGCCTATCTGCCAATGGATCAAGGGAAAGCAGCTGAAAGTCGTACGGACCCGGACCCGGAGAGCTGCCCCTTCCACTAGCAAGGCAGGTGAGCTGTCTTTCTACCGCGATGCCATTTACGGTAGAACGCCGTTCAGGGCACAGATCCACGTTGCTCCAGCCCCTGTACACGCTGCTCTCCTTTCCCCTTCAACACGAAGATTTTTAACGTTCAGTCTCCTATGCAGACCCTCCGCTTTCAGAGAAATGGACATAAAGCCCACGTCTTCTTACATGTTACAAAGTTCAGCTTCTTACTTGGTCCTCAAGGCTGTCACATCACAGTTCCTGCACTTAAGCTAGACTGGCTGCCTGTGCCTCTCACTCGATCTGCTGCAATGTTGTTTCCGATGAGGTGTCTTCCTCCCTCGAAGGACACACCCCAAGACAGGAGCCATTGGTCGTTCCTACATCTCTATTCTCTTCTGAATTATGCTATGTACACACACCATGCACCGCCGTGACACACCACACAATGGGTGCTGCGTGAAACATTTCAGTTCAGACTTAAGATGAATGTGTGACACATACTTTTTTTGCTCTTATAGAAACGTTGTTGCTGCATTATATAAAACAAGGATTTTTAATATTTTCCTGGCATTCTTCAGCACATGAGTATTAAATTAGTACATCTTTGCACTATATTATAGTAGATTTTTTTTTAAAATTGCTGCTCTGGGTTTCTGGCTTGAGCTTTACTCAAAAGTCTTTAAATTAACTTGAGAATTAGGACATAATTGTTGAAATGCCCTAAATGTTCTCCTGCTATCTTGTAGTAAACGTTTTCGCAAAGTGACATTCTCAGGATTGATGATTATTAAATAAAAATGATCAGTTTTGAAAAATAGTGAAAGAAGTCTGCAGTCTCTACTATCAAATGCTCAGCTGAGATTTATTTCTTTTTGTGAAAATAAGCAAGCACACCCATCTCATCAGTATTGAAATTAGATTTTCATTTTTAATAAATGGTAAAATTCCATGTATATCAAAGAACTATGTTAAAATAAAATTCTTTAGGATGTATTATCTCAATGTGTTTAGCTTACATGCCTGTGTTGCATGTTACATGCCTTTAACCTGGGCTCATCTGAGAAGAGACACGTGTGAGGAAGGTGGCAGATGTACAGCTCAGAAGCAGATTCCTCTCTCTTCCGTTAGCTAACCCTGCCTTGCCTTGGCTTTACTGTATGGACTGACAATCTACTTGTATTTTTCTAGGACTGTAGAGAAAAGTATCCTGCACCCAAGTCTATTTGCACTTGGTGGAGGAGGCATTCCAAGAATGACTCTTGAAAACCCTGTGTATACTCTTTGAAGGCATCACAACTCCTGGGAAAGACTTGACATTCAATAGGTAAGCAGGTGAAAACCCACCGGGTTCAGGAGCAATGTTCTTTGTAATCTCTATGTTTCTTATTCCATTGTCATATTTCTGCATTCATAAGCACATTTGCCCATTTGAAATTGCAGTTAGTTATTGATGTGTCTAATTATCCCATAAAACTGAGAATTAACACAAATGTTTACTTCCTCCCAAATCCCCATCCTAGATTGAGTAAAGAATACTTACACATAATGTTATCTTGTTTATAAAATTATATTAAGATTCTGATAAAACAGTTCA
>OU015751.1:74578739-74623720 GCA_907169655.1 Acomys percivali | reverse complement strand
AGAGAGAGAGAGAGAGAGAGAGAGAGAGAGAGAGAGAGAGAGAGAGAGAAGAAAAAAAAACCTTGTTCTCAGCCTCCTGGACCCTTTGATGCTCTGGAGAATGCAGTTGCTTCTTGTAGCCATCAGACAGTTGCTGCTTGGGAAATCTGTCTAGGTGCTGGGCCTTCATACAGGGTAATGAACATGGGAGAAAGTCAAGACACATCTTTTTTAGTATAATGAAGAATATCATTCCTGTGAACAGATCATAATCATGCTAGAGAGTCAACTGTACTTCCCAGAAGTAATTTTGGGTGTGTAGACTTAGGATGCGGTTTTCGAGGCTAGAAAGTTTAAGGATGATTGCTAGATGATGGCGAAAGTGGTGGGGGCGGGCGAGCAAGGGGCTTATTTCATCCTTACTTTCAAGCTGACGCAGCATATTTTAAGTGGCTCGTGTTTGGTTTCCTCTCCAGCAGCATCTGTCCTGGCTCTGCCATGTGTCCTTAAACACTTAGTAATTTAGTAGCAGGTTGGGGATGGCCAATGTGTAAAACGAGACTCTGTTACTATAGGGACAATGCTCCCCCTTTCATTTTAAATTACCACGCTAGCAGAAGGTGACATTTTGCTCCAAAGGCTCAGGAGGGAAATAAAGTTATAAATTATATCACACATATAAACATTGAATTCTTAAGTCCTCTAGAATCTATTCTTGGGATACTAGCTGATCGGGGTCCACTATGTTTTAATTAACCCTACATGAGATATGGCAATTTTACATTTGTGCGAAAAAAGGTAGGAATGTTTTCATGACAAAACTTACCTGCTGTACTTTATGGTTCTGTAGGACACAGCATCTTTACTATGCTGATCGGCTGGTTCTTTTTTCTCTTTTGAGGTACGCTATTAATTATTGGAATTCACCTCAAGAGCTGAATGAAATCCAAAGTATAAAACAGATCAACTCCAGATTTAATATTGGGCGCATGACCTGGCTTTCCCCCCATTTTGCCTGCTTTACATTAGTCTTAAAGCACATCCGTAAGTGTGTCTCTCCAACTCAATTATAGACAGAGTCTCCTATAAATATCTAGGACAGCAACCAGATGAGCTTACTCGCATGCTGTACTTATAAAAACCAGCAGGACATCTTTGCAGGAACAACTTACAAGTATTCTCTAGCCTTAAAAAAAAAGGCAGGATTGGGGTGGGAACGTCTGCCCATAAAATTCCCACAGGATGCTAATCAGAACTGTAGCCTTTTGTACTGCCCCATGCTCCGCGTGGATCTTGAGAATGGGAGCATTTCTTCCGTTCCTGATGCATCTTTGCTTTTGAACATGTCTGTGCTGCAGTTACAAAGCTAAGCTTGGTTCAGAGCCAGTGAGGACCAGTTGGGAGTGTCACACAGACCATGTAGCATGTTTCTTCCAGGACTGATGAGCACTTAGAATTTGTCATTGCTGAATGGAATAGTTTTACCACAAGCATTCTGGAGTCTCATAGGTGTCCATGGGCACTGAGACACTGGGAGGTACATTAGCTTTTAATTTTGAGAGAAGTCCAGCATTTGTCTGTCATTCATAGAACTGTGATAAATAATATGAGGATTGTTGCCTGGATTTAACTGAGTAAATGGAAAAGAGATTAAAAATACCATAAATAGCTTTAAAAATGAGTAGTCATTGGCATTAATGGGTCTTGCTATTGGACACAAATGCTTTTTGAAAGTTAGTTGTAGCTCAATGTATATTTATTTTTGAGTAGTTTGAATGAGGAGGGAAGTTTTGGAAATATCGAGATGAGATAAAAGACCGAGTGGGCCTTTTCTCCAGACTCCTCCCCTGCTCGTCCCTGTCTTATGAGGTTCTTCAGCCTTACTCACTCTTGGAGGACTCTTAGAATGTATGTATGCCAGCGAGTTGAGAGTTCACTTCGAGGCATGAAAATGCCCTTGGATACAGCTCCAAAGCAATCCCCAGCCCCACCCCCAGCACACCCAATTTTGAAGAGCTGCACTAAACTTGAGTAGTAAGTTGTGCAATAAAATACCACCCAAGAGACAAGCTGCCACAACTCTGCTCCCACTAAAAAGCCAGTTAGCCGTTGATTCTGTACCTGGCTGTGTGCCCTTTTAAAAAGCATGGTGTCCTGGCTCAGTCTATTGTGGCGTGCTTTAGAGCGGAAACTGAGTGGACACTGGCCAGAGCGGAAGGGAGGCGTGGCAGGGTGAGGGGGGCGGAGCTAAGCATCCTTGGGTTAGAGAGTAATGATGTTAGCTTGTGTTAAATTCCCTTTAGGATCCTCACTACTATGAGGAGGATCCAGGGAATGACGATGCCTTAGTGATGTCCCTTGTCACTGTGACAGGATATCTTACTGAAGCAATTTAGGTGAGAAGAGGTTTACACAGCCCATCACAGCGGAAGTACAGCCCACCATGTCAGCAGTGCAGGCCACCACTGACCAGGGCACACAGAGCCAACCGGTAACCCTCAACATCTTATGATCCTGTTTCTGCACTCGGGCCCCAAGTCCATGTGGCTCCACAGCCTCCCAGCTCATCACCATTATCTGGCACCAAGTGTTCAAACACAGGGACTTGTTATGGGTAGGGTTGGGCCTTTCTTACACAAACTATAACAGATGGCACACGATTTTCATGATTCACGTACCAAAACCTCAACCATCCCTTTGAGAGAAGCATCAATGATCAGTGACTCGTGATCACATCCGTTTTCTGTTGAGGAAAGCTAGCCCAATGGCTGTTGGCAAGTTCTGTGCTTTCAAGTCAGGAAGTTGCCTCTGACTTGCATTTCTGTGGGACTACTGTCATTTCCCTGAACCCGCATAGTTCATGACTAACTGTTACTGTGAAGAAAGAGATGTGAGACCACAGCTCGGCAGCAGCGGCGTTTGTGGAAGGTGACTCTGTATATCTGCGCATTGTCTTTTTGATAAAGGACATTGTTTTTAAAACATAGATGCTTAAATTCATATAAGGCTGTTGCGGTAGCTATAACTGAAAGAGAAAGCAGCGTTTATTTTAAATTTGCACAAGACAAGAGGTTGCTGTAGTTATAACTAAAAGACGTAGCAGAATGGATGTCCGCCCTGGTTGCACTGATAACATGATCCTGTGGAGAAGGCCGTGGTTTGGAGGAGGACTGGCCTTAGATCAGAAGCTTGGGCCCGGGCTTCTATCTTCTGCTCACCAACAGTAGGCCTTGCTGGGGCTCATGATGAGGCCCAGGATGTGCCTGAGTTATTGGAGCAGCCGTTTGCCTGTGTCTGTGTCTTGTCTCTGACAAGAGAAGATGCTGCCTTTAATCCAAATCGCTCAGCTGTCGGCACTTTGGCATTGTCTCCACTCAGAAATGGAGAGATAAGACTTAAGGTATTTCTGAGGAATTTTAAATAATTGTTGGAACCAATTTGAGTGCTGCATAAACCTGCACACATTTTAGGAGTGAAAACAAAGGGCTATTTATGCCACACATCCCTTGCTAGGTGGGGCATATGGAAGCTTAGGAGAATTTGCTTATGTATCTTAGTATAGTAACTTAAGCCTTAAGAATATAACTCCCTGAAATGCCTTCAATTTCAAGAGGGTTTTGCGACTCATGTTTTCCTTTCAGGCTGTGATACAGTCTGAACAATATAGGTGGGCAAGTGATTCTTCAAGCCTTGTACTTGGAACCCAAGGGGAATTAAAATACGAGGCCTACAGATTGCGCAGAGGAACATAGCAACAGTGTGAGGCGGCAGGATGCACCGAGCTGCTGTTCTCCTGGGTCAAGCAATCAGAGTGAATGGGTGCATCACATTGGTCCGTTCATTTTTAGCAAACAAAAGTAAGCTTTAAAAAATTTGTAGAAAGACTCTGCTCCCAGAGAGAGTCAAAATAAGCAAAAGGTGTGGACGGACAAGTGGATCGAGGTGCAATTTGTGCTTTGTACATGGGGTAGGCAAATGCTAGAAATAACGTAGCAACTGCCATAAAATACAGGCTTACCTTTAGCAGACAGAGCAAATTCAGTTCTTTTTCTTATTGCATTGACTGCTGGGACTCTCCTGGAAATCTTAGTATTCATGTCCGAAACAACCTCTCTCTAGATTTCTGACACTATAATGTGCCCCGTAAGTTCTGCTTCGATATGGTTATTACCTTAAAATTCTGTAAAATTGTCCATCCTCAAATGCTTTGTGAAAATATGTTAAGTGCCATTGAGGTAATTTATTATGTGTTTAGAACTTGAGATTTAAAGAAAAATCTAGAAACTTGGGCTGTTTGGATTGTACAGATAGTTGTAAAACCGAAGTCAAAGGGATGCAGGCTGTGTGGAGTCAGAACTGATACAAAGATGGCGTTCATTGTCCTTTTTTTGACTAATTTATTCAGATTATATCTCAATTGTTATCCCATCACTTCTCTCCTCCCATGTCCCTCCTCCCTCCCTCTTCCACCCTATTCCTGTCCCCTAGGTCTGTGACAGAAGGTGACCTCCTCCCCCACCAAATGATCACAGGCTATCAGGTCTCATCCTGGTAGCCTGCTTACCCTTCCTCTGAGTGTCACCAGGCCTCCCCACTAAGAGGAGGTGGTCAAATAGGGGGCACCAGAGTTCATGTCAGAGTCAGTCCCTGCTCTCCACACAACTGTGGAGAGTGCAATGTCCATTGGCTAGATCTAAATATAGGTTCTAGGTTTACTGCGAACATTGTCCTTGGTTGAGTAGTTTGAGGAGATGCCTCTGGGTCCAGATCCACCAGCCTTGATGGTCTTTTTGTAGGTTTTTAGGACCCTCTGGATCCTTCTATTTCCCTATTCTCCCATATCTCTCTACCTGGAGTCCCAGTAGGAAGTCCCATCATCTATCCCAATCTCCTGCTAAGTGAAGACTTTCAGGAGATATCCTTGTTGGGCTAGTGTCCAATTATAAGTGAGTATATACCATGTGTATCTTTCTGGGTCTGGGTTAACTCACTCAAGATGATCATTTCTAGTTCCATCCATTTGCCTGCCAAATATCAAGATGTCCTTGTTTTTTAATAGCTGAATAGTATTCCATAGTATAAATGTACCACAGTTTCCTTATCTATTCTTTGACTGAGGGACATCTAGGTTGTTTCCAAATTCTAGCTATTACGAATAAGGCAGCTGTGAACATAGTTGCTCATATGTCCTTGTTGTGTGGTGGAGCATCTTTTGGGTATATTTCAAGGAGTGGAATAGCTGGCTCTTAAGGTAGCCCTATTCCCAGTTTTCTGAGAAAGCACCAGATTGATTTCCAAAGTAGTTGTACAAGTTTGCACACTCCCACCAGCAATGAAGGAGTGTTTCTCTCTCTCCACATCCTCGCCAGCATGTGGTGTCACTTGAGTGTTTGATCTTAGCCATTCTGATGGGGAGGTCATTATTCTTTATGGACTCAAAACTTTTCCTGATCTACTCGTTTGCCCATCATGTGTTGGCATTGATGTGCCACACACCCAATGCCCACCTATGTGTGCCTGTGTCTATGCAACCTCTTTGGGACATCTGCCTTCTGTACATGCCCCCCTTCACTGCTGAACAGCCAATTTCTGCTTGGTGCTTTCAATGCACAGGTTCTAGCAGGGAGAGTGTCTGAAGGTATGTGTGACTATGACACATACACCACACTTGCCGATTAGTGGATGAACCCACTGAATGACATTGGATGAGTATTGTGTCTTCAAACTATTAAGGACCTGGAATTAAGTTTTCATGACTCTCAACTATAGGCATATACACAAAACACAGAAATGGTAATGAAAGCTCTCCATTAGTACCTGTTTGGGCAAAAGATTCTGGGTAATGTAAGAGTGTGCCTCCCAGCCTTGGAGTCATGGCCAGAATCACCTCTGTTAGGCATAAAATAAAATAGAGCTGTGTTTTATTATCACATATGGAATTTTTGGGCAGCTCTGAAACAGTACCCCTGAAACACAGTTGGAACGCAACAACAAACAGTAGTAGAGAAACAAGGAAAAACAAGAGGTGTTTTTTTTCATTTATTTTTTGTTTTTGAGACAGGGTTTCTCTCTGTAACCTTGTATCCTAGACTTGCTTTATAGACCAGGCTGGCCTAGAACTAGTGATCTGCCTGCCACAGTTTCCCCAGTGCTGGGGTCATAGCTCTGTGTCACCACTTTGGAATAACAATGAACTCTTAATGAGTGCAATTTTATAGATGATTTATGAAATTTTCTTGAATTACATCATTTATTCTTCTGTCTTTCTTTGTAGTTATTCACTGCAAACACCAAAGGTGTATTGAAGGTTTTATTGATGTTGTTGTTGTTTGTTTGCTTTGCAAGCCGTGAGTCAAGGAGATTTGCTAGTTGCTCCATGGTATGACCCCTCTGCTATCTGAAGGAGAACTCAAATGATTAACAAGGTGATGGCAGTGTGCTAGGGATTGGCCGCCCGCATTCTGGGGCCATCAGAAGACACAGTGGTAGGAAGCAGGCACGGACAGGATGGAGCAGACTCAGTGGTTAAGAACTTGGGGCACTCTGACATGAACTCTTGTGCCCTTAATTTGATTGCTTCCCCTTGGTGGGGAGGCCAGGTGGCACACAGAGGAAGGGGAAGCAGGCTACTCCGATAAGACCTGATAGACTGTGGTCATGTGGTGGGGGAGGAGGTCCCCTTCCGTGAGAGGGCTAGGGGAGAGGAATAGGGCAGAAGAAGGAGGGAGAGTTGGAACAGGAAGATAAAAGCAAAGGATTAACAATCAGCATGTAATCTGAATAAATTATAATAAATTATATATATTAAATATATATATATATAATATGGATGAACATGGGGCACCAACAAGCCCAAAGCTGTCATGTCACTGTTCTGAGTTAAGTCCAATCTTGCAACGCAGAGCCCAGAGATCCAGTCGTCCATCTTTGGTTGCCAAGCGATTGAGCCCCCTGAAAAAGGGTATTAGGCAGTGAGAGAGGACATCACTTTTGTGGTCTCAATCATCTACTCTCAAGGATTATCATAAAACCATCTCATTTCATCTCCATTGGCTCCATGGGTATCATTTTATAAGCTGGGCCAGGATGCTCATATGCCTGAGGTCTCAGCAACAGCACTGAGAATCCAACCCACAGTCAGACTCTAAAGCCTGAAGGGTCTCTATTGTTAAGAACCTGCATGAATGCATGAGGCTGTGGTGCCAGTCACTGTCCACCCATGACATTTCCCTGTCACCTGAGCATTGAGGAAGTAATTGTAAGTAGTATAGCAACGGAGGCTTAAATGCAGTTTTGACTTGGTGTAGAGGTTTTGGTCAGAACTGCAGACCTTTGCCCCAGTGAGGAGCTGCATCTCCGCTCGTGGCATCTTTAGAAACACAACAGCTTTTCATCCCTTCTGGTCTACTTATGTATTCATTCTTTAGCAGGTGTTTTTTTAAGTGTGGTGGTACATCTGTGTGCGTGCGTGCGCTCGTGTGTGCGTGTGGTGCATGCATGTTTGTGTTTTCCCATGCGTGTGTAGTGCTGTATGAATGTGAGTGCTTATTGTAGAAGCCAAGGAAAACCTCAGTCTGTTCCTCCTTGGGCTCCATGCAGATGCTATCCGCCTTGTTTTTGTTTGTCTGTTTGTTTGTTTGTTTTAGTGGGTTGTTGTGTTGTTTCATTCTGTCTTAAGACACTGTTTCTCACTGTCCTGGAAAGTGTGAAGTAGGATTGCCTGGCTGGCCCGGGATTCACTTGTCTTGGCCTCTTCAGTACTGGAATGACAAGCACATGCCACCACATGGTTCTTGGAGATCAAATTTATATCCTTAGGCTTGTGGACCATCTGGCCAACCCTTCTCCAACTGTCCTGAAATGTTTCCAATGGGAACTGTGCTTGGCCGATGGTCTTTAAAGGCCATAAATTCTATATAGTCTATATAGTCTATATAGTTTTATAATTATTGACTTTGAGCCCCGCGGTATCTTGAGACAAGAGATGTCCATTTGTTTCTAGAAAGTATGTGGCTCTGAACTCTTCCCATTCCTCCTGTGAGATTGTCAGGTCACTTATCAACTTGATCAAAAGAGTCTTGGGGACAAGAGGCTTCATTTGAATTGATGGCTGGTGGACCAGTGCCACAGGGTCTTAAGAATTGCTTTTGTTTCACTTTCCATCTCAAGTGCAAACATGTATTTTAATATTTTCCTTGAACATATTAAGGGGGGAATACTGGTAGCAAGCAATGACTACACTGGTTAATTTAGTCAAATCATTGTGACAACTCATTTTTGCTTCTTACAGGAAAGATGTGACATAAGCCAAGTGCTCATACCACACATTTTATGCAGTAAATGTGCTGACAGTGTTTAGAAATTTTAAAGTTTTGAGGGGTATTAGGGGGTGAAGACTAAGAAATTATCCTTATTAAAGAACATTTATAATGTTATAATTAATGAAATTTGGTCTTCACAGTTTAATTTTCATCTCTCACTTTTAGCAACTACCTGTTGCTGTGGCTAAGGCTTCAGTGGTGCTCTGAGCTTCAGCTGGGCTGCTTTGGGGAGATACATGAGGCTAAGGGGATCCTGGAGAGCCAGCAGGAAGCCCAAGGTGTCTCTAGCTTTTGTTTCCTGAGTCCTTGACATCTACAATGAATGAGAGATTGCAGAAACAATGCTAGGGTCCAGCCAGTATACGCTAGTACAACTCTGCATTCAAATATTAAAATGTTTTTCTGCTGGTTGAAAAATGATGACTTCTCTTACGCTTTACTAAACTCACTCCAGTGCACACACATGGGCATCTTTAATGCCCAACAAGGTTCCTTCAAGGTACTGAATCCAGTAAGCTAAGGTTATAATTGACCTAGCAAAGAGGTCAAGGTCCTTGGGAAATTGGCTATACATTGAAGAGTTGGACACGTCACTTTTTTCCTTTCTTGATATGCACAATCCTCTTGGGTCAGAATTTTCCCTATTTTCATTTCTAGATGAATATAATACCAATTTTGAGTGGAAGGTAGGAAAGGAGGGAGGGAAGGAGAAAGGGAGGACAGGAAAAAGAGAGAGAGGGAGGGAGAGAGAGAGAGAGAGAGAGAGAGAGAGAGAGAGAGAGAGAGAGAGAGAGAGAGATCCCATAGGCTCACGTCGGAGATGAGTTTGGTCATATTCAACACATTCCATCTTATTGAACATCTTGAAGTGTTCAGAATCCAGCAGTGCTCTGTAAGGCCCAGATGTGTATAGCCAGGTACCTTCCACACAATATTTAAACCCATTTTATGGAGGGTTTAATCCATCCTTGGAATCACTGACTTTGGAATGCATTCCTTGAGAGGCCAACTGAGATGATAAAAAACAGGTCCAAAGATGATGCCATTTATGGGTTAGGGGAAAGGGTCTGAGGAGAGAGAGAAAGGGACTTGGGGGTGCTTTATGGAATCATTTCAATGTGCCCTGTTCTAGAGCACAAGGGAACTCTTGAAATTTCATAATCATAGGATCTTTTTATTCATTTCTCAAAGAGCATGTTTTTGAGTCAGCATATAATATAGCTATTTGTTCTCTTGAACACATCTCAGGGATGAAAAAGGAGTTAGGAAAATGAGCCCATTGTTTTTTAAAATTAGTGACAAACTTCAAAATAATTCCAAACAAACCTCAAATAAAACATTCTCCCCCTACTGTGGATCCCATTTAAACTGTTTGGGTCAGTCTGTTTTAATGAGCCTCATTCATGCTGACACGTCCACACACTTCAGACAAAGACAACTATACCTCTAAGCCCGTTTGAAAGTGATGGATGGCTGTCAGCTTTGTGAGTGGAGCATGTGGTGGCTTGATAGCACGGTGAAAGCAATCGCCGAGCGCGAGTCTGTTTCTTTTGGCAACGGAAGGGGTTGCTAATGGATTCATCATTTTCTGTTAAGCATGAATGTCAAACAAAAAAACATTTAGGGCTCTATTCAGCAGAGTTTCCGGCTTGGTGCTTGCCAGCCATGGAGGCCCTGTAACTTGGAACCTGCACAGCCCAAGCCTGATTTTTATTCCCAAAGTTCCGTGGGGCTGGAGTCTCAGAACCTGGAATTCTGCCAATAGCTCCTTCTTCCTCCTCTTTCTCCTCCTGACCCTCCTCCTGCTCTCTTCTCCCGCCTCCTCCCTTCTCCTCTTCCTTTGCCTCTTGTTTTCCCTCCTCCTCCTCCCCTCGCTTCTTCCTGCTCCTCCCCCTTTATCTCCTGCTCTCCCCCTCCCATTGCTCCTCCACTTCCATCACCTCATGCTTCCCTTCCCCTTACTCTACCTCCTCCTTCACCTCTTTATTTTTCTCCGCTTCTCTTCAGCTCTTCTCGTCTCCAATTATATGACATCATAGGTCCTGTTTCTTGGATGGCATCTCTGGAACAGAGCTAGGAGCTAGCTAGCTGTTGTGCCATCGCTGACTTCACCTACACACAGGAAGTCCACTCATAGAGGTGGGGGGAGGGGCAGGGTAAGCACTGGGTGGATCCCCAGGGAAGCTCATATCTTGGAGCTGACTGGATGAAATAGGCATTGCCCACTTCTTATTTGGGGATCATAAACAAGCATTGTGCTCTAAACTTGTTCTATAAATAGGACATGAACACCCAAAGTAGAAATGGAGACATCTAGGCTTCTGAAATGATATGTTGTCCTCTGAAGGGAGCGTGAGAGGGCTTGGGGGAAATGCTGGCCTTGTCACCCAGCCCTTGTTATATGATTGACCACAGAAGGGCCCCCTTCTGTGGGAGAATGGCTTCTTTGACCATATCCACAGTGGACAGAGGGAGGAGCTGAGGCCAGACAAGGGGAGCACAGCACCACTGGCAGAGCAGCAGTGGCTGTGATTTTGAGCCTGGAGTTACTATGAGGCTGGCATGGGTCTTGACATCAGCTCTGACATCTTGGGTAAGTCTTTATCAGCCTCAGTGTCTCAGGGTTTGACCTTTGTTGTATTGGAGGTTAAATGAAATCGCCAAAGATCAGTAGCCTAAATTATAAATTAATGCACATATAGATTATTAGTTGAATTATTTTAACTAGTGAGGTGAATTAACAGTGAAAGCCAGAAGTCTGTGTGAGCTCTAAGAGCTCAGAACATAGATGACAGATTACCAGTGTTCACTTGCTTTTCTGTTGGTCATAGTGCTGCTCCCGCTGCCTGGGCTCAGCTCCTACTCTGTCCACCGTGGATGTGGTTGAAGACACCACACTTCCACACCAAAGGGGGCTCTTCAGAAGTCAATGACATAAGAAGAGCTGGGTCTTCTGTCTCTAGTCCCCGTGGAGCTGTGGTTACAGGCAACTGTGCCTTCACACACAGCTCTCGATGTGGGGGCTCAGTTACAAACTCTGGTGCTCATGTTTGTGCAACAAGTGTTCTCATCCCTTTAAACCACCTCCCCAAACTGGAAGTTCATGCTTTACTTAGGAGCTAGTGTTTTCACAAGGGTTCCAGACATCCACTTTCACTTCTTTGTGGGTGTGGCTTGTGTCTCTCTCGTCTCTAATCCTCAGTGATATTGAAAATTAAAGTAAGTTGTGAAATGTTGCCAGTGCCTTATAAGACAGGACCACAAGAGGCTACAAGAGACTTAGCTTAGGAAATGAAGCTGGACATCGAAAAAGCAAAAGCAATGGTCTTATTTGAAGACTCACCATCTAAACTACCAAAGGACACCTCCCTCTGAAAGCTTTCTCAACCACCTACACAGAGTCAATCATGGATTCTCTCATTTGTTTGCATGTTTATAACACATATATTTACTGTGACCAAGATTTTGACCTTGACCGTGACTCATACCCTAAGAACTTAAGAAATAGTTGTTGAATTTAGTAGATACATACCTGGAAAATAGAGAAAGTTGTTCCACTGTATCCAGGCTCACTCTACCCTCTTTTAAACTCTGTATTGGTTTAGTTACTGCTCACATGACATTTTCATCACATTCTGTAACATTTTGCTAACTCATTTCACTAAGTTTTATATGCCTTTATATCTTGAAATATAACTGAACTCCCAGGAGAATGAGCTACACATGGCATTACACTGCGTCGGGGAGCTACATCCCAGATGTCATTTTAACCTGGAGAAGTGGCCAGATCCCAGTTCCACAGGGCTGATTTCAATGAGGAGTTTTCAGAATGATGAGGCCAGATTTAGCTGGTAGCAATTATTGGCACATTTCAGATGAGCTCAGCATGAAGAATAAGACAGAAGGAAGATTATGACTCAAATAGTAAAGGAGAGGAGAGGAATGAGAAGAGAGGCCAAAGGGCTTGAAAAGCAGGAAAGGACCAGTTATCTGTGGGAAGCTGGTATTCCTGTGTGAGATGTGTGTGACCCAGCCTGCGCAAGGATGTTATCTCTATGTGATCTGCAGAATTTTGCTCTTGACTGCAGCAACTGCAGACGAGTGAATTAAAGTCTTAAGGAGACCAATCAATAAGAGGGAAGAAAAGATAAAAAGCTATAAGGCTTAGAGAGCATTTCAAAACCAAGTAGAAGTCTCAAAAGCAGCCGTGGAGGACCTACCAGTGTTTATAAGGCTTTCGCAGGAATCCCAACAGGAACAGATTTGTTGGTCACCCCAGGGGAACTGAAAGGCTTCTGCATGGTTTATGGCATTTACCTGGCTTTTCACTCCAGTGGGTGACAGATGGGAGCAGAGACTGTCTAAAATAACACTATGAAGCCAAATCTGGTTGCCAGGCACCTCAGTGGCAAGAATTTCATTGGAAAGGAATGTTTTTTTGAGAAAGCTGGGGCAGTGCTGCGAGAGAAGCGCAGTCTCCAAGGACACTCCTTACTGCTGCTTCCATTTAATTTCTAAACTGGAAAAAAAATGAGAAATAGATAATGCAGTCATTCCATCCCAATGGCAGCAGTTTTTCCTCTGCTCTAGATTTTAAAAACCTGTTAATGATTTCTTCTTGAACTATCATATGTGGCATTCCTTCCAAAGTCAGTAATTATCTATTTAAATGAGAAGGTAGAGAAGCAAGAGTGAAAACATCAATGAAAAAGGAGTGGGAAAAAATAGATGGAGGGGACTCTTATTGGACCTGAGTTTAGGAGCCTAGATTTCAGGGAACTAACAGTAAAGGAAGTAGACATGGCATCCCTGCAGGATCCAGGGGGAGCACTTGACACTCACGCATCTAACCGTGACTCAGTTTGTTTGTGAGTTCTGTCTTGTGTTTCTATCATGCCATAGGTGCTCTTACAATGGAGAAACACCCAAAGTGAAAATCTGGTAACGCAAGCATGAAAGCTCCTAATCAGGAAGGAAAACAAAAATGTGTGGTAGGATGAGAGTGTAAAGTGATGTTCAGCAGACTCCAGAGTTTTGAAATCTGTTTCTGTGGTTGAAAGACATGCACACCTCACAGTGCTAAACAACAGCTGAGAATCCAGAGGCCATAATAGCCAGACGTATGAACGGAGGGATGGAGGGACAGCATGGTCAGGCAAGGGGGTTGCAGTTCTTCTGTCTGACAGGCTGAGTAAGGTTGGCTCTGTCCACTCCCAGGGGCACTGTGGGTGCCAGTGGCTGGGCTGCTGAATAAGGGGGCTCCTGAGTATCTGACTACACTAGTAGGAATGGGGAAGGGTGAGACGTTAGGGTCCTCTCATACTTTCATCCCAGCCGCCGGTGCCTGCTGAGTGCAGACCCTCACCTCAAGGCTATTCCTCCTCCAGGCATTCAGTGACCACAACTGGCCATCTGTGAAGCCGGTCTATTGAGCCAGTGCCTCTCTGGTGGCCTCTGAACCCCTGCCTTCTTCTCCGCAGGAAATCTTGTGTCAACAACCCATCTGTCCAGAATGAGCATCTGCATTGCTTTGACCAGCTCCACCTCCAGAGCAATGAGCACTCTCCCTCCCTCCCAGCCGCCCTCCCCCTCTCCTCCTTTACCCCGCCCCTTCTCAGGGTGAAACCCTTTATTTATATTACAGTGCCGCCAATTTTCCCTACCACCTACAAGTCTGTTACGGTCAGTCACAAAGGGGGAATCCAGGGCTCAGTGGAGCAAGCTGTAGACCTAATCCAAAGCCATGAAGATAGGAGAAAAATTCAAACTCCTCTCTCAGTGTCTCCCTCCCCCTTCCTCTAGTCTCACAATTCTTCTCCCAGGAGCTACAGGTAACAGACATCCAAGTATCCCTTCCAGGCTCACTGGACCTGCGCAGCTTCCTCCTTGCTCTCGAGAAGTTGTGTACCTGAGATTATGGGGTTGACGCTCTTACCTCTGTGCCAAGCACCTTGGGTAGAACACATTCCCAGTGGCCTGGACCAATCAAAAAGCCTGCTCTTGGTACATCCTCACCTGGAGGAGTCTCTAAATCTACTTAGTCTCCTCAGTCAGGCTATTTTCACATGGAGACAGCAAACATCTATTCTGTAACATCATCTTCTTCTCTTGAAAGTCCCCTCAAAGACTAAGGCATTCTTTTTGAGTCAGTTTTTTAAAATATGGTTTGGGCCCAAATGACCACAGCCTAGGGAAAGCACATTAGTTTCTAATGCTAACTTGTGAGCCTAATTCTAAGCCTTTGTTTACTCATCTGAAAAAAAAAAAGATGGGACCAGTAACAAATCTTTTGGGGTCCTTGAAAAGATTAAATGGGTTAATTTACACTAATGCTTCAGGAAACATAGCATGAAGCTGCTGAGTATCATCACTATCAGTATTTTTCATCATCAGAGCCATCGGGGCAAGTCTGAGGAGGAAGAAGAGGAGGAGGGGAAGGAGGAGGATGAGGTGGTGGAAGAAAAGAGACAAGATGCCACTGACATCTTTTTCTCACTGACTCAGCCTGGAGCAGGTGCTGTGCTTACAAAGGAGGGGATGGGGCTGCCTGTTCAACAGGCCTGCATCTTGTGCCTGCTCCCCTGCTAGTTCTTTTCTTCCCACTGTGTATGTGTGTGTGTGTGTGTGTGTGTGTGTGTGTGTGTGTGTTCATATGTGTGCACATGCATGAAGGGAATAGAAGATAATATTAGTGTCATTTCTTAGGTCTCTCTCATTGGTTTGGATGTCACTAAATTGGCTAAGTTGACAAGCTAGTGAACCCAGAAGTCTCTCTGTCTCTACACACACACACACACACACACACACACACACACACACACACACACACACACACACACACGAACATACCTCCATACCTGGATTTTTCTTTCATTTAGTATATTAATTATGTTTCTTATTGTGACTAATATCTAACAAATGCAACTTAGAGAAGAGCGAGTTTCCTTTGGCTCACAGCTCCTCATGGCTAGATAAGTGAGGCAGCTACTCATGTTGTCTATGTGCCAGCTTTTTCCTTTTTATCAGACCTGAGTCCTCAAGCCGTGGAACGATGCTGCTTATATTTAGCGTCTTATATTTAGTTGTACCTTCCCACCTGAGTGCAAACTCTCTCAAGGACATATCCATGTTTGATTTGTTCCATGGCGTTCTAAATCCCTTCAAGTTGAAAAGCAAGGTGAAGCATCACGTGTGGTCTCCGGGGCGTAGATCTGAGGTTCTTGTGTTTTAACGCCAGCCTAGGACTCAGAATTTTCATGTCTGAAAAACTCTAGAGTGAGTGGCTGTCACTACTGCCTGAAGTTGCTGCCTACAAAGCTCTGGACCCTCCAGTGTGTACTCTGTGAGCCTCTGACGCACAGAAGGCAGAGCGTAATCTGAGACACGGCCAGTGATTTGTCCAATCGGGGAATATGCATTTACATCAGTTTTCCAAGGCTGACCTAACAGAGAGTGAAAGGCAGGTGCTTTAGGAAAAGGAAATTGTTCCTAATGGTCTGGAGGCCTCTGGCCTTAGATTAGACCCAGAGCAAGGCACTGGTCTATGTGTTTAGTCATTTTATTGCTCTGCATCTTTAACGGTAGCATTTGATTTTCTCCTATGCCCATGGCCTCTGTAGTGCCGGGTTCTTGGCCAGCTGGGCAGTGTCAGGCCTGGGTTCCATCTCTCAGAGGGTGGATGGTTTCTGCCACAACATTTGTGCCTCTACTGTGCCAGAATATCTCGCAGGGAAGTCACCACTCACAGAGGCTGGGCTAGCATACACAGGACTGCACAGGTTCAAGTCAGATGGTATCCCAGCCCTAAGAGGGGACAGAGGACATGCGTGCCCACCTCTAACCAAGGAGCTATTTCCAACTGACATTCACTTGCAAGAGAAAAATTAATTTTCCCCGATGGAGTCTTACCGTGTCTATTAAACAAGCTTAAGGGTAGGCCCCTTTCCCAGCACTAAATGGCCGACACAGAACAAACTCAATGCTATTTTTGTAGACTTTTTGACTCATGTTGCTTTGTTTGGCCTTTTTTTTTTTTTTTTTTTTGGAGGGCAGGCAGGGTGTCTTATCAGACTTTTGCTTGTTTAGAATGGTTTCTGATTTTGTGTTTTTAATGGATTTTGGTCTGTGTGTATGTGTTTCATATGTTTTTTTCATTTCTCATTATGTTTTTTGTTTGTTTTCTAAGGAGAGAGAAAAAGGGCATGGAGTTGGGTTTGTAGAAAGATGGGGAGGATCTAGTAGGAGTTTGGGAAGGGGAAACTGTTCAGAATATATTAAATACTTTTTTCAATAAAAATTTCAAATATATTATTATTATATATGTATTAAATTATATTGTAGAGTGATGTACATATAATATTCTTGAGAAGTGCTAATAGAATTATTAATTATAGATAATAATTTTGTTAGTAAAAGTGATCCATTACCCTTTAAAATGGCACATTGCATACGTGACAAGCTGTGGCTATCTTTAGATGAGAGATTTGAGTTATTTTTTTCTTACTGATATTCTATGCTTTATTTCAAGTTTTCTTAAGGTGCACATGAGTTATTTATAAAACTTGAATTTTAAGAGTGTTTAATAAAAGAAATCCCAGCTCTGTCAAGATGGTATCCAGAGTGATAGCTATCATTAGACTGTCTATATGATGGGAGAGGGGCTGTTTTCTTTCTCTTTTTGAAATTATCTTTCTTTCTTTCATTAAAATATCATTTTGAATAAAATGACAAAGACAGCAGATAGTAATTTAAAGTGCATTTACTTGGGAAAAGAGAAATGTGGTAACCCTTTGTCATCGCTACTCTCTAAAACATTTTCTTACATGTCTCCAAGATCCGGAAGTCTAGAATCAACTGCAGTAAATATTTTATAATTTACCACAAAAGTCTCATACATGCCACACGCAGCCGGAACAGTTATGCTCTGAGTCTGTCATCTGCTCTGTCGTGTTTCCACTGGAGTTTTGTCACGAGTTCTGCTCCGTAGGACCAAGGACGTGTCCGGTGCCTTTTGATGGTGTTCCACCTACCTCTGTGGTCAGATCCATTGCCACGCGCAGTCCGTCGTCTCCTGTACATTTCTATTGGTATAAGCATGTACATCTATGCATCTGTACAACTATCATACACATCTTACTTTCTTTAAGCAACTATAGATGATCCCCATGCTCTTCTACATTTGCACATGTATGAGCATTGTGTATTTATGTATTTATGCATATGTAATAAATGTATCCTTTTCTTTTAAACTTAACCAACTTGCCTTTCACACATTTCACATGTCTTCGACCCCCTACAAGACTTTTGCTGCCTTGTAAAGCTGACCAGAACTACTATCCTGCTTAACTTGACTCTTGCATTGGAACTGAGTAACAATCCTGTTATTCAGGAAAGAACTAGTGTGTCTTTTTCTTTATGAAACTTGACTTAGATCTCATTGTCTTCTTTTAGTCATCTAAAGCTCTTTTTCAAATCTAACTCTTCGATCTGTACTTTGTTTTCCTGAATTTATGTTTAGTGATCTCTTAATAAAAAAGAAAAACAACATTAAAAATGAGATAATAAGAAGAACAAAGTGGCACAGGCCTGTAGTCAGAGAACATGGGAAGTAGAGGCAGGAGAAGAAGTTCAAGGCCAGCCTGGGCAACACGAGATTTTGTTTCAAAGAAAATGGAAAAGAAAGGAGATAAATGATTAAGTTAAGCTGAATTCTTTGGAGAAAAGTTACATTCCCTTTTACTATATTATGAAAGATAAATCATAACCAGGATTAATTAAAATGTTGGACAGGATCTATAATTATATCTGATACGATGGAAAGAATTTCAATTTAAAAACCACAGTAACTGATATTCAAAATGTATATATTAAATACTTAACAGGGCAATTTAACATAGTGCACGGCGTGTTTGTCAAATAACATGACCCTGCAAAGGTAATAGGGCCCAAAGGTGGATAAATTCACCACAGAGACGGTCATGCTGCGGAAACACAGAGTATTTGTACAAAGTTCAGCAAAGTTGAGTGCTCTGAGGCCCATGGAAACAAGCTCACCTACCTTAGAAATTTACCAAATAATGGGATCAATCTGTTCATGTCTGATTTGCCTCTGTGCATGTGTGTATGTGTATATGTATGTACATGTGCGTTTGTCTGCTCATATGTGTGTGTATACGTGTCTGTGTGCACTCATGTGCGTGTACAGGTGCAGATGACCATGTGAGCACTAGTGCATGGCATCTGGTTTCTTCTTCTCTTGATCTCCACATTACTCCTTTGAGATTGGATAGCTCCCTGAGTTGGAAGCTTACCCTCTTGGCTAAACTGCCTGGCTGCCTGGCTTCACCACCCCCCAGCCCCCCACACACACTGGAGTTACAGATGTGCTGACAGTTGGCACTTTATGTGAGTTCTGGGCCAATGAACTCAGACTCTCATGCTTGCACAGCTACCCCTCTTACTCACCGGGCCATTTCTCCAGCCCTTGATTTTTCCAAAGGTAAGAGACAGAAAATGATAATCCCAAAGAGATTAGTCTTGGCTCTGACAGTATTTAATGTTTTCAATGTAACCTGGCTAAATGAGAGGAGAGTTTCTCTACTGGAAACGGAGCGCTCCTTGCATTTTCTATTTTAGCACTCTCTAAGTTCCTTCAGATTCTCTGGGGACTCAGCTTCTTGGTGCACACCTGGAGTTTGTTCCCACTGCCTCTTTCCATTTTCCCTTCTAGTTTATCCTCCGTTCCAAGCTATAGGGACATTTTCCATCAGGACTCTCCATTGGACACACTGGGCTAGGGCACAAGTAGGCGATTTTCACTACTCTTCCTGCCCTTCATTCCAGACTTTCTAGACTTGCTCTAAGTCCAGCTGTAGCCTAACTGCAGGATCTCCTTCTCCTGCCCCATCTCTACTCCCTGGGGACTCCTCTCGGTGCGTACCAGGATCCCCTAACTCTTTCCCGGTGGTTTTCTCAGCTCTTCTTCCCGGCTTAATTCCATTCCTGTTTTATCACCCACTGATCTGCAACAGACACTCCTTACCATGGTCCCCCCAGGCGCCATGCTTGCCTGGGACACTGAGTAAGCAACAGCAAACAAAGAATACAACACCCACCAACAAAGACACCAGGAAACACCTCCAATGCCATGGCTCCTGATGCCTAGATCTGGTGCCAAAACACAAACAACCAAGACAATATGTGTCCCCCCCCCCAGAAGCCAGCACCCATATTGGTGGAGAAAAGCAATTTTTTGTTTTGTTTTGTTTTGTTTTGGGGTTTTTTTTAATTAACTTATTCTTGTTACCTCTCAATGGTTATCCCATCCCTTGTATCCTCCCATTCTGCCCTCCCTCCCATTTTCTCCTTATTCCCTTCCCCATGACTGTTCCTGAGAGGGATTACCTCCCCCTGTATATACTCATAGGGTATCAAGTCTCTTTTTGGTGACCTGCTGTCCTTCCTCTGAGTGCCACCAGGTCTCCCCCTCCAGGGGACTTAGTCAAATGTGAGGCACCAGAGTACATGAGAAAGTCATATCCCTCTCTCCACTCAAGTGTGGAGACTGTCCTGTCCATGGTCTAGATCTGAGTAGGGGTTTAAATTTTACGACCTGTATTGTCCTTGGCTAGGGCCTTAGTTTGAACGGGACCCTTGGCCCAAATCTGCCTATCATAATGTTCTACTTGTAGGTTTCTAGGACCCTCTGGATCCTTCTACATTGCTATTCTCACATGGTTCTCTCATCTAGAGTCCCAATAGGATGTCCTCCCCTCTGTCCCAGTTTCCTGGTAAGGGAAGGCTTTTGTGGGACATGCCCCTTGGGCTAGTATGCAGATATAAGTGAGTATATACCATTTGAGTCTTTCTGCTTCTGGGTTAACTCACTCATTATGATCATTTCTAGCTCAATCCATTTATCCACAAATTTCTGGAATTCCTTGTTTTTAATAGCTGAGTAGTATTCCATAGTGTATATGTACCACAGTTTCTTTATCCATTCTTCTACTGAGGGACATTTAGGCTGTTTCCATGATCTGGCTATTATGAATAAGGCTGCTATGAACATGGTTGAGCAAATTTTCTTGTTGCGTGCTAGTGCATTATCTAGGCTAAGATGAAGAATTCAAAATGGCAATTACAAATATATTCAAGGACTTTAAAGAGGATATGAATAAATGCCTCGATAAAGACCAGAAAACAACAAGAAATTGAACAGAATAATGAAAAAAGAAGAAGAAGAAAAAACACGAAAAGAGAATGTAACAAAGAAATAGACCTACTAAATAAAACTCAAACTGAAATAAAACTGAAACAAAAACTTTAAATGGCAAAGAAAACCCTCAGAAGTAAACCTCACTAACAGATTGTAAGACATAGAAAAGTAAATTTCGGGTCTTGAAGATGAGGCAGAGGAAATGTTTCTCTTACTCAAAGAGAATGTTATATCTTAAAACATACAGATACAAAATATCCAGGAAACCTGGGACTCTATGAAAATACAAAACCTACAAATATTATCTATAGAAAAAAGAATGAAACTCAGATCAAAAATCACAAAAAATAATTTTAACAAAGTCATGTAAGAAAAATTCTGCCACCTAAAGAAAGACATGCCTGTCAAGAGACAAGAGGCCGTCAGAGCACCAAATACACAAGAACAGAAAAGAAATTCCCCCAAAATACATAATCAAAACACTAAAATGGACAGAACAAAGAAAAGGTATTAAAAGTTGCAAGGAAAAAGGGTCAAGTAACACATAAAGACAGACCCATTGGAATAACATCTCAATGGAGAACGAAAGCCAGAAGTTTGGATGGATGGATGTTTGACAAACTCAGAGAAACCACAGATGCCATCCTGCCTGCTATACGCATTGAAACCATCAATTACAACCAACAGTGAAGGAAAGGTACTCCACATCTCATGATAAAAAACAAATTTAAGCAATTCTTATCTACCTATCCAGTCTACAGAAAGCACTAGAAAGAAAACTTCACTGTGAGAAGACTGACTACACCCAAGAAGACACAAGGAATAAATAATCCCAGACCAGCAAATCAAAGGTGAGGATCTCATATCATAACAAAAATAACAGGTATCATTAAAAAAACACTCATTAATAACTCCCAATACTAATGATCTCAATGCTCCAATAAAAGACACAGGCCAACAGATTAGATTAGAAAGCAGGACCAGCCTTTCTGCTGTCTCCAAGAAACACTCAGTATCATCAAGGATAGATTTCCCCTCAGAGTAAAATAATGGAAAAAGTATTCCAAGCAAATGGACCCAAGAAGCAAGAAGATGTAGTAGCCATTGTAATGTCTGACAAAATAGACTTCAAACCGAAACTGATGAGAGGAGGTATGGAAGAATACTACATACTCATTGAAGGAAAAACTCATAAAATGTTAAAATTCTAAACATTTATGTACCAAATACAAGGACACAAGGACAATCTCCCACCACACACACACACATACACACACACACACACACACACACACACACACACACACACTTGAAAACTATAGTGAGTAAGAGACTGTGCCAGGCTCAGAGTCCTAAAGACTGTCTTCATCAAACCACATCGTTCAAGGCCCAAGGATCTATGTGGAAGAGGAGGTGCTAAGAGTGTAAGCACCAGAAGTGATGGAGGGACCCAAGCTAACAGGCGTCCTCTGGGCTGGGCAGACCAGGGATACACACATGAACCCACAGAGTCTGTGGATGCATGCACAAGGCCTGTATCAGTTCAAGTCAGATGGGGTCCCAGCACTGCATGGGGAAGTAGATATGGGCTCCCACCCCTAGCAGGGATGCTTTTTGCAGTTGATACCTGCTGGCAAAGCTTTATCCAATGTGGTGCCACTGGTATCAACCCCACTCCAGTGCAGGCTGTATGCCCAGGACTAGGTGGCCACAAAAAACAAAATACATGTTTTATTGTGGACTTTTATATCATTTTGGTACTTTTTGTCTTATTGGTCTTTTTGTTTTGTTTTGTTTCTTGTTTGTGTTTTTGTGGAGTTTGTTTTGTCAGAGAGAGAGGGAAGAAAGAACATATAGTTGAACTAGTAAGGAGGTGCGGAAATCTAGGAGGAGTTGGGGAGAGTAGGGAACATAATAAAAACATATTATATAAACAATTGAAATTAAGAAAAAGCCAAAAGAAATTCTTAAGATTTGTGCAAACCCAGTTTCTTTTTCTGATGGTAAGAGACTATTACAATGCATTCCTATGAGCAAATTGCTTAGATTCAACATCTATTAGTTTTCCAATTGCTATGACAAACTAACTTGCAAGTGAAACTTCAGGAAGGATGATGACAAACTAACTTGCAAGTGAAACTTCAGGAAGGATGATGTACTTTGGTCCATGATTTGGGAAGACACAGTCCATCAACAGCAGGGAAGGCATGAGGTACCTGCCATAGTACTTGTAGTCAGGAAACAAAGAGAGGTGAATTCTGGTGCTCAACTCCCATTTTATTCACCCTGGGATCCCAGCCCAAGAGATGGTATCACCCACAGTTAAGGGGGGGGTCTGTGCTCCTTAGTGAACCGTCCTGGAAATTCCTTCCCACAGTCCCCCATGAGTACATCTTCTGTGTGGTTCTCAATCCAGGCAAGATGACAAGGAAGAGTAACCATGACAGCATCTGTGATGGATCTCGTTTTACACTTGCTCTCTTGGTTATCCTGCTAAAGCAAACCCAGGCATCCTATTGTTTTATCTGTGTCTATTTTAATATGTGTCTCAGAAAAAAACAAGGATCACAGCACCACATAATTCTCAATCTTGGAGCTCTGGGAAAGGATGTCATAGTTGTGGTATGTGGTATTTGTGTAATTAGCGAATCCTGATAGCACCCATAAGCCGCACTTCATGAGAGCCACTCAATAAACGTTCTCCTTGAGCATTTTTCTTTTTCACAGTACGTTTGGTAGATGTTTCCTCTAGAGGTTTTCGTGCATGGCTGTAGCTGCTTGTGTGTCCTCGGTGTGACCCAGGGAGGTTTCTTGTCCCTGATTTTCTGTACATTGAGAGTTGGACCGACAGGCTTGATGAGATCCAGGTTTGACTCTCCGCAGTGAGACAATTTCCTCAGTAGTACTGTGTGCATCCTTCAGGAAATGTAATACCTGGCTGTCTCTCTTTTTGAGATCTTAACAGCTATTAATGCATCTTACTGGGCCCCATTAATTCATTAAAAGCATCAGAATCCACTGCTTTATTTTTCCATCTTCATTTAACAGCTTGAATACATCTCTAAAGAAACTTTTCCCATCAACTCCTTATTTATTTTGGGGTGGCCCTGTAATTAAAGCCAGATACATGTTGATTCTCTCTCTGTCTTTTTTTAAAAATCAGTTTCTAGAATAATGAGCCATCCAGCCACTCTTGTTCTCCAAGAGGAGCTAGAGAGTTTCTTAAAGTATCATTACTGACTAGAAATTCAAGCACACCGGTGAGTTTCAACTCATCGCACATACTCCTGTATTGCTCCTCTACCCTCAGCCAGTGGCACCTGAAGACCATCTTTGGGAGGTGGGGATGGCTCTTGCTTTGGAACTGGCCACTGCTTTTCAGTAGTCTGAAATGAGGAATAAGATTTTCCCCCCTCAGCATTTCACTCTACTTATAGTTCAAAGTTAGGACAAGGGTTTGCTTATTGGTTTATTTTTACTTACCCTTTCCTTGCATTTTTGTTTCCTTGTTTCACCCAAACAAAATCAAACCCTCCCCCCAAAACTTCTTTTTGCAGTAGTTTTCTTGGTGTTTTGAGTATATTCTAGAATAAATGAGTATTCAAAATACTACATTTTAAGCCTACCAGTGATATTTCTCTTCTGCAAGAAGTGTCAGACACACACACACACACACACACACACACACACACACACACACACACAGGCACACACCAATATTATACATTTTCTTTTCACCTTGACCTTCCACCTAACATTGTTGTAGGCTAAAAGCAACTCTGCATTCTCTACAGAAGACGTCACATTCCTTCCTCCTACCTCATTGTGTAGCCGAGTCAAACTTTACTTACCTCTGCTGCATTGCTCTTGGCTGTTGACAGTAGTTTGCATGTTTTTAATGCTTTTATAAACCAAGTTAATGAGTGGTTTTGTGCGTTCTGTGTTTTGAATGTCTTCCTGTGTACTTGTGATGGATTTTTATGAAGAGGGGAATTGTGTAGCAGAATAAATGCACTGGAATGCATACTGAGATACTTGCCTGCAATCTGCACCTTTCTCGTTCTGATAACTAAAGCAGCCAAAGATTATGTTGTCCAACAACTCAGATCAATTTAACTGTCTTTTTCTTTTTTTTAATGAAGGAGGCTAAACATATTTTCATACAACTCGGGACCAATTATGTGTCATTTTGGCAGAAGCACTTCCACTTATCTCTAGTCTGTTTTTCCATTGGTGTTTGAGCTTCCGAGTTTTCAAATATATTAGAAGTACTTTATATATTAGGTTACTAACTCTTTGTTAGGTAAGTGACAACTATTGTTCTCTGTTGGCTACTGGAGATTTTATTTATGTTTCTTCTTTTGATATTTTTTTCTCAGACAGGGTCTCATGTAGCCTAGTCTGGCCTTGAACTGTCTATGTAGCTGGGGATGACTTTGAACTCTCTTCTCTTCCTCCTTAGGCCACTTCCCAATTAGTGGTCATATCAATAAGCTTACCTTGGTTGTCGTTGTTTTGTTGTTTGTTTTATTACTATTTTTTCTCTTTTTAATGATCTTTTAAAACCATGTATGCATGTGTTTGTGTTTATATGAGTAGACACTGGAGTGCAGGTCCCCACAAGAAGGTGGGTAGGGGTGGAGGACGTCACAGCCACTAGAGCTGCCCAGCATGGACACCAGTAGCCAAATCCAGGTCTCTAGCCCCAGATTTTTTTTTAACTTTTCCTAAAATGATTATTTTGCTATAGAAATTTGAAAATTGTGTGTTCTCTTTTTTAAATTGAAAATATATTATTCTCTCATATAATATGTTCTGACCACAGAACACAGTTTCCACTTCTCCTAGCTCTCCCCAGCTCCCCCTCCCCTCTCTCCCAGATCCACATCCTCCCTCTATCTTACCTCCGAAAAGAGCAGGTCTCAAGAGATAACAACCAAATATGACCATACAAAATATAATAAGACATGGCAAAAGCCCTCACACCAGTGCTGGACAGAGCAACCCAGCAGGATGAAAAGAGTCCCAAGAGCAGGAAAAAAAGAGTCAGACATACTGCTGGTCTCACAGGTAAAAGTCCTACAAACACCAAGCTAACAACCACCACACACACACGCAGAGGACCTGGTGCAGACCCCAGAGGCCCCGTGCATGTCATTTCAATCTTTGTGAGCCCATGTGAGTCAGTATCTGTGTTCTCCTGGTGTCCTCCACTCACTCTGACTCCTACAATCTTTCTCCCCCTCTTCTGGGGGATCCCCTGAGCTCTGAGAGGAGGGACTCAATAGACACCTACAGCTTAGACTCTCTTTCTCTGTATTAGGTCTGCTATGAGTCTCTGCATTCTCTCCCCTCAGCTTCTGGAAGAAGCTTCACTGATGAGAACTACACAAGGCACTGACCTATGACTCTAGCAGAATATTGTTAGTAGTTATTTCATTAATTTCTTTGATCGGTCATGTTTAGGTTTACCCTGTATCTTTGGGCTATCCGGTTTCCGGTTCCTGGGCATGCCAGCAGTGTATGGCATGGGCTTCGTGTTAAATCAGGCATTGGTTGGCCACTCCCACAAGTTCTGTGCCACAATTGGCCCCGGCACATATTACAGGCAGGGCAGATTGTAGATCAAAGCTTTTGTGGCTGGGTCGGTGTGTACGTTTCTTTTTCTGTAACCTGTAGAGTACCTTCCTGAACCAAAGAGACTAAAACAGAGGGGCTAAGTCTCCATGTAGGCACCAGCTCAACCTGTCCACAGTCAGTAAGGTATGTGTCTGTTGTCCTTGGCAATGGGGCTCCCACTATCAGTTTTTGGAACACGGCCTTCTGTCCTAGCATCAGCCTGGGTTGTTTGGGGATCCCCACCAGACCTCCTTGGCCAATAACTCAACTGAAGGCAACCCAGTCCTGCCTCTGGGAGCCTTGCCTGGCTACAAGAGATAGTCAGTTGAGACTATGCATCCTCCATGACTAAACGTCCTCACTTGGGCCACCCTCATAGATTCCAGGAAGTTTCCACTGTACTGTTTTCACACCACTCCCTAAGCCCCCAATGCCAGCTGACTCTCCTGAACTCTCTCCATCTCATCTCCCCCGTCCACCTGATCCCTCCTGTTCCTGTCCTCACCTGCCCCACTCCACCAGCAAAATCTGTTCTATTTCCCCTTCTCCTGGAGATCCACATGTCTCACCTAGAACATTCCTCTTTACCTAACCTCTCT
Source organism: Acomys percivali (assembly GCA_907169655.1). NCBI lineage: Eukaryota > Metazoa > Chordata > Mammalia > Rodentia > Muridae > Acomys > Acomys percivali. The sequence continues at coordinate 74,596,988 of OU015751.1, read as the reverse complement.
GGTCTGCAGACTGTAGCTCTGTGATTATTTACTTAATGGCTAATATCCTCTTATATATTAATACATATAATATTTATCTTTCTAGGTCTGGGTTACTTTGGCAAGAAAGATTTTTCTAGCTCCCATCCATTTGCCTATAATTTCATGGTGTCATCATTATTATTTTTAGCAGCTAAGTAATACTCTGATATACAAATGTATCACATTTTCTTTGTCCATCCATTGGTTGAAGGATGTCTTGGTTGTTCCCAGTTACTGGCTATTATAAATAAACCCACAGTGAACACAGTTGAGCAAGTGTCCTTTTGGTAGGATGGACTATCTTTTGGGTATATGCCCAAGAGTGGTATAGCTGAGTCTTGGGATAGGTCATTTCCCAGTTTTCTAAGGAACTGACATATTGATTTCCATAGTGGCTGTACAAGTTTACACTCCCACCAGCAATAGAGGTGTGTTCCCTCTTTCCACATATTTACCACCAAAAGCTGTCACTGGTGTTATTGATCTTAGCCATTCTCTCAGGTGTAAGATGGAGTCTCAAAGTAGTTTTGATCTGCATTTCCCTGACGGCTAAAAATGTTGAACATTTCTCTTTTTTCTCTTTTTTTTAAAAAAATGAATTTTATTTTATTTTATTTTATTTTATTTTATTGAACATTTCTTTAAGTGTTACTCGGCCATTTGAGATTCCTCTATTGAGATCTGTGTATTCGTAAGCGTATCCTTTCCCTCCCATTTTCTTCTGGATAACATGGTTTGTTTGGAGATGGGTTCTCTCCCCTAAATCAAAGAGACATTTCTCCATGTTCCCGAATCTCACTTCTCAGGCTTGTGTGGCTCACTAAACATCAGTATTCAAATTAGTATATCTGAATTTTCCTTTGAGTGGGAAATGAAGACGGTCCGATGTTATCCTTTGCCATGCGGCTCCGTATTGGTTCTACACCCATGGGAGAGCAGCGGGCCTTGTGTCTGCAGTGCTGTCTTTCCCTGGTAAGTCAGAATAATGGGCTCCCTGCTGTGTTTTCTGTCTCACCATCCCACCTGTCTGATTATAGTGAAATGATTTGCTTATTTTTGCAAGTCAATTTCCTTCTATATGGCCATCTAAGGAACCTTCTCTTCTCTATCCCAGCTGTTGTGTTTGCACCCATGGAATTTGCTGGCTCTTCATGACAATTTTATGACTTGATACTTTATTAAATTTTGTTATTGTTCTAAAACACGTTTCCATTTGTTCTTTTGCATTTCATGGGTATAGTTATATATTTTATATAGTTATTTATTTATAATCAAGATGCTTTAAGTTTTTCTTTGTTTGTTTGTTTCTATTAGGGTAAGTTGCATTTTTCTAGAAAATATGTTTTATGTGGGCCTGGAAAATGCTTTTGCACTAAGTTGTACAAAATAGTTTCATTTTTAAAAAATTTTGCTTAAATTTGATAACTATTTCCCACTTATTTATGCATTTGTATTTTCTCAATCTTCTACTTAGTAAATCATTTTTCACTATGCTTATGGACACTATGCTGAAAGAACATGTGTTGTACAAGAGCATCTCAGTGAGTTCTCAGTAGGTGAGTACATCTGTGTAGCCCTGTGAACATCACAAAAGTGAGCACTCCTGGAAACACAACATACAAACCCCAAACTGTCTCCCTTGCTGGTTGCCACTGCTTCTCCATCTGTTGGACAAAGCCATCCAAGCTTTCCACCTGTTGGCTTAGTCCCTGTTTTCTTCACTCACTGTACTTGTAAGGTTCTCTCATGCTACCTTACATAGCAAATTCACTCATTTTCACTGATGATTAACAGTCCCTTATCAGTATCCCCCAGCCGAATAACTCTGCTGCTGTTGGTTTGCATGTACCATTCCCAGATGGTGCTGGTGATGACGTACACCCTGAGTGAGCTTATCAACAGTCTGATACACGCATGAGCATCAGCTGCATTGGGCCTGTGAGGTGGTACACGCCAGTGTGGCTGGTACTTTCAGGTCTTCAGAATGCTTGTTCTAACTTGCACCTTTCTCCCAACAGTGAGCCAATTGCTTTGGAAACTTAGTTGTATCCATTTTATTAGCTCTGAATATAGTGGTTCAAAGACTTATGTTTACTGATGACTGAAGACCATTTTTTCATGTTTTACTATCTATTTGGCTAAATTATTTTGGTAAAATTCTGTTTGAGTCTTATCCACATTCCTAGATATTTTTTGTTCTTATTGGCTTAAATATGTTTTTATATGTCCTAGATCTTTGTCATATATAAGTACTTAGATATAGTCTTGCATTTTGTCTTTTAACTCTCTAAGCCTTTTGAAGGGAAGGTCTTAATTTTCCTACATTTTAAATTTTCTCTTCATAGCCAGTAATTTTTGAAACAATGACTACTACACCACATAAAATGTTCATTACTTTAATCAGTATTCAGCCTGTGTCTCTCACTTTCCCTCTCTCCTTCTTCCCCTCTCTCCGTCCTTCTCCATTTTGTTTAAAAATAAATATATGAGGGAATTGTCATGGAGTAACTGTGACAAAAATGTAAGAATTAGAATTTTATTTATTTGGAGGAAATCTGGTGAGAGCTAGTCTTCTAATGCCGCCCCCCACACACATACACACAAATGCCCTTAGCATATACTGGTGAAGAATGTGAAGACATTATGGTGGCAGAAGTTTCCTACTGGTCCTACTCAGATCTCCCATCAGACAATCCATCAAGAGCATGTAGCTCTTGGGTAGATACCACCCTTATTTGAAGTTCATTCCCAGCCATACCATTATTCTGAGATTTAGATAAGTGCTGACTGGGAGCATAAAGAATTGAAGAAGCCACAGGTATCACAAAAACAATTATATCTTCAAAATGGCTGTTACCATCCTGCACTAGTCAAAGTTCTCTAAAGAAACAGAACTGATTGTGTGTGTGTGTGTGTGTGTGTGTGTGTGTGTGTGTGTGTGTGTACTCAAATGCATATTCATATACTCATACATTCATATACTCAAAACACTAAATGGCTAAATGGAAAGAACAAAGAAGAATATTAAAAGCTGCAGGGGGAAAGGACCAAGTAACATATAAAGGCAGACTCATTAGAATAACACCTGGCTTCTCAATGGAGACTGAAAGCCAGAAGACCCTGGACTGATGTTTGACAAATTCTAAGAGGCTACAGATACCAGCCCAAAATACTATATCCACCAAAACTCTCAATCACAATTCACAAAGAAAAACATTCTATGATAAAACCAAATTGAAGCAATTTCTGTCTATGGATCTAGCTCTACAGAGATCACCAGAAGGAAAACTTCAGCCAGAAGAGGTCAACCACACCCAAGAAGAGACAAAGAATAAATAAATCAAAAGGCGGGGTGGCAGTGGATGAGACCCATACAGTAATAGGAAAATAACAGGACTTGATAAACACTGCTCATCGACAACTCTCGGTATTAGTGATCACAATCCCCCAGTAAAATGATACAGGCTAAAAAGAGTGAATTAGAAACAAGTCCATCTTTCTGCTGCATCCAAGGATCACACCTTACCATCAAGGATAGTCACTTGAAGATAAAAGAATGGAAAAATATTCCAAGCAAATAGAACCAATAGGCAAGCAAGTAGAGCCATTTTAATATCCAACAAAATAGGCTTCAAATCTAATCTAATCAGAAGATGTAGGGAAAGACACTACGTATTCATTCAAGCAAAACGCACAAAGGGCATATTGCAATTCTAGGTATTTACACACCAAACACAGGGTACTAAAGGTCATAAAAAACAAACATTACTAGAGCTAAAATCATACATAAAAGACTACCATAAATCAAATCAACCTAACATACCAACACAAACATTCTTCCCAATAGAAAAGAATATACTTTCTTCTCAGCAAGTCATGGAACTTCTTTCAAAATTTATCACATATTTGGACACACAGCAAGTCTTAACAGATACATGGAAACTTGAAATACCCCCTGCATCCTTTCAAACCATGAGTTGGGTATCAACAACAACAGAAAGTATACAAACCTATAAAACTGGATAACTCACTATTGACCCAAAAATAGCTCAAGATAGAAATAAAGAAGGAAATTAAAACTTTTTAGAATTGAATGAAAAGGAAAACACAACACGCACAATGAAGGCAGTCTTAAGAGGAAAGATCATAGCACCAAGTGCCTACTTAAAAAAAATTGAGAGATCTTATATTAACATGTTAGGCACACTTGAAATGTCTAGACCAATAAGAAGAAACAATACCAAAAAGGAGCAGATGGTACGAAATACTCAAACCCAGGGCTGAAATCAATGAAATAGATACAACATGAACAAAAACAAATAAATGAATGAAGAGTTGGCTCTTATAGAAAATCTTTAAGATTGACAAACATCTTGCCAAATTAACTACAAGATGGAGAGAGAAAATCTGAATTAATACATAATCAAACATGGAGGAAGTTCAGAGAATCATAAGGACAAACTTTAAAAATCAATAGTTCGCTAAACTGGAAAATTCTAAAAGAATAAAACTTCTTGATAAATACAAAATACCAAAGTTAAATAAACATCAAACAAGCAATTTAAACAGGCTAATAACCCCTTCTGAAATGGAAGCAATAAATAAATAAATAAATATTTTTTAAAACCCACAGGGATAAGCAGAGTCTTTTATCAGACTTTGGAATAACAATGACCATCAATACCCATTAAATTATTCTATAAAATAGAAGCTGAAGAGACATTTTCTAATTAGTTTTATAAGGTCATGACTGCCCTGATACTGAAGCCAAACAAAACCCAGCTGTCCCCTCCCCCAATTATAGACCAATATCCCTTATAAAGATATGTGCAAAAATTCTAAATGAAATATTTGCAAACTACATTCAAGAACACATCAAAAGATTATCCACAGTGGTCAAATTGTCTATATCCCAGAGATACAGGGATGGTTCAACATATGTAAATAAATAAACATAGTCTATCACATAAATAGACTGGAAGACAAAAACCACATGATCATCTCATTAGATACAGAAAAGCTTTTAACAAAACCAACATCTTTTCATGATAAAAGTCCTGGAGAGCCTAGGCATGCAATGGACATGACTCTACATAATAAGGGCAATTTATATCAAGCCCACAGTCATCATCAACCAAAATAGAGAGAAACTCAAAGCAGTTCTACTAAATTGAGGAACAAGACAAGGATGTCCACTCTCACCATACTTACTCAACATAGTACTTGAACTCTTAACTAGAGCAATAAGACAAATGGAGATCTCAAGAAAGAAACAAGTCAAAGTACCTTAATTTGCAGATGATATGATTTTATACATAAAAGACACCAAGAACCTCACCAGTACAAAGTAGCAAGATATAAAATACACAAACACACACACACACACACACACACACACACACACACACACACACTGACCTTCTTGCAAAAAAAAAAAAAAAGACAAAAATACTGAGTAAAAAAATCCAGGAAAAGACAACGACACCTTTCAGAATAGCCTCACAAAGAAAAATGTTAGGGCATCTCAAAACAAGCAAGTGAAAGATTTGTATGATAAAAACTTGGAGATATTGAGGAAAGAAATTTAATAAGATATCAAGAGATGGAAAGATTTCCCATGCTCATGGATCAGTAGGATTAATATAGAAAAAATGGCCATGTGACCAAAAGCAATCTACAGATTCAATTGCAATCTCCATTAAAATTCTAACACAATTCTTCACAGAAATAAAAATAAAAACAATTTTCAGCTTCATATGGAAACACAAAATCTCAGGATAGCTAGAGCAATCCTGAGTAATAATAGAACTGCTGGAGGTATCACCCCCCTCCAATTTCAAGTTGTAGTACAAAACAGTGGTAATTAAAAAAATAGCATGGTATTGATGTAACCATCATGTTGACCAATAGAACTAAATCAAAGACCCAGACATAAGTCCACACTCCATTGGACATGTGACTTTTGACAATTAAATAAAACATATACACTGGAGAAAAGACAGCATTGTCAACAATGGTGCTTATCGTGGATGGCTGCATATAAAAGGATGCAATCCAAGTTTATCACCCTGCACAAAACTCAACCCCAAGTGGGTCAAGAACCTCGACCTAAAGCCAGATACCCTGAGTCTGATGAAGAGAAAGCAGAGAATAGTCTTAAGCTTCCTGGCATAGGAAAAGACCCTCTGAACAGGACACTGATAGCACAGGTGATAAGACCAACAATTAATAAATGGGACCAAATGAAACTGAAAAGCTTTTGTAAGGAAAAGGACATCATCATTCAGGCAATATGGAAGCCTACATAGTGGGGAAAAGCCTACATATCTTTGCCAATAACACATCCAATAGAGGGTTAATAATATCTAAACTATATACAAAACTAAAAGAACTGGACATCAAGAAAATAAATAACCCAATTTAAAAGGGGACTAAAGAGCTAGACAAAATTCTCAAAAGATAAAATACAAATAGCTGAAAGAAACTGAATAATGTATTCAACATCTTTTGTCATCAGGGGATTACAACTGTCAGCTGTCATGATGGCCAAGATCAATACAGCAGAAGATAGCTCATGCTGGTGAGGATATGATGTCAGAGAAACACTCATCCATTGCTGATGGAGTGCAAATTTGTATAGCCTCCATGAAAATCAGTGTGGTGATTCTCAGGAAGCTGGAAATAGATCTGCCTTCAAGATCCAGTTGTACCACTCTGGGGCGTATACCCAAAACACTACACCTCCTATTACAGAGAGATTTGTTCTTTCAAAGTCATTGCTGCTCTAGTCATAGTATCCAGAAATTGTAATAGCCTACATGTCCATGAATGGATAAAGAACGGATGCTGAAAATGTGGTACATTTATACTCTGGAATGTTTTTCAGCTGTTAATTATGGAATTTGTAGGCAAATGGATGGAGATAGAAAAAAATCATCCTTAGTGAGTAAACTCAGACATAAAATGACAAATACTGCATGTATCTCTTATCTGTGGACTTTAGCATCTATGCATTTGATAGATGTGCTACAATTCATATAACCACTTAGGTTAGGTATAGAATAAGAACAAGGGGAGAGGGGAGGATCTCAGAAGAAAGGGAAAATAAAATGTATACTTATGGCGAAGGAGGGGTGATTAGAGTGGGGGAGTGGGTTAGAGTTGGGGGGTGGAGATTAAGCAGGTAGGAGAATAGATGAAATGGGTATGGTATGGAGTACAGGAAGAGATGACTAGCATCTAGGGCCATTTGTGGGGTTATATGGAGGCTACTCTTGTAGAAGTTCTTAAAGTACCTACATATGTGAAAGGAATCTAAATGGAGCCACCAAATAATGGGGGAGACAAAACCTCAACTTAACATCTATTGCCATCAAGTGAAACCTCTAGTGCCAGGAATAGGTTACAAATAGTTGAGCTATTGGCCAAATGGACTCCATGGAAACCCCCAAATATCTTAGGCTATTGCCAATGCTATTGGTTGTTCTCCACAAATTCATGGTAAGGCTTATTTCTGAAGATATCACTAGCATATCTCATTAAACATGACAACCACCAACCCAGCTACAAACCCAGTGATTCTCAGTGGTGACCTGCCTATATGAGACGCTGGTTCAATAGTGGCACAAATATTATTGAGATAACCAACCACTCTGAGATTGGATTTAATACCCATGCTATGAGATGGAACCTATGCCTGACGTTGTTTGGATGGCTAAGAACCTGAGACTGGATAGGCCATGCTCCCCAGTGAAAAATCAAGTACTATTGTTCAGCAAAGAGAAATCATAATTTCTTTTTTGACAACATTCTGCTGTTTCCATAGATAAGCGATGATGGCTCAGCCATCATTAGTGAAAATTCCTCTTACAGTATATGGGAAATAAAACAGAGACCTACAAGTGGGGACAAACTGCAGACTGAGGGATTTTAGAACGTTCAGTCTTAAATGTGATATGAAGCCTTTCCCCTTAGGGTTCAGGGAACTAAACAGAAGAGGAGGAAGAAAGATTTTAAGGTCCATAGGTGAGATATGACTCCAAAGAAACAGTGTCTTCCAGATACAACAGGAGTGACTCAATATAAACTCACAGAGACTACGGCAGTATGCACAGGTTCAAACCAGATGGTTGCACAACCTTGAGAGGGGAAAAAGAGCTAGAGCTACATCCCCTAAACAAGACGCTATCTTCAATTGACAATTACTTGAAAAGAAAAAACTAGGTCTCTCCAATGACAACTTTGTTCATGGGCGCATTGGGCAACGGCGGGAATGTCTGCAGAAGGAGGTGGCTATCCACAGAACAGGTTGTCCCATCTACCTGATTATTGAGCTCTGATGAAGATACATTTTGATGAGTATTTAGCATGGGACACAAGCATCTCCGCATCCTTTGCTCAAAGACATCTATCTACATGCTTCTTCCTCAGATATCTTTCTCATCAGTTTTCCAGTTGTGCTCTTTTTAACTCCCTGACCATCCAGCTAGTACATTTGCTGTTGGTGCTGCCTCCAACCAGCAGGAAAGACACCAACACTGGGAACTCTTCTTGTGGCAGTTTACTCAGGATTCTTGAATAATGGAGTGACCCCGAGGACCACACCCAGAAAGCCTTTATAGTGCGACCGCTCCAATCAGAGCCTGCCACGTTGTCACTCACAATTGGTGCAAGAAGGATCGAGCCACTGAGCGTCATACCATTGCGCATGCGCATAAGGGGCTCACTCAAGGGCGCATTGCGCATGCATTGCTCCAGGGAAGCAGCAAGGGGCACTGCTATCTGTGGCTCTCCACAATTTGCTACAGACTATTAATCAGTAACAATCACACATCTGGCCACTTCTCCTTTTGAGCACAATCTATTAGCATGTGTACTACGCTGAGTTCTGCCCACTTGAAGACTTCCCTTATCCTGCTGTTTTTCGCAGTTGACAAGAAAAGCATTGCAATGCTGCAGGTGCCTATTTCTTTACAGCATGCAGAGCCATCAGTAAACCAAGGCCTAGTCATCTCTTCTTCAGTCAACTGGCCACAAGGTACACCTCATGATGCTACTGGTATATGCTTGGGAGCAAAAGACATCGCTATGGGAGTAGAAGCCATAGGCCTTTGGGAAATCTCTTCATATAGCTTGCTTGTACCTCAGGACCTGCTCAGGCTCAGTCACATATAAACCACTTCGATTTAATAATGGATTACTGATATGCATGTCCTACTTTATGACTTGGTGGGTTATATAATACCCATCTCATGGTTAGCAGATTAAATCACATGACAACTTGGTGGCCCATGGTCTAAAACTAACACTTTACACTAAGTCCCAATAGTTATCTGTCAAAGAGAGAGGAGTTGTCTGCAGGTGATGGAAAGACCTTTCTCAAACTCCCAGGGGTTTCCTCTGTGACTTACAGGCCTTCTAAAGGCTCCGAACAGCATCCCTATCTGTCACTGACACCTTAAGTGTCATTCGGTCTGCTGGATCATATAGTCCAGATGGTAGAGAGCGTGGGCCTGTTAAAGAGCCTTCTTCTCTTCCAGGACCCACCCAAAGCTAGCAGCTTTCCAAGTCACTTGGTGTATGGACTGGACTAACACATCCAAGTGAGGAGTGTGCTGTCTCCAGAATCCAAATATTCCCACTAAGCATTGTGTTTCTTTCTTAGTGGTGGGAGGGGCCTGGTACAATAATGCATCCTACAACTTTGAAAAAAATATCTCTGCATGCCCCACATCCCTGGCCTCCTAGAGGTTTCACAGAGGTAGAAGGCCTGTGTATTTTGGCTGTATTTATTTTTCATCCACTGGTGGCCATATGCATTGCTAACGAGTCTAAAGTGATGCTGCCCCCTGCATCATCCAGTCAGCATGATCTCATGAATATGGTAGATTAATGTAATATTTTATGGAAGAGTTATACTTCCAAAATCCCTTTGAACTAAGTTATGACACAGGGCTTGAGGGTTAATATATCCTTGAAATAAAGCTACAAAGGTGTACTGCTGTCCTTGTCAACTGAAAGTAAATTGTTTCTGGCAGTCCTTATGGACAGACATCAAGAAAATGGAATTTGTTAGCAGACTGGCTGCATATCATGTATGAGGAGATGTTGTAGTCTGCTCAAGTCCAGACACCACACCTAGTACAGCAGCTACAATCAAAGTCAGTACTTGTTTACGTCTGTGATATTTCACTGTCATTTGCCACTGTTCACCTGTGTCTGCACAGGCCAAATGGGAGGGTTGAAGGAGCATGTGGGAGCCACCATCCCTGAATCTTTCAAGTCCTTGAAGCTGGTACTAATTTTGGCAAATCTTCCCAGGATTTGATATTGGTTTTGACTCACATTTTCCCTGACAGAGCTACCTCCAATGGCTCCCATTTTGGCTTTTCCAACCATACTACCCCTCAATCCACAAGCCAGGGAAACAATATACAAAGTGTCAACTTCTAAGAAGATGTACCCCCAACTATATGTTCAGCATTGTAGAAATAACCACAGGATGAATCCAGGAACCCACTGGATCCACTGAGCCAGATTTCAGCCAAAACTCTGTTAATCACCTGACCTCTTAAGTGCCCACTTTAACTGGGAGCCACAGTGGTTTGGGGGAGTCTTGTGGAATCAGTGTCAAGTCAGAGCTAGTATCCAATAGCCCCCGGAAAGTCTGATTGTTGCTTTTCCTCCAGTATACAGTTATCTTTGAAAGGGCCAGAAGACTAGCAGTACAATTTAGGTATTTTAGCAAAGTCCTTTCTCAGGGGGCTCTGGCTTTCCCTTGATTAACGGGGTTCTGAGTCTGTAGACTTGCTCAAGTTGAGAAACTGGCTCATTGGCCAAGAGTTCCTATTGCTACAACCCAATGTATCTTTTTTTTCCATTTGTTTGAGAAACTTCCTGCTTTTAAAATAAAACATAGGTTTCTTATCTATTTAATTATTGGAAACAGCATGACTGATTAGCCAGGACCAGAGGTCCATATGGGTGGTGTCATCATAAAAATCACCTTTCCTTTGCTGCCCATTATGGGATAGCCCATTACAGACATTGCTTTTTGTCTGTGCTACATATGAAAGCTACACTCACCTTGCTTTTAGCAATCCAGTGTTGCCACCTGGTCCCTGCTACCTGGAGGCCCTATTAAGCTTGTATTTAAATCATCTAATTGAGCATCAGTGTCTCCAGCCCTGTTGGTACAATGAAACGAGTAATGACAAGGCTCTTTCAATGTACTAGCATCACTATCGCCATTTTGTGTCTTACAGTGTTATGAATTGGCTTGGCTTCTGGGCCTTTCCACTGTGGGAGATTAGGTTTACACGGTGTGCCCACTCTTGCATCGCAATTTCTCTGAGCCTTAAAATCCCTTCAGCAACACTAAGCCAAAGAGCATCAGGCAACTCCAGCTCCTTTTCAGTAGGCCATATAACAAACGCTCTGCCAACCAACCAGGAAACAATTGATACATATGGTATGCGAGCTTCCATATTAAACACAGCATCTCTACTGCATGGTCCTATATTGATAAACTCAGCATACTGATAAGGCTACAATTAATTAATAGCACATGGATAGACAGGATCAGCATTAGCCTATTTGGATCTTTTGTTTTTAGTGCCATGGCTGAAGCAAGTTGCTCATTTACTTTCCTCCAATTGTCAGGATGTCCTTGGCTCCACCACCAAGGATAGGCTTGCCTGTCAGAGTGAGCCTGGTCCTGTAATAGCGAGTGAGCACACCCACTCCTGCTCATCAATACCAGCAATACTCCTGCTTCAGATTTCAGACAACTGCTGCTTGAGTGTTGGACTGCTTAACGTTTACAAGCCGGTACTGCATGGTTTTAACATTATTTCCACAGTTTTCAATGTAATTGTCTTTGTGTATGTTTCTAGGAAAAGAGGCTTTTTACTTGAGTCTGTGGAAGGGATCCCATGTGCCTCCCATTGTAGAGTTTCCTGCTTAACTCGCATAGCATCTGACTTACTTGTTAAGGAAACGGTATCTTTTAAAATGGGAAAATGCTGCTCGACTTGAGTTCACAACACTGCATCCGGGATTTTTTTTTTCTTACTCTGAAGTCTTCAGATGAACTTGGCCTGTAATTTAGCTTTTTCTTATTGTTCTTGTCGCTTCTCGTCATGTCAAAATCTTTTTACTTAACGGAGAAGCTTGTCTCCCTTTCTGACAGGACCTGGTAATTGGTTTCTGAGATTATTAACAATTGATTCATTTCTTGCTATTGCTCAGGTCCATTTAAAAAGTCAATAATTACTGCATCATCAGTTTGGGTCATTTGGAGTAGGTGAGTGGTATGTTTCTTGATAGTGAAAGTACACTGAGCCTGAAGAATTTTAAATAAATATGTGACCTGTGTAGCAAACATTCATTAAGACAGAACACCTCATGACTTCAGAAACTTCTCAAGAGGCCCTGCCCTTGACTTCTGAGAACCTCTGTCTGCCCTGTTGTTACTGCTATCCATGTAGTCTTATTAAGCTTGGATTTAATATAAATGGAATTATGCAGTATGTACTCTACCTTCAAGTATGGATTCTTAATCATTTTCTGATATTTCCCATTTATCAGTAGTTTTTCTGTTGAGTAGTATTCTATGTATGTATGTTCTAGAAGTTCTGTTTTTGTCTACTGTCCAATGTTTTTGTTTCTAATTATTCCATATGTACATATGTATGTGTGTATGTATGTATGTATGTATGTATGTATGTATTTAACCAATTGATGTGCTCATCTGCCCTCATCAAAACAACTTCTGTTTTTAACAGATAGAGACAGTTTCAGAAAACCACAACCAATCAAGACACAGAGATGTGAAGTCCAATTCCAATCGATACATCTACATCACAGCTCAGGTACCCATGACTCAGGAGACGTTGTGGAAGAGGAGGCAGAAGGAAGGCAAGAGCCAGAGGAAGAGAAGTTTGCTGTGAGATATTGTCTCCTAGTGATGCCGGAAGCTACACCCACAAAGTCTCACCAACATGACTCCTAAACATGGCCTAAGCAAGGATGACAATGGGCATAAGAACTGGAGGAAAACTCAAGGGGCCTCAACCCTAAACAGTGCTGCCATTTTCTGACAGTTAAAAACAGTTGCCTCAAAAGTTTTTTTAATTACAAGTCTCTGTGTGCTTGTGTCATTTTTAATGGACAAATAGATGAAAGAATTGTCTACTCATAGAGTAGGTGAGTAATAAACTTAGTAAGAGCTGCTTGTAAAATTCTCCAAACTGGTTTTTATTATTTTATATTGCACCAGCAATCTATGGGTTCTGTAAGCAATGTCAAGCGGGTACATCAATCTGCTCTCAGTGGCGGATCTGTATGGAGTAATCATGGTTTCCAGCTTTAGCTACAAACAGCAGGTCTCTCTGTGACACCACCTTGTGTTTCTGTACTGGTTCATCTTCCTTAGCCTGGCACCAACTAATTGTTATGTCCAAGTCGCGAGACCCCCGAAGACCACCAGGAATCAGCCGGATATAATTTACACAGGGTCTTTTACTGAGCAAGCTCCGGAGCAGGGACTGTCAGTTCCCTAGCAGCTGGAGGAAGTTGGTGGCCTCAACTCCTTAGAGTACAGGGTTTATAAAGGCAAAAAATGCAGGTGGGCCTTTCTAAGCCTTGGCATTACATAATTGGGTAAAGGGGTTACAGGGAAGTTGGCCTTAAAGCTGGTTGAGGTAGGGGGCTTGGGCTAAGCCACAAGGGGAGATTTTTTTAAATCTATTTGTCATTGTGGTCTTGCCCCACTTGTATATGATTGGCTGGCCCTGGGTGCAAGTTTTTGGGAGCCTTTACCAGGTGAATTACTTTTGTGGATTTTCTGAGAACTCAGGTGAGGAGTAAGTTTAACATGAGGACAAGAGAGAGGTTTGGTATAAAATGGCATTTGTTTGGTCCCTGCATAGTCACCTGGGGAGAGAGAATCTCAGCTGAGGAACTGCCTGTCATCAGTGGGCATGTCTGTAGAGCATTGTCTTAATTAATAACTACTGTGTTATGGTCCAGCCCATGATGGACAGTGCCACCCCTGGGCAGGTGCTCTTGAGTTACATTTTTTAAAGTAGGCTAAGGAAACCACGGGGCAAGGCAGTAAGCAGCATTTGACCATGGTCAATGCTTCAGTTCCTGCCTCCAAGTTCCTGTCTTGAGCTTCTCCCCTGGTTTCCTCAACTATGGACTATAGTCTACAAGCCAAGTAAACCCGTTCTCTCTTAAGTTGGTTTTAACCAGTATTTTTTTCTAACAGCAGCAACAGAAAGCAAACTAACACAATCTCCCTGGTGAGAATGCACTTTCATGAGCACACGCTCAGGTGGCTGGCTACCGTTGGTCTATCTTCTATGGCATATCTATTAATCTTTTACCCATTTTAAACTTGATTTTAGTTCTTTGTATTTTATTTATGTATCTCCAAGTTAAGAAATATATATTCTTTTGGCTTATGGCTTGTTCTTTACTTGGTGTGTGCAAGTACTTAATTTTGCTGCTGTACAATGTATCATATTTCTTATATTGGTGCTTTTTGTATCTTAAGAAACCTTTTCTATCCCAAGACAGTCAACACATGTTCCACTGTATCCTGTGGATATTGACTTTTACATTTGGGTGTATGATCCATCTTAAATTGATATTATTGCTGTTTTCCACACTGTTGGGAGATCATGGTGTCTTTTTCTTTTTTCTTTTTTTCTTTTTTTTTTTCATCCATTAATAGCACTGACTTCATAGCTTGAGCAATCTTTATCAAATACAAATATTGTCTGTTAGTATACTTTATATCAAAGCAGAATGAGACTCCAGATTTCTGTCACAGCCTAATTGCTTTTAAGACCACTTGATATCTGGCCTCCAATCTGTTCCTCCACTTCTTTTCTCTCCTTACTTCTGCTTGTCCACAGGTAGCAAATCACATTGGTCTCATCCCTGTCTCCCAGGCCTTTTGCCCAGACTCCTTTTTGCACCAGAACACTTGGTCTCATGTCCTCAGCTTGTCTAATTCATTCAGACATATGTTTCGGTGTTATCTCTCAGGAAAAACAAAAACAAAAAACAACCAAACAAACAAGCCTCCATCATCCACCTTGGACAGCACCCCTACCCCCTATGCTTCCTTCCTTGATGTCAATAGTTAGGTACTGATGCCACGTACAAACCTAGAGTCACATGAGAAGAAGAGACCCCCAACTGAAGCATTGCCCAGATCAGAGTAGCCCCAGGATATATCTGTGGGGGCAATTTTTTAATTGCTGTTGCCATAGGAGGCCCAGCCCACTGTGGGTAGTGTCTTCTCTAGGTGGGCAAGCCTGTGCCGTATAGATAACTGTGCAGCCCAAACATAGAAAGTTCTTCAGCGGCTTCTGCTTGAAGCCCCTGCCAGACTGTAGCTGCCCAGACTTCCCACAATAATGGACTGTAATGGTAAACTGAAATAACCTCTTTCCTCCCCGCTTTGGTCATGGTGTCACTTCATTCAGACATACCTTTGGGTGTTATCACAGCAACAGATATCAAACTAGGACAGAAACTGATATTGAAGAGGTGGGTGATGCTGGGGAGAATCTGACCATATTGTTTTTTAGGACAAATGTGGAAAACTTTGCACTAGAAAAGCAGTTGAATGTGCTCGTGGAGCTTAATGGGCTATTTCAGTTGGGGTATGGGGGTAGGGGTGGGGCCAAGAGCAGTGCATATTGCCTCGAGAGCTTCAGAGGGGACTGCTGGGGGCTGCTCTCATGCTGTTTTGGCAATGACACTGGCTGCTTTCTGCCCGTGCCCTAAGGACTTTCCCTAGGCCAAAGTAAAAAGTAGTATGCTGATTCCCTTAACGGAACCATTTTCAAGACAAGACGAAGTTTGTGGCACAGTTGTTACTGATCACCCTACACGGTTCTGGAGTGAAGTGGAGCAAGCAGGGCAGACAGAATCAGAAAATGTGTGGTTTGGGGAGAGAGAGAGGGAAAAAATCAGAACCTTAACATTACAGCCAAAACTGTACCGAAAGCCAGGCTGATTGTTAAAGGGAGCGGAGAGATGGCTCAGTGGTCAAGGGAACATGCTGCTTTTACAGAGGACCCAGGTTCAGTTCCCAGCAGCCACATGATGGCTCCAGTTCTGGGGGGGTTGGGGTTCACATCCTCTTCTGATCAACACAAACACCAGACACACTTGCAGTGTACATATACACAGACAGGCTCATTCACACTCTTTAAAAAATATCTTCAAAAGAAGGAGGCCACCTGCTTTGCACTGGGACAATGGGAAGGGTTCCCTCAGCTCAGGAAGAGACCCCCCCACGCAGCTAATCTTCCATCTTGACCCCCCACACACAGCTAATCTTCCGTCTTGTGAAAGCAATTGTTTCAACATAGACAAGCCGCTGCTGATGTGAGACAACAAAAGACAAAGGATCGTCCCAAGCTGACAGCCAGCTGTGGTCCTCGCTTCGGAGGCATACAGGATGAAAGAGGCCCGGAGCTAAGGATTCTCCTTCTGGGCTTTCAGAGAGCTGCTGGGACACAGACATTTGCCTTGCGAGAACACTGAGTATCACTGTGAAGATGAAGACTGGGTTGTGGTAGAAACTCCACTATGTTAGAGATGACGGAGCTGCGAGACAAGGAGACCTGCATGGCATGTAACCTGGTCAAAGTAGACTATGTATGTTGCAAGTCCTTTAAACTAAAGCCCAGGTACCAGGCACAGGGCTAAAGGATTTAGTATTTGCCCTGCTGCGTTTTTTACAATATGTCATCACTATGTCCCCATTCTTCCCTTTTGGAAGGGAGTGTTTATTTTGTATTATTGTATACTTATACAATGTAATACTGATTTTCCCTGTCTAAAGCATGTCTTCATTCCAATGTGGTGGTGTTGCTGAGCTAATCAAGATTAGCGGTGACGCAAACCCAAACCCTAGCACGCGATGGGGTAGCCCTGTGGTTCTTACCAATCTAGGTGACGGCCGGAAAAGTAAGAGCGCTGCTCGTTGTTATATTTAACTTGGAGAAGTTTCTGCATCCTGTTTTGGCTTAAGAATACCAACTTGGGGTTTAGAATTATCCCCTGAAAGTAAAATGCTTATCTCACCTCCATCTCTCCTCTTCCCAGGGGCTATCCCCGCATTGCTCATCCAGGCCCGCTGGAGTCAGGGAAGCCAAGAGCAAGGTCCCTACGCAGAACAGAAATACTCACATGACTAGCTCTCTGGTCTTCCTAGTTAAGGAAAAGCTCAGCCTGCTCTGGCCAAAGCAGAGGTGCTCCCCGCATAAGAGTGCAGGAAGGGGTGCATGCGACGCTGGGGAGGAAAATAGCGTAGCAGCATCAGCAGCAGGACCAGCAGCTCATTGAGGTATGGTGGGCAATTAGAGATTCATTACAGTCCCACAGTTTGTATCATGGCTCTGGGTCAGCGCCAGGTCACCGCACATGGCAAACTTAGGAAGCTGCATCTACAGCGGTGACGCCAGCCTGTGGTGCTGTGGAGGCACAGCCGCCAGGATGCGGAGCCAGCATGGCGGACAGATGCACTGGGGGAGGTGAGGACTGGAAGGCGGGGGCACGGGATGCGGAATGCTGCCTGGCCCGCTGGAAACAGACAAGATGACGACCACCTCCCGTCAGCCTTCCAGATCCGCAGGTCCCACAGACTCCCATGTCATCGGCCAGTCCAATCTCAGAATGTAATTGGGGCCTGACATAGAGGAAGAGCATTGAAAGCAAACAAAACATGTGTCACCCCCTATCACATCATCCCAGAAGAGAAAGGGGGATTTTTACACCAACTAACGCAAGAAGGACGAAATCACAGGCTAAATGACAGTCATGTAAATTTAATTAATTTAGCTCACCAACTTGTAGTTGTTTTTTTCTCATTACCACAAAAACTTGGGAAAACCTTTTCTGCCTGGCTTCAAGCTTGTCCATGATGCCTTTTTTCCTATACTGGCAGTGAGGAAGGCACAGCTACGTGGAGATTTTTTAAAATATTGCTTTATTATTTTAAAAAATTGCTGGAAATAAATAAAAACCCCATACACCAAAATTAACCAGACCCAAAGACAACATAACTTAAGAAACTTGCATATAGGTTGATTGGCATTCAGAACAAAAGCATTAAATTTTACACTTCCAAGTATATTTTATGCGCGCGTACACACACACACTTACACACACACACACACACACACACACACACACACACAC